>JACTTY020000052.1:0-600000 GCA_014595695.2 Epargyreus clarus clarus
TCGCTAATGGACATCTGTAATCGAACTATCATAAGATTAAATCCCTACTTCGGGGTGGTCTACAGATGCATTGGTGCAATGGTGTTTTTTAAAATATATTAATTTTATTAAATTTTAGTATTTGTTGTTATAGCGTGCATTATGCATCTTCTGTAAAAAAATCAAGTGTCTGTCTATTACGGTTTAAGAGATAAAGCCTTGACACACGAACAGACAGCGGAGGGTTTCGTTTTACCCTTTGAGTACGGAAGCCTAAAAATCATTCTACAAGAGGGCATTATATATGGGTTTCAGAACATTTGAGTTCTAGGGAAATAACATTATTATTTTCAAAACTAGAAATCACTCAATAAAAGTTATTGAAACTAAAAAGCAATAATTGTTGCAATCTAGTAACTTTGTGATGAACTTTCTCTAAGGCGCATGAACAATCTTGCCTCGAAAATCGTTAATCCTGAGGATGTTGATAAGGAAAATGGTACAAAATTATTAAAATCGTGTATTGTCATCGGTTTTTGATCATTCTTCAAAGTTTTGAATTAAACTGAACGTTCAAAGTGGAAAGAAATGGGGTTCAAAGATTCCGTTACATAGTTACATACATACAACCCAAGCTAATAAAAGCGTGTTAATAATAAAAAAGCTAAAAAAAACACGCTGTTATTGATAATCGAATAAAAAGCTTGGGGTGCATTTTCCTGCGGTTCATACCTATGCTCTCATGGATAATCTATCTAAATATATATAATTCAAAGATGATTGACTGACATAGTGATCTATCAACGCACAGCCCAAACCACTGGACGGATCGGGCTGAAATTTGGCATGCAGGTAGATGTTATGACGTAGGCATCCGCTAAGAAAGGATTTCGATCAATTCTACCCCGAAGGGGGTAAAATAGGGGATGAAAATATTACTTAACGCGAGCGGAGCCGCGGGCAAAAGCTCGTTGCTAATAAAATTAGTGTAACATTTAAAATATCAACCAAACTTTTTACTCTGAATTGAATTATTATTTTGATAACTTAAATTTTATTTTTCTACTTTTTTGTACAATACACTGTCATTCATCTAAAACTAATTCAATAGAGAAAAGTGGCTCTGATGACTAAGTTGAAACACCTCAAACAAATATATCTACTTTACCTTTCAAATACAGAAAAACAGAAAAAAATCTACTTATCCTGGACAAGGGTTTCCTCAAGCTTTGAAACTTAGTTTAAAGAACGCAGGGAATTGTGATTATTATATTTATCTGTGATGCCGCTCTCTTAATTTATTTAATGAGTTTTATTATATTTTCCGATGTTTCACATGTTGTATGGCTGGTCTCCCAAAACTAGGAATATTGACGTAAAATCATAAAAATAATGCATATATAAAAAACGAATTTTATTTACTTCACCGCCTCTCCCCTCTCTCCCATTCTTACACGAAATTATGACACAATACTAAATTATTATTTAGGCAACTAAGTTCTCGCCATTTTTTACCCGACTGCCAAGGAAGGGTTATGTTTTTCGCGCGTATCTTGTATGTTTGTCTTTCTTTATTTGATCCGATCTAACAAACGGCTGGATGAATTTCAACAGTTAACGTGTCATTATATTTGTCTCAATGACCCGAGTGTCCTTAGATAGGTGTTAGTAAAAAAAAATGAACATGGCGGATTTTTGGCGCGAAATAGTAACACATTTAAAATAAAAAGTTAACCGAACCTATCGAGTAGGGTATCAAATGGAAGGAAATTAAACGGACATTATAAAAACATATTTGTATATATATAAAACAGTAAGGTGACTGACTGACTGACTAACTAAATGACTTTTTCATTTTTCGGAAATCAACGTACAGCCTAAACCAAGGACCTTACAGTTCTGAAATTTTGCACACAGGTTCTCTATATAGCTTGAATAAGTACTAAGAAAGGCCTTTTGGAAATTTTACCCTTAAGAGGGTAAAATAGGGGAAAACAGTTTTTTTGAAATCCTTTAATTTTGAAGCAACTACTATAAAAATTTGTATTTGGCTTTCTGGATAGGAACAAGGACGCACTTATTATCCCCCTCCGAAAAATCAACCCCGTAGAGGTGTAAAATAAGGGTTAAAAGTTCATTTGAACAATCGTCAATTTTGAAGCAAACACTATGACATTTTGTATCAGGCTTGTTGGATAAAATAAGAAATGCTACCTCTAACGAGGTAAAATAATGACCGAAACTTTGATTTACTGAAGTTATATATTTTATAGACCGTAAATGGTGAATTTTTTCGCGAAATAGTAACACGTTTTAAAAAAGTTAACTAAATCTATCGAGTAGGGTGTCAAAATAAAGAAAATTAAGAGGAGATTACACATACATTATATAATATATCTTATATATAAAATTCTCGTGTTAGTTACCGTACTCCTCCGAAACGGCTTCACCGCTTTTCACCAAATTTTATATACATATTCAGTAGGTCTGAGAATCGGACACTATCTATTTTTTTTTGTACACCTTAGTGATAAGGATTGTTCATCCTTAACATTTTTTATTTATATGGCAACACAACGTTTGCCGGGTCAGCTAGTACATATATACTCGTATACATATACACATCGAGATGACTGTCTGACTAAATGAGTGAGTTGCTGTGCCAGAGATCAACGCAATGGGAAACCGCTGAACTTAAGCGTGCTGGAATTTTACACATAGGTTCTTTATATAGCGTAAATGAACACTACGAGGATAAAATAGGATAATATTGTTTGAACATCTTTTGTTTTTGAAGCAGACACCTACTATGAAACTTGGTATTTGGCTTTCTGGATAAAAATAATGAAATGCCTATTTCACTGCTTTTGGAAATTCTACTTCAGCCTTTTTGGTGCAGTCGGGTTTTTGATTTTTTAAATTATTTATTTTAACACAAGTATAGTCCGCGTCAAACTGCTAGTCCGCTCTGAAGTTGTTGCGAGCAGGTGTCGTCATACAATTTGCTATGGCGACGCGATTCATTCTATATTCAGAGCGGACTAGTAGTTTTACGCGACTATACCTATCGTATCAAAATGTTTTATGGCCAACATTTAAAATCATTAGAAATATACGTTTAGTTGCCATGTGGCTAGACAAAATCCTACTTGAGGTTGAACACAGATGCTACCGCTGAGGACTAAGTTGAAACGCTTCGGATAGGTATGCCTTTTTATTGTTTAACCTAACGATTAGGCAGACGTACTACTTGATGGAAAGTAGTCAATGCCGCTTATAGACATTTGCAACCCCAGAGGAGTCGCCAATGAATCGCCGGCTTTGTAAAAGAGCTCTTTTTGCACCTTTCTTGAAGAGTCCCATGTCATAGCGCTCCGGGAATAGTTTAGGGGGAAGCTCGGAAAAGTCTGTCTCCCTTAGCACACCCTCAAAACGGAGCACAGCAGCGCATAACACTGCCGTTATTAGGTAGAAATAGGTGTGTCGGTGGTGCCACCGGAGGCGAACCACAAAGGGTTCTACACAATCCCAGGCATTTATTAACACTTTTTTTCCTTTTTTAATCCTTGGGGACGGAACCCTAAAAAGTGTAAAAAAACAATCTCGATTTAACAATAAAAACAATTTTTGACCATGTAATGTAAACCATGAAATTAATAATATTCAATCCAATTTAAACTTTAATGGTGAAAAAATAAACCAAATTTCAAAATAAAATGATTTGGTTTCAAATTAAAATAATCTAATAACGATTAGAATTTATAAACAAAGATTTTTCTGTCTGTGTTTTTAATAATATAGAAGTAGCAGAACATGCAACCCACCTGTTATTAAGTGGTTACTGCTGCCCATGGACATCTGTAATCAACCCCAGATAATATTAGAGTCCTACTTGAGATTAGCCACAGATGCGCCGCTACTCCTGAGAACTAAGCTGGAATGACTCTGAAAAGTATGTCTCCCTTACCACACCCATCAAACCAGAACAGCAGCGCTTAACACTGCTGTTATAACAGAAATAGGTGTAGCGGTGGTGTCGCCGGAGTCGAACCACAAAGGTTTCTACTACCTTTATATAATACTAGCTGACCCGGCAAACTTTGTACCGCCTATTCATTACAATCAAACAAACAAACAAAGTTTTCCTTTTTATAATATTAGTATAGATTTATGTTTGATTGATATAGTATTTTGTCTGATAATAAGTCTTGAAGCATATCCATAGAAAGCACTAGTTACAAAATTAATTTCAAAATTTTCCATGCTTCATCCAAATGATTACCAAGGTAGTATAAATTGCAATTTTCTTTTCGATAATCGAGTGAGCAGTCAGTATGTGGTTTGTTATCATCGGCCTGATGATCGGGCTGGCGACCGCCGACCTGACGGCGGGCCTAATAGAACCAGGTGATAGATTCACTCGACTATAACGTTTTTATACGAGTAATATAGGAGTAGCAGACGAGCATGCTGTCCGCTTGATAGTAAGTGGCTACTGCCGCCTGTGGACGTCTGTAATCAACCTCAGATAAGATTAGATGCCTGCCCGAGGTCAGTCACAGATGCGCCGCTATCCTTGTGGACTAAGCTGGATTGCCTTGGATAAGTATGTCTCCCTTACCACACCCTTCAAACCAGAACACAGCGCTGTTATTATTAAGCAGAAGTAGGTGTGGCGGTGATGTCGCCGGAATCGAACCACAGAGGGTTCTACCACCTTTTTTAAGTCCTACTATTGAGCATCTCCACAAATTTTAGGTACGACTCCGGTGACACCACCGCCACACCTTTTTCTATTATAACAGCAGTGTTAAGCACTGATGTGTTCTGGTTTGAAGAGTGTGGTAAGGGAGACATACTTTTCCGAGGCGTTTCATTTAAGTCCTCAAGTAGCAGCGCAGGTAGAAATCGAATCTTATTTGTGGTTGATTACAGGTTTCCATGAGCGACAGTAGCCACTTACTATCAGATGAACTGCATGCTCATTGGCTCCTCGTAAATTATAAAAAGGTGGTAGAAACCTTTGTGATTCAACTCCGGAGGCACTATTTGAGGTCAGCTATAGATGCGTTCCTACCCCTGAGAATAGGTGTGGTGGTGGTTCTTCTGAAGAAGAACTATAAAGATCTACCTTTACATTTTTTTATAACTTCCAGGATTGAACCAGCCCCGTCCCATCAGGTCCCCTCAGGATATCCCGGATGAGATGAAGAAGCATAAACCGGATCCAGGTAAAAAAGGTGTAATCTTGAGGTAGAAAGAGACAACACTATGGATATTGAGGTTTTGTTACATCGTTATGAAATCTAAATAAAATGAATAAAAAAATAACCGACTTCCAAGTCACTAAAAAGTAAAAAATAAAGCCGACTGAACCGTGAAAGAATTGGAGAGAAAACCAGTGCGGTGAAGAGGAACAGAGAGGGCACGAGAGTCCGAGGAACGAAGCTCCCGCTCATGAAAATCACAGAGGTATTGAAATTTACATTTCAGGTACTCTGGAACAACGGGATCGAAAAGAATAGAGAAAATAGAATTAAGCAAATGACATTGTCTACGTTCACGAATTGGGAGCCAGTTAAGACTACACTACTACTAATACTACTACTACTACTAGTACTATATATGACGATTGTAGGTTTTATATTAATTAAATGTCATCTTATACGACATGTTAACATGAAACAACTTAAAAAAGCAAAACAATTTAACATTACGTCAGATGAACTGCTTGAATAAAAATGTATAAAACATAAAATGATATTTCAGGTGTTGCTCGGCTTGCGAGGTCCCCACAAGAAGATCCACCGGATAACCGTAAGTTTAACATTATACATACCACAAAATATACAACTTTAAGTCCTAACTAGTATTATAAATACGAATGTGAGTTTGTCTGTTTGCTACATTTTCACGCCTTAATTATGAAACAGATTGTCATGAAATTTTGTACACAAGTTGTTATGGGTTCACAAAAGGATATAAGTACTTTAAAGTACTGTTGCCGAAGGATAGATAAACCCTTCTAAACGCGAGCGAATCTACGGGTAAACAGCTAGTCTAAACTAATATTATAAAGAGGAAAACTTTGTTTATTTGTTTGGTTGCAATGAATAGGCTCAAAAACTACTGGACCGATTTAAAAAATTCTTTCACTATTCGAAAGCTACATTATCCACGGGTAACATAGGCTATATTTTATATGAAATATATTTAATAAATAGATTTTGAGGCGACACAAAGTTTCCCGGGTCAGCTAGTAGTGCATAAAATAATATTACAATTGCTGACGGTTTTGTGATGTCTCCACAAGAAGATCCGGATAATCGCAGGGGTAATATTTAAATAGCAATGAAGATGGTAATTTTTGAAGGTGGTAGAACCCTATGTGGTTTGACGCCGGTGGCGCCACCGCCACATCTATTTCTGCAAGCAATGCTTTTTTCTTTTTTGAAGGGCGTGGTGAGAACTCTTCCTTGTCTGCTACTTCTATATTATATTATATAAAAATGCGAGTGCTACTTTGCTTTAGAAATTTGTGAGGTGATATCTTCCCAGTGGAACCAAACTTATTCTACCAGCTTCAAATATTTTAACACTTAATTTTAAATATTTATTTATTTCCTATAAATTTAGTGTTACGTGTTTAAGAAGTGAAGGTTAAATATACAATATTATTATATATAGCGTAAGTGCAAATACAAAGCATTCGAAAACATTCATTTCAATCATGCGTGGCATCGATTCTCTCTCAATCTGACGTTGACACTAGTGCCATCTAGCGAAATTTACGGTAATAACATTATAATAAATGTTGCATTGGATAGTTTCGTATTACAGGTATTTTAAGTAAGTCAGTTTGAATATTTCTAAATAATGTTAATTAAATTGAACATAATATCAGAGGAACTGTATATTGTTGTTTCTACTATACACCAATGTTTCAGCTTAAGAATGAGTCTCCGAAAGAAGGTTGTATTGTCGTATTTTTATTTATTAAATTAAACTGAATTTAACATTATGTCAGATGGACTGCAACGACTGGTTGCTTCTATCATATTTTACGTTACAGATCCTATCCCGTACGTCTACCCACAAGGTCCTCCTGATGGTGGTAGGGGCAATATTATTTATTTATTCATATTACATTTAATTAACTATTAAATATTTATTTACCATGAAATTAGTTGTACGTTGTTAAAAGTAAAAGATGTTTTATAGTCAAAAGTAAATCTTTGGAAAGACAATGATGTAAGTGCAAATATAATACACTCGAGACAAATGCATTAGAATCAGGCGACTTTCCTTCAGCTCCCTCTCACCCCGACAGCGATACTGCTACCGTCTGGTGGAGGTTATAGTTAGCATGAGAGTCAATTTTGCATTGGATAGTTTGGCACTGTTTAAAGTTTTTTTGTATGCCAGATTGCACTTACGTCATTATAATTCTAAAGGAGATATTGTCACATTCAAATTAGAATATAGATTTATATATATATATATAGATTTATAGTTTGTAAATAGTTGGATAGATTATATTTTGTAAATTTAATTAATTGTGATAAAAATAAATGATCTTTACATTAAAAAAAAAAATAGAATATTTATTAAATTTAACATAATGTCAGATAAACAGCATAAAAATAATTAAATTAAATAACATTTCAGCTTACGAGAATAAGTCTCCACAAGAGGAATGTAGACGTAATATTTTTTAAATAATTTTTGTTTTCGTGTCTCTTAATAATTTTAATTATTTTTACAATACTGAAGTAAATGTAATGTAAATGAAATTAAATATAATCTAAAATTTCAATAATAATAATATTATTTTTTTTAAAATAAGTAATTTCATTTAATTGAATTTAACATTGTATCAGATGGACTGCAAACCTATTGATTGCTTCTATTATAGAGAATTATATTACAGGTCCTATCCCGTATGTCTACCCGCAAGGCCCTCCTGAAGGCGGTAGGGGCAATATTATTAATTATCCTATTTAACTATTTATTTGAAAATAATAAGTGATACTTAAACAATAAATTATAAGTACTACTTAAAAAATCAACAGTTGTATATATACTGCCAAAGTCTAATTCCAATGTTAATTAAATTTAACATAATGTCAGATGTACTGCAAATATTTGTTGCTTCTATTATATGAACTAATTTTTCAGCTTACGAGAATGTCAAGTGTTCGCAAGGAGGAAATAGACGTAATATTTTTATAAATTTATTTTATTAATTATGATTATCATATGGGCTGCAACTCGTTTAGTTGTTCTACCATATAACTTTATATTACACAGGGCCAATCCCGTACGTCTACCCACAAGGTCCTCCTGATGGTGGTAGGGGCAATATTTTTATTCATATTATATTTAATTAACTATTTATTTACCATGATATTTAGTTAAGTGTTTTAAAAAGTAAAAGATGATTTTATAGTCAAAAGAAAATCTTTGGAAATGCAATGATGTAAGTGCAAATATAATACACTCGAGACAAATGCATTAGAATCAGGCGAATTTCCTTCAGCTCCCTCTCACCCGACAGCGTTACTGCTACCGTCTGGCAGAGGTTCCAGTAAACACGAGTCAATGTTGCATTGGATAGTTTGGCACTGTTTAAAGTTTTTTTTTATGTCAGATTGCACTTACGTCATTTGAATTCTAAAGGTGCGAGATATTGTCAAATTCAAATTAGAATATTGATTAAGTTTAACATAATGTCAGACGAACTGCATGAAGATGATTAAATTAAATAACATTTCAGCTTACGAGAATAAGTCTCCACAAGAAGAATGTAGACGTAATATTTTTTAAATATTTTATTGTTTTCGTGTCTCTTAATAATTTTAATTATTTTTACAATACTAAAGTAAATGTAATGTAAATGAAATTAAATATAATCTAAAATTTTAATAATAATAATATTAAACTTTTTAAAAGAAGTAATTTCATTTAATTGAATTTAACATTGTATCAGATGGACTGCGAACCTATTGATTGCTTCTATTATAGAGAATTATATTACAGGTCCTATCCCGTATGTCTACCCGCAAGGCCCTCCTGAAGGCGGTAGGGGCAATATTATTAATTATCCTATTTAACTATTTATTTGAAAATAAGAAGTGATATTTAGTTAATAAATTATCAGTGCTATTTAATCAAAGTTGTACAATATACTGCCAAAGTCTAATTCCAATGTTAATTAAATTGAACATAATGTCAGTTCAACTGCATGCATTTGTTGTTTATATTATTTATATTTGTTGTTCATAAACTAACGTTTCAGCTTATGAGAACGACAGGTGCTCCCAAGGAGGAAATAGACGTAATATTTTTATAAATTTATTTAATTAATTATGATTATTATATGGCTTGCAACTCGTTTAGTTGTTCTACCATATAACTTTACATTACACAGGGCCAATCCCGTATGTCTACCCACAAGGCCCTCCTGACGGTGGTAAGGGCAACAATATTTTCTAAAGCATATCACATTTGACACATTGACGACCTGCGTGGCGGAGCTGTTACTATGCCTGCACGCAGAGGATCCTGGGGTCGATCCCCTGCCAGACTGATATCGAAATGATGAAGTTAGATTTCTGATACTGGGTCTGGGCGTTTACGTATTTTTCTATACGTGTGTCTATGGCACCCACGATACATGAAATCCTAGTGAGGGACTGTGAGAAAAGCAATTGTTTATTTAGTAAATTTCAATGAATTAATTATATATTAATCACAAACTTACAATATTTCATTAGACCTGGGTATTTCTGCAATTTATGCATTTCAGACTTTATACCAGCCACCTTGGGAGATGAAGAGGATGTACCAGTGTGTCAATACTAAACGCGTCCCACACCAGGCATATTTTCTCCTGAAAATTAGATTTAAATTACGAAGTTACTCTCATCATGGTATCATTCGGTTATAATTCGGGTAGTTAAAAAGTGTTAAAGATGAAAAGTGTAAAAAAGGGCAAAAGTTTCAAACTATCCAAAGCAACTCTCATGTACTTACCGTAAATTTTGCTATATACTCGTAGAAATTGTGTTAATGTCGAATTGAGAGGAAAATTAACACAACACGCACCGATTCAAATGTATTTTTCTAGAGCTTATTGTATTTGCACTAAATGTGTATCCAATGACACAATACAATTAGTATGTTAATTCAATTTAACATTATGGCAGATCAACTACAGGAAATATGATATCAATTATATAAATAAAATTTCAGATTACAGAGAAAAGAGGTCCCCACAAGAAGAAGAACCGAACCCAGACGACGGTAGAGTATTTTTTAGATAATTTAATTTCATTTGACATTATTTAATGTTATTTAATATTAATTTATATTATGCCTATTAATTCTTCCCATTATTACTCCATTGCTGGGCAGGTCTCCTCTCATAATGAGAAGGATTAGGCCATAGTCCACCGCGCTGGACAAGTGCGTATTGGTAGACTTCACATACGTTTGAATTTTTTTTTATATAAATCTCTAAGGTATGCTGGTTGCCTCACGATGTTTTCCTTCACCGTTTTAAGCAGGTGATAATTAATTTATAATATTATTGATTTGGCCCTCGTTCGAGTAGCCGAGGTTCTTAATCATTAGGCTATCATTGCTTTTTAACTAACTAACTTTTATGACTAACTCTTCTATTAAATATTCTATCAGGTGATGGCTGGCAAGGAGGTCCTCCGGATGAATTAAAGAGTAATATTATTAAAATACATAATAAAAATGTAAAATATTGAACAAATATGAAATTAATTTAATTTAACATAATGTCAGATGAACTACATGACATGTTTCAGATGACCTGCATTTTTTATAATATAGGAGTAGCTGACGAGCATGCAGTCCATCTGATGGTAAGTGACTACTGCCGCCTCTGGAAATCTGTAATCGACCCCAGGTAGAATTAGATATCTACTTAAGGTAGGCTACAGATGCGCCGTTACTCCTGAGGTTGGTTGGCTGGAACGCCTCGAAAAAATATCTCTCCCTTACCACACCCTTCTAACCAGAACACAGCAGCGTTAACTACTGTTATGAAGCAGAAACAGGTGTGGCGGTGGTGCCGCTGGAGTCGTACCACAAAAGGTTTACCTTCAGAATTGCTTATATTTTATTTCTATTAAATAAATTAATATTTTAGCTGGTACGCATTTCGCTCAACGAATTGCTATAGCTATTGATGGAGGAAATGCTACCAGCACCTTGGGAACCCTGTCCAAAGACAGTGAACGTGATATTTTTTTAGAATAGTGTTTTTATTTTTATAAATTTGTTTTTTTTTGTATAGATACAATGTACATATTGTAATAAGTATTTATTAGTATTAAGTTTAATATTTTAATTGAATTAGTGATTAAATTAATGTTTTATTTGTATACGAAAGTTGTAGAGACATCGCCAAACTACTAGTCCGCTTTGAAGTTGTTGTAAGCAGGTATAGTCATATAATTTGCTATGGCGAAGCGGTTCATTTCTATATCCAGAATATTAGCAGTTTTACGTGGACTATACCTTAAAATACTATCAAATAATTTGTGAAAAAACTTAACAAATGATGTTTCAGCGAATCGGTTATGGAGGTATCTACAACAACACTCTCACGGTGGTAGAGGTAGAATAATATATTTTTAAATATCCTTCGTAATAATAACTTTTAAGCTATTTTCCATGAATCATATTTAGTATTTAGTAATCATTCATGACTACTTATTTTAAATATAACAATATTTCAGGACATTACAGGCAAGAGAGTTCCCGAGGTAGGTGTTGATTTAAATTCACATTAAAACACATATACTAATAGTGATTTATTAATTACACTGTAAATTATATCTAACTAATTCAAATTTAATAATACTTATTACAACTTAATTATTACCAAAAATATGTATTATTCAATTGTTTATTTAAGAAATTTATTTATAAAATACATTATTGACTTTTGCTAAATAAAAATTAAGTTAACATTATATCAGTTAGACTGCAAGCCTTTTTTATTATTTCGATTATTGTTGTTCTGTTAAATATATAATTTATATTTTTATTGAGTGTTTCAAAATTAAAATATTATACAATTTAATTGATTATAGAAATAAATAGTAATTCAATTAAAATTTTTTACTAATAAAATCTTTATTTAATACTTTAGCTCAATTGAAATAGCGTCAAATAAACTGAATGCCTCTTAATTTTGACAGTTATTCTCTATTTTCTTTATTAATTATTATTTCAGCACCTACAAGACCAGCAGGTTCGTCATCTGGTGGAGGTATGAATTGATTTTCCACACAAGTTCAAGCCCTTTTATTTTTAAATTTTACAGTTTTTAATATTTAAAAGAAATAGTTAAAAATATATACAAATTATTCCTAATTTACATTATTACTACATTTAACATATAAATATATACTTTCAATAATTTCTATATATTTTGAACTATTTTTGTAATTTTTAATCGTTGGCTATGGAAATAAAATAAATAAAAAAACTGAAATATTATACAAATTAACAAATAAATAAATAATTACAAATATTTATGTTATATTTTTTTAATATGTTGCAATTGAGTATATCATTTAACAATTTCATTTAATTTAACATAATATCAGATTGACTGCAGGCATGTTTTTTCTTTCAAGTAATATAAAATTTCAGGATCATCCCAACAAGAAAGCCCTGAACAACGTAAGTGAATAAAATAATAGTAATATTTAATAAAATATAATATTCGTAATATTTTTTATTGTGTTAATCTTAGTAGTTTTAGTTTTAATATTGTTTAATTGTTTTTTAAATTGTATTTTAATAACATAAATAATAAACATCAGTTATTTAGTGTAAATAAACTTACATTAACATTCGATTATCTTAAATCTGGGGGCACGGCAGAGGCCCCCCAAGTCGAGCAAATTTTTATTTTAATATACAGCTACTTTCAGCATTTTAAAAGTAATTGTTTTTCAGTTTAATTTATTTTTCGAAAATTATTTTAGAACTCATCAGCTGTCTAACGCCACGTTACGGAGATTCACCCTCATTAAGGGGTAGGTTAATTAAATAATATATTTGTTTGTTGATATTGTTTAAAACACATACCAATATTGCGATCTTATAATAAAATATAATAATTAATAAATTAATAATTGATAAATTTTAAATTTATTAAATGTTTAAAAAAAATATATACGTTTAAAAAGTAGTTATAAAATAATTAAGTACCACATTTTATCAATATTTTTTAAATGTCAAATATTATTAATTTTTAATTTTTTTTTATTTTAGGTGTAATTATGTGTTTGCTCACAAGAGAAAATTAAATCGACGAGGTATTTATTTACTATTTCTTGTTATAAAGTAAGTGCTTATTTTGATTTAATTATATAAGGAAGTGTTAGAACACTTTGTAGTTATACTCTGGAATCGCCACCTACAACTAACTGCTGTGTTCTGTACCCTTACCATGAGTTTTCAAAACATCCCACAATTTTACGTTACTTTTACTCCATCCATTATTCTGTTCCGTTTGCTTCAGTAGACTGAGTAAACGTAACAATAAGTAAGTGCTCAAGTCTTTTTGTCTGCCTCACTTGTTCGCAAAATAGAGAGACAAAATATAAACGCCATTTTGCCAATTTAGACATATAATGTTACGTTACTGACACTATAGTTCTGATACAATCCGCTAGGGGCGCTGATTGGAATTTAAATGGACAAATACGTAAACAAATACCAAACCAGTCATATTTGTCAAAACGTAAAAACTCATAGTAAGGGTACTGGTTTGAAGTGTGTGGTAACGGAGACACACAAGGCGTTGCAACTTAGTCCTCAGGGCATTAGACGGTGACCGACCTCAGATAGAATATTTATTTGTATTGTTAATTACATTATACTACATTTAAATCGTCTATTCGTTTGAATTTAGGCCTCTCATGTTGATAGTTTTACGTTTAAATTCAAAGCACATTTAGGTTTTCAAAGTTATGTAATATAAATTAACATTTCCTTGCTTTTAGAATGAAAGACACCATTATGAGGTAACCTAGATGAGAATAAAAACATCAAATATAAACTATGGTCTAAACGTTTTAATTTCAAAAGCAATAAGACAATAATAATAATGATTATTTCGTAAGTTTTAATATATTTTTGATATTTTACAGATAACCTCAGTGTCCCCGACCCGGCATCGAACTAGCTACCACAATGGACCCACGTTAAAATAAGCATCAAGATAAAAGTTCAAACATAGGGCCACTAATAGTCCAGATCTAAATTTTATGCAATCAAAGTTTTAAGCTTTTTAATAGCAGTGGGACCATGAGGCGTTTTAACTTAGTCTTCTCCCATAGTAAATCTATGCAAGTAAGACTACTAAGAACTTCTAAATTAAAAAAAATGAGGCGTTCTAACTGAGTCCTTCTCGGTGATTCAAAGGTTAACGTGCCAACGTAGTTTTCTAAAGTCAGTTATTCTCTGCTAGTTAGTATTATTAGGAACATGAAGCGTTCCAATTTAGTTTGGTACAGCTTGCATGATCATTTCGTAACATATTTATAACGTTTGGAATATTTATAATTTTGGATTATTTTGTGGTCTGTGAAATAAAGATATTTGAACTTGTTTTTGTGTTTTTTTTACTTTTATGTCAAAGAAATGGCAAACGAGCTGATTCACCTAATGTAAAATATAAAGCCATAGGAACATATAAACACAACACAGGCAGAACCAGGGAAGAGGCTCTTTAGTCCCCCTCCTTCCCCACCCACATCCAGAATTGTGTATATAAATCCATGCGCAAAATTTTATTTCTTTTGCCCACTTTTTTGTCGACTACTTTGGATAACAACACTTACTTTGATAATCAACAGAAATTTAAATCATTTTCTTACCCTTTTTTGCCTTTGATGAAAATTATTTTGTTGATTAGCATTTATGATCGCCAGAAAACAAAATTTTGATTACTTTTCGGTTTTTTAAAATATCGCTGCTTTATATCAAAACAAAACTATTGCCAAGTGATCGTGTTTATCGAATCTCATATTTTAATACTTATTTATTAAATGTTTCATTTCAGTAGCTGTGTAAATCAATTTAGTTCATACGCGTCATCATCTGTTGCATTTAGATGCAACAGAATGCTACATATGCAATGAGAAGGCTTACGGTTTTTTTACTATTTTTTATAATTTAGGCGTAGGGGACGAGCCTGCTGTCCACTTGATGGTAAGCGGCTACTGCCACCCCAACCCCCAGAGAGGATTAATTATTATTATTATAGGTATCTAAGAACTAAGCTGGAACACCTCGGAAAAGTTGTCTCCCTTACCACACCCTTCAAACCGAAACACAGCAGCGCCAAACACTGCTGTTATTAGGTAGAAATAGGTGTGGCGGTGGTGCCGCCGGAGTCGAACCACAAAGGGTCCTGCCACCTTCAATACCAACTATCACTATACTATTGATGGGCCTACTCTAAGACTGAAAAGGATTACGCCATATCTTCCACGACGGCCCAGTGTGAATTAGTAGAATCCTTATACCTTTAAGGTGTGATTCCATAGATACATTGGTACACATAAGATGAAATTGTAAAAAACTTTAATACTCTTTTAAGTGTATTTATTTATTCAAGGTTGTTGCTTTGAAAAATATTTCATCATATAAAATATGGAACACTTTTCAAAAGTAAGAGATCGTATTACAAAATTCTTTACTATAATAGTAATATTTTCAGTACACCATGTTCATAATGAATACTAGATTAATATAAGTAAACCAAATATAACTTTTGTTATGTACATTATGAAGGTGATAAATAGATCACTATGCGGTTCGATTCCGGACGCACCTCCGCCAAGTCCATTTCTGCATAATAACAGCAGTATTGACGGTTGCCCTGCTGTGTTCTGGTTTGAAAGGTGGGGCAAGGGAGATCTTTTTCGAAAGGCCCGCTTCTTTGTGTTTAAAAGTGGCAATGCATCTGTGATCGCATTCAGATTGGTCTTCAATTCTGTATTAATTTGTTTACCGATATTCATAAGTAGTGAATGTTTATAATGTAGACTAATTTGTCTGCTATTTAGGGTAGTATAAGAAGAAAGAAATACAAAAACAGGTTCAAATATTTTTATTTCAATATATTTTAGTTTCAGTAGTTTAAATATTTTAATCGCCAAAATAATTCAAAATTATTCACAAATATAAATAACAAGTTATTTTACTCTGCATTTTGCGTTTGACCATGCAAACTGTAGTTGAAACTAAAGTGAAACGCCTCGTCCTTATAATGATGACTGACTTCATGTAACTAAGAGACTTTTAAGGAACTTTCAGGAGACGAACTCCCCACACGTTAAGGATGGTCAGCGATGCGGACTAAATAAGAACGCCTCATTTTCTTAGCATTTAGAAGTACGTAGTACTATCACTAGCCTAGACGTTATTACTGCGGGAATTATTAGCTGAAGACTAAGTAAGAACGCGTCATGTATCTGCTAATGCTGAAATGCCTGAATCTTCCTTATTTCGATTTGGACTATTTGAACACAATTGAATTTGACTTTTATCTTAATAAAACTAATTTCATTTTAATATCGGTACGCGTAGCTAGTGCAATGCCGGGTCAAGACACTGAGTTATCTGTGAAATATAGAAAAATACATGAAAATATACAAAGTATTCATTATTATTATTTTATTACTGTCCCACTGCTGGGCACAAGTCCACTAACATCCGTAATTAACCCCAGATAGGATAAGGGTCCTATCTGAAATCAGTACAGCTTTGCTTTATCTGAAATTACTGCAGACTTGCAACACCTTGTGTGTCTCTCTTACAACCTTCAAACACAACAGCACTACTGCTTTATAACAGACTAGCTGACACGGCAAACTTTGTACCGCCTCAAAATGGAATTATCAAATATATTTCATATAAAATATAGCCTGTGTTATTCATGGATAATGTGGCTTTCGAATGGTGTAAGAATTTTTAAAATTGGTCCAGTAGTTTAGTGTAGAAATAAGTGTGGCGGTATACGGTATCACGCGCTTAGTTATGAGTAATTAATAAAATACCTGAATTATGATCCTTTTTCAATCAAACATATTATTAAACCTGAAATAAAATAGGTATATTTAAAATATTTTTAGATGTAATAATATTCTATTTGTAAGTAAATATTCTTTTGTATAACTTATGTTATTTTTTAATTAGAGAGATATTTATGATAAAATCGAAATATATCCTTGAAATAAAATATTAATATTATTAATTAATACTTACCCCTTAATGAGGGTGAATCCCCGTAATGTGGCGTTAGACAGTTGGCTAAACCTACAATAATTTATATAAATAAATTAAACTTAAAAAACATAAAATAATGTAAGATTGAAGTAGGCAAATAGTATGCAGTCCACATGATGGTAAGTGACAAATGTTTAAAATATTCTAATTAATAATTAAATTAAAATACATTAATTGTTAAAACATTAATACAAAAATTAAGTTTGTACCACTGAATAATTCAATAAAATAAGACTACAATATTTTTCATAATTAATTTTATAACTTGTTTTAAATGATATTAATCATATTATGCAACCCTTACTTTCTTCAGGGGAGGCCTCTTGTTGTGACTGGAACTGAGATGACGACGGAGAAGACCCTGAAATTTTATATTCAAAAACTTTAACAGTTAAAGAAAAAAACGTGCTTGCAGTTTCACTGATATTATGTTAAATTGAATTTCAAAAAATATGTGTAATCAATTGCGGCATAATAATTAAATTGAATTATTTAATTTAAATTAATAACTTACATTGATTTATTCAATATTTTTTGCTACTGTATTTAATGGCCATATTTATTTTTATTTGTATTCAGTTTAAAAATACTTCATAAAACTTTATTTAACATTTAATAAATAAACAAAAGTCTTGAATTCGTGTGGATATTCAAATCTATTCGTACCTCCACTAGATGAGGACCCTCCAGGCCTTGTAGGGGCTGAAATCATGATATTATTAAAGAAATACAAAAATTTGTAAAATTTATAAACAAAAAAGCCTGGAATTTATATGGAAACTAAAATCTTTTCGTACCTCCTCCGGATGAAGAACCTCCTGGTCTTGTAGGTGCTGAAATAATTTATATTTTTTAATAAATATATATTCAAAATTTTAAAATAAATAAAGGGCTTAAATTTGATTGGAAACACAAAAGAACTTATACCTCCGCCAGATGACGAACCCCCTGGTCTTATAGGTGCTGAAATAATTATTAATTTTAAAGAAATACAAAAAAATTAAAAAAATAAAAACGATAAAATGTAATTTAAAAAAAATGTAATGTAAATGCTGGAAGTTGTATGGAAACTGAAATCAACTCATACCTTCTCTGGACGTGGACCCGGGCCTTATAGGCGCTGAAATAAATATTCATTTAAATAAATATAAAAATATGAAGGTCTTAAATTTGTATGGGAACTTTGACCAACTCATACCTCCTCCAGATGACGAACCTCCTGGCCTCGTAGGGGCTGAAATAAACAATAATTTTAAAGAAAAAACAAAAATATTTCTAATCTAATCTAAAAATAGAAAATATTTTGAATTTGTGTGGAAACTCAAATCGATTCATACTTCCACTAGATGACGAACCTCCTGGCCTTGTAGGTACTGAAATAAATATTAATTTTAAAGAAATAAAATAAATGTCTAATGTAAAAACAAAAAATGTCTTGAATTTGTATGGAAACTTAAATGAACTCATACCTCCTCCAGATGAAGAACCTCCTGGTCTTATAGGTGCTGAAATAATTATTAATTTTAAATAAATACATATATTCAAAATTTTAAAATAAATGAAGGGCTTGAATTTGTGTCGAAACTCAAATCAATTCATACCTCCCCCGGACGAGGACCCTCCTGGCCTTGTAGAGGCTGAAATAATAATTCATTTAAAAAATTTAAATATGTATAAAAAATATAGGTCTTGAACTTAATTGAAAACTCAAATACATATATTCTTACCTCCGCCGGAAGAGGACCCTCCTGGCCTTGTAGGGGCTAAAATAATAATTAATTTAAACAAATTAAAATTATTAAAAAAATAACAAATGTCTTAAATTTGTGTGGAAACACTAATATATTCTTACCTCCTCCTGGCGAAGACCCTCCTGGCCTTGTAGGGGCTGAAATAATAATTCATTAAAAATATTTCAAAAATGAACAGAGGTCTTGAATTTAATTGGAAAGTGAAATATATTCCTCATCATACCTCCCCCGGACGAGGACCCTCCTGGCCTTGTAGGTGCTGAAATAATCATTCATTAAAAAAAAAATACAAAAATATGTACAATTAAAATACAAAAAATTGAAATTTGTATGGAAACTCAAATCAATTCATACCTCCTCCTGACAAGGACCCTCCTGGCCTTGTAGGGTCTGAAATAAATACTCGTTAAAAATACAAAAATATTTAAAGTAAAAAAAACAAAGGTATTGATTTTGATTGGAAACTCAAATTAAATCTTACCTCCTCCGGGTGACGAACCTGCTGGTCTTGATGGTGCTGAAATAGATATTCATTATTGAAGCTTGTTTAGGTAATAGGTATGTTTTGTGATAAATATCACCAGTACCCCCACACATTTACGTTACGTTTACTCAATCCATTATTCTGTTCCGTTTGCTACAGTAGAGTGAGTAAACGTAACAATAAGTATGTGCTCACGTCTTTTGTCTGCCTCACACGTTCGCGAAACAGAGAGACAAAACATAAAGCGCCATTTTGTCAATTTAGACTTTTAATATTACGTTACTGACACTATAGTTCTGATACAATCCGCTAGGGGCGCTGATTGGAATTTGTATGGGTAAATACGTAAACAAATACCAAAACAGTCATATTTGTCAAAACGTAAAAACTTATGGTAAGGGTACAGGGAGAAATGGTTAAAATAACATTTGTTAATTTCAAGTAATTCGTACCTTGTCCGGGGGACGAACTACCTTGGGCAGGCCTGGCTTGTCCTGAAATATGTGACAAATTGTTAATTAATTAAATAATCATGTAGAAATGATTGCCAGTGTAATAAATAACATTTGTTAATTTCAAGTAATTCGTACCTTGTCCGGGGGACGAACTGCCTTGGGTAGGCCTGGCTTGTCCTGAAATATGTGACAAATTGTTAATTAATTAAATAATCAGGTAGAAATGATTGACAGTGTAATAAATAACATTTGTTAATTTCAAGTGATTCGTACCTTGTCCGGGGGACGAAGTGCCTTGGGCAGGCCTGGCTTGTCCTGAAATATGTGACAAATTGTTAATTTGTTACATAATCAGGTAAAAATGATTGACAGTGTAATAAATAACATTTGTTAAATCAAGTAATTCGTACCTTGTCCGGGGGACGAAGTGCCTTGGGCAGGCCTGGCTTGTCCTGAAACATTATGTGACAAATTGTTAATTTGTTACATAATCAGGTAAAAATGATTGACAGTGTAATAAATAACATTTGTTAATTTCAAGTAATTCGTACCTTGTCCCGGGGACGAACTGCCTTGGGCAGGCCTGGTTTGTCCTGGAATATTATGTGAACATTATTTGTCACACATAATCAGTAGAAATTATTGACAATATAATAAGTGACATTTGTTAGTTTAAAACAAATCCTACCTTGCCCTGAAGTCGAACTCCCTTGGGAAGGCCTTACTTGTCCTGAAATATTTTCCAATCAATATTTTTTTGTGATAAATAATCATAAACTATTAACAGTGTAATAATTAACATTTGTAAATTTAAAATAAATCCTACCTTGCCCAGAAGTCGAGCTCGCTTGAGAAGGCCTTGCTTGTCCTGTAATATTTTCCAATTATTATTATGTTGTGATAAATAATCATAAATTATTGACAGTGTAATAATTAACATTTGTAAAATTAAAACAATTTATACCTTGTCCGGGGGACGAGCTGTCTTGGGCAGGCCTGGTTTGTCCTGAAATATTATGTGAACATTATTTGTCATAAATAAACTGTAGAAATTATTGACAGTGTAATAATTGACATTTATTATTTTTAAGATAAATCCTACCCTGCTCTGAATTCGAACTCCCTTGAGAAGGCCTTGCTTGCCCTGAAATATTTTCCAATCATTATTTTTTTGTGATAAATAATCATCAATTATTGACAGTGTAATAATTAACATTTGTTAATTTGGAACAATTCCTACCTTGCCCAGGAGTCGAACTCCCCTGAGGCCTTGCTTGTCCTGAAATATTTTCCGATCATTATTTTTTTTGTGATAAATAATCATAAATTATTGACAGTGTAATATTAAACATTTGTAAAATTAAAACAATTCATGCCTTGTCCGGGGGACGTACTGCCTTGGGCAGGCCTGGGTTGCCCTGTAATATTATGTGACTATTAATTTTTGTCATAAATAATTAGTTACAAATTATTGACAATGTAATAATTAACATTTATAACAATTCCTACCTTGTCCATTGGACGAACTTCCTAGAGAGGGCCTGGCTGGCCCTGAAATATTATATGAACATTAATTAGTTGTGATAAATAATCAGTTAGAAACTTTATGGAAACTATTGACAATTTAATAATTATCATTTGTTAATTTAAATCAATCCCTACCTTGTATAGAGGGGGAACCACCTTGGGAGGGCCTAACTTGCCCTGAAATAATATGTGACCATTAGTATAATGTAATAATTAATAAAGATGGCAATTTATATTCATTACAACTAACATTCTTAAACTTAAAATAATTCCTACCTTGCGCAGAGGACGAACCCCCTTGGGAGGGCCTGATTTGACCTGAAATATTATGTGACTATACTTATATTCTTGTGAGAATTAATTGAAATGGAAATTTATGTTAATTACAACTAAAAATTTTAAACTTAAAATAACCCCTACCTTGTGCAGAGGACAAACTTCCTTGGGAAGGTCTAACTTGCCCTGAAATATTATGTGACCATTAAATTATAATTAATATTATACATAAAGTAAAATATTATTTATCTTGTGATAAATAATATCTTGTGATAAATAATCATTTTCAAATTATTGACAGTGTTATAATTAAAATTTATTAATTTAAAACAATCCCTACCTTGTCCAGAAGATGGACTTCCTTGGGAGGGTCTGACTTGCCCTGAAATATTATGTGACCATTAACAACTTTTGCTAATCAATGAAAATGATTGATTGGAAATTATTGACAGTGTTATAATTGACATTAATAATTTTAAAATAATCCCTACCCTGTCCGGAGGTTGAACTCCCTTGGGAAGGTCTGCCTTGTCCTGAAATATTACATTATTTAACAAAAACACAAGAATAATGGAAACAAGACATATACGCCCACCAATTAAGGATCTGCCACCCCTTATTGGGCTATAGAGGGGTAGGAAATTTGTTTATAAAATCCGCCAATTTTGAAGCGAGCTTTATGAAACTTACCATTATGTTTTCGTGTTAGGAATTAAACACTTATTTTACTGTCTTTGAAAATTAACTCTAAGGTCGTTTGTCTATGCATCGTCACCGAGCCGATACCGTAAACGATATTTATTTCGGGCCGATTTTAATATATCGTGACGGTGATAGTTTGTCCACCGCAACCGATATCAGCGGTTTACTTTGTTCGATCAATATCGGCGTGTGACGACAGTGTATGGAAAAGTTCCAAGGTGTTTTACATTTCCGGCACATCGGCCCGATAAAAACTCGATGTCGGAATAGCGATCACGCCGATCTACTCGAAATATCGGCAGCCGAGATGACGGTGCTCGGGTGACGGGCGTGCGGTGGACAAGCGTCTATAGTAAATGTATGTACGCTATTTCGGCGCCGTCACTAATTATCGGTATCGGCTCAGTATCGGTGGTCGGTGGATAAACAGCGTAAGGAGACTAAATAGGGGCTTAAAATTTGTATTAAATTATATTGTGATTGATGCGTATAAATTCTAAATACTACTACTTAAAATATGTGTTTAAATGGGAATTTAAATCAATCCTTACCTAGTGCAGATGAGGGACTCCCTTGGGAATCCTGTCTGGTTTGCCCTAAAATATTAATTTATTTAAAAATAGCAATGAATAAATAAATTATATTACTAAATGTGATAAAAATGTATAAGTAGTGTTTCTGTTAAGAAATGTCCCGTTAAATCTGGAAATTATTGAGGAATAACAACAGGTTAAAGGTTAAAAGAAATATTAGAATAATAAAAACAAGAAACAGGATTGCAATGTAACAATTAACAAAAATCAAAATTGGTATTTGAAACACATTACCTCCACCACCACCGCTACCGCTTAGTATTCGTTTTAGAAACTTCGAAACCCGATCGCCTTAAATATTGATTTATTAAATAGAAATAAAAACTAGGAAAGCAGTTCATCTAACTTTATGTTGAAGGTGGTAGAACCCTTTGTGGTTTGACTCCGGCGGCACCACCACCACACCTATTTCTACCTAATAACAGCAGTGTTAGGCGCTGCTGTGTTCCGTTTTGAAGGGAGTGGTAAGGGAGACAGACTTTTCCGAGGCGTTCCAGCTTAGTCTTCAGGAGTAGCGGCGCATCTGTGGCCGACCTCAGGTAGGAATATCTAATCCTATCTGGGGTTGATTACAGATGTCCATGGGCAGCAGTAGCCACTTACCATCAGGTGGACTGCATGCTCGTCTGCTACTTCTATATTATAAGTTAAGTTTAATTCAATTAAAAAAACATGTAAATAATGTTATGCAAAATATATTTATTTATTTTAGTTTTATTATGTTCTTTAATAGAGAAAAAATACTTTCCAATATATTCACTAATCTTTAAGATAAGCGTTCCAAGGTAAGTACTTTTAATTAACATTATAACTAAAGTAATAATCAATTGTTTGAAATAAACATTTAACTTTTATGTTTGTTTTTATTAAATATGTATTATGTACCTTTTACCCTCGCCTTCGCTTGCAATCAGCAATTAATATATATTCCTCAGGAACGGTACTTTTCATCGGGACAAAAAGTACTTTATATCCTTTTCTGAATCACTGACAATGTATGTACCTAGAGTTGCAGTACAATGTATGTACCTAGAGATGCTCTAGAATGGTGTGTGTTCTGAGGAACTGTTCGATCTGGTGCCTACATCACCCTTCCTTCATCGCGCCACTCGCCGAGGGATGAGGTTCCATCCACATCAGCTTGACCCGTGGCGGTCCTCCACGGTTCGGTTTGCACGGTCATTTTTACCGCGTACGTGCAAAATGTGGAACGAACTTCCTCCTGAGGTATTCCCTCAGGACTAGGACATGGGGCTCTTAAAGAGGGGTGTAAAAAGTCTCCTTCAAAGCCGACGATGCATTGACTCCTCTGGTGTTGCAAATGCCCATAGGCGACGGTGACTGCTTTCCATCAGGTAGCCCGTCTTTACTACTGGCCTTCTGCATTGATATCGTGTCCATGGAAAAATAGTCTAAAATAAAGGCGAATTTTACTGGACAATTAAAATATAATCTTACCTGTAGCACCACCAGGTGTTCGTAGTCGCTGTAGTATTCTCCATGACTCTTCATCTGTAATATTCATTTAAATAAATAAAAAATATAAAATAAATTATTATAGAATAAAAAAAAAAATAGGCGTGCAGTTCATCTGACATTATGTTAAGTATAATATAATTTTAAATATTTTTATCTATTTTAATATACATGTGATGTAAATAAAGTGTGCAACAATGGAAAATATATAAATTTATATTTTTAAATTATAATTTACTAGGTATTAAAATAATATTACTCCTAAATTCATCCGGGGTGTCTTCTTGTGGCCAGTCAGCACCTGAAATAGAAAATAATAGAAAAGCAAAGCAAAGCAAAGTAATAGAAGAACCAATAGGCGTAACCAATTTATTTAATAGAAGAATGAAAATCAAAAACCAGCGATCGAAGATCGACTTGATTGAAGGGTCCTAGATTTCAATCCCAGGCACACATCTGATTTTTGAAAGTTATGTGCACAATAGGAATGCATGATCACTTGCTTAAAACGCTGAATAAAAACCGCGAAAAAATTGAGAGAATCATGAAGAAACCTGCATATCTGAAATCTAATAATGGTTATCAAAGGTATGTGACGTCTACCAATACGCACTTGGCCAGCGTTGGACTATGGCCTAATCTTTTTCATTCTGAGAGAAGACCCGTGCCCAGGAGTGTGACAGTCATAGGTTGTTGATAGTTATAAACATGTAAAGTTAAATTCAATTAAATTATTTAAAAATATTACGTCTCCCATCGTCTGGATTCGGTTCTTCGTCTTGTGGGGACCTAGTTTCCCTGTAACCTGAAATGTTATATTATGTAATTGAGTTGCAAAATGCAGTTGATCTGACGTTATGTTAAGTTAAACTTAACATTTACATATTGTAATTATTTTTATAAAATTTAACATTTATTTTTTAATTATTAAATTTTGATATGCCAATATGTGGATAAATTTGGCACTGTAATATTTTTTTATATAATTTAATTCAATTCGATTCAATTCAATTCAATTCATTTATTTATTTCAGGATAAGGTGAAATACATGATATGTGGAATACATTAGTTTTGTGCTCCTATCCTAACCCAAAGGATATCCAAATATGTCACATGTAATAATACTAACTAAAATTAAAATTAAATAATTAAAATTAAATAATTGAAAATTAAATTAAAATTTATTTTTTAATTATTTAATTTTGATATGCCAATATGTCGACAATTAAAGCCTTAGCATAAAAGCATTTGTTCAATTGAAAGAGGAATGAAGTTAAGTCGCTTGAATTAAATGATTTTTACTTGTAATATTGTTTTTATTACTTAAAAATTATAGTCTTTTCGTAATATAAAGTGTTACGTCTTTAGTATTGTTGCCTTTAGTAGTATTGTACCACAAGGCTTGGGGCTTCGATAAAATAACTTAGATGTGGTTTGTGCTCACGTCCGTCTCTCGCCGCCGTCGGAGTAAGACTGACTCGAGTCAACCGACGGGTGCCAATCACACATTTATTAAACAAATCGCGGGTAGTACAACATACATTATTGTACACCTGACTGGTAGGATATCACAGTCTTATTTTACATAATTAAAACCATTTGATTGCAAAGAAGTATATTAGAATGGGTATTGAAATTATATTACCACTGGGACTATTTGGGAGATATTCTTGTGGGGATCTCACAAAACGGTCAGCAACTGTAAAGTCATTACCACGCTGTATGTATGTATGTATGTATGTAACGGAATGTTTTATAACATAGTCAATTTGAGGACATTTAAATAATTTACATACGGTCATCCGGGGGGTCTTCTTGTGGTGACCTCACAAACCGGTCAGTAACTGTAATGTTAATTAAATAATAGATGTAACAATACGCTTGCAGTTTATCTGTCAATATGTTAAATTTGATTGATTTGAAAAAAATGATAATTCGCTTTTGATACTATCTGGGGGCACGGCAGTGCTCCTGCCAAGTCGAGCAAAAAAGTGGCATTCTTTTCTCGAGGCAGTTCAGGCCTTTCTCGACCCCCTTTTAAATAATAATATTCCGCAATATTAACAAGTAGACAATTATAAATAGGAATGTTAAATATTTTTCTTAATATATTTTTAAACAAATGACATACTACGCTCGAGCACATATTTAAATAATATTCAACCTACGTGCATACAGGAGGTCCTCTTGTGAAACTGATTTTTTGTTATTGACTGCTTCTATCAGGCCTCCCGTTGTTAGGCTGGCGGTCACCAGGCCCATGATCAGGCCGAAAATTGCTGACCGCATTTTCACTGCTTACTCAATAATCGCAAGGAAAATCGCAATTTATATCAAGGTTGACATAAGATTGGGATTATCAAAGCGTGGAATTTTTAAATTAATTTTTATTTCATGGTTTTTGGTTTTACTAGGGGTTTGCTTCAGATTTACTTAATAGAAAAACGACATAATATTTTCGACAACTAGGCGAATAGTTGTAATAACATAAGAGCTAATTTATTCCAAGATTATAATATGGACCGACGACCTTAAGAGGGCTGATGGTAGTGGCTGGATGAGAGCAGCGGAGGTCCGAGTGCTCGTGGCACACCTTTTTTGTTTTTTGTTTTTTTTTTTTTTTTTTTTTTTTTTTTTTTTTATAATATAGGAGTGCCAGACGAGCATGCAGTCCGCCTGATGGTAAGTAGCTACTGCCACCCATGAACATCTGTAATCAACCCCAAATAGGATTAGATATTCCTACCTGAGGTCGGCCGCAGATGCGCCCCTAACCCAAAGGACTAAGCTGGAACCCCTCGAAAATGTACGTCTCCCTTACACACACCACACCCTTCAAACCAGAACACAGCAGCCTTGGGGAGATCTATGTTCAGCAGTGGAAAGATAGAGGCTGAAGTGGTGATACCACTCCTACAATTGCAAATACTTGACGACACCTTATATGATAAAAAATGCCAAGTTGTTTGTTTAGTTTGCAGGCTAAGCCAGGCAATGACATCGCATACATAATTCGAAAAACATTACCTTCCGTAAATGGACAAAAAATTGCGCTTGTGCGTGAAAAAAACATGCAAACAACAGATTGACAAAATTTTTATTTATATCAGTTCAATAATTGAAATCAATTGCGTTCTTTTCAAATTTGATTTGTTTTAACGATATTATAAAAATGCTTTGATTTGATTTTATTAATTTTACTAGGTATGCCCTGCGGTTTCAGCTGCATTTAAAAATTAAGTTTATTCCACGAAAAACAGCTAGTGCGCTCTGAATATAGAAATGAATCGCGTCGCCATAGCAAATTGTATGTCTACACCTGCTCGCAATAACTTCAGAGCGGACTAGCAGAGTCTCGCGAACTATACCACTATCATCAGTTGCAGACGCGCAAGCAATCCACGAACTGATAAGCGGCTTAAACCGCACATGAACATTATAAGTTCAGATTCTTACCTGAGGTCGGTCACAGATGTGGCGTTACCCCTGAAGACTAAGCTAGAATGTCTCGGAAAAGTATTTCCTACCTTACCATACCCTTCAAACAAGAACACCGAGGCGCTTAACACTGCTGTTATGAGGCAGAAATAGGTGTTTTCGTATATTAGCACTTATGCACACACGTAGGTAAGAAGCAATACTTCTCTTGAGTGTATTATAAAATACATTCTTTAAATTCACTTTCAACTGAGCTTTTAGCTTTTAACTGACCAAAAAACCAATAAAAACAAATAAATTATGTGTTACATCGGCGCACAACTCCGTCTTACACTGGAAATATGTGTTACATCACGCGTAATTTCGTTCCAGGCTAGAATTACTCCGATCTATTTTCCGTCTTACACTAAAATATGTGTTACATAACGGTGTAATTTTGTTCCACACTAAATTACTCTGACCTGTTTCTGCAAAAGAAGTATTACTTCAAAGATCTATTTCAAATCAAATCAAATCATTTTTTTTAATTCAAAATAGGTTCTTTACAGAGCACTTTTTGAATGTCAATACAACTACCACCACTTCACAAGGTGTTTCGTTATGGAGAAGAAGCGGCGAAAGAAACTCCATAACACACATCTTTTTAAAAAAAATGTTTTTGACATTGTCAACTTAACGTAATGGTACATGTGGAGCTGGAGCTAATTCAGACGACACCGTTTTGTCAGTCAAATAATCACTTAGTTTATAGTACGCTTTTTTACATAGCGTTTGTTTAACGACAAGTTTGAACTATTTTCTGTGAGATTCAAAATATTTAAAAATTGTTTTCAAAGAATTCGGTAAATTTTGTTAGGTAAACGTATTTACAATATTTCCGTCCGCCGTCATCATAAGGCGCCTATGTTTATTTCGTGCTATCCAAATAGTGATGTGCAAAATGCATGCGATAATTACCGATACATTATCGACATTATGGCGGCGAGACTGCACTTTGCAGCGGCTATTAGTGTAGGGATGTGCTCTTAAGGCTGACTTATCGATAAAAACACAACTATGATTATAGTTATGTTTTACCGCAAATCCTCTATATAGGTACATATTTATTTTCTAATATAGTAGTAGCAGACGAGCATGCAGGTCATCTGATAGTAAGTGGCTACAGCCGCCCCTGAATATCTGTAATTAACCCCAGATAAGATTAGAACCAACTTTGGACAGCCACAGATGCACCGTTACTCCTGAGGACAAAGCTGAATTGCAACGGAAAAATATGTATCTTGCTAGCTCTCCTTATAAATAGAGGCTTAATCTATACTAATATTATAAAGAGGAAAACTTTGTTTGTTTGTTTGATTGTAATTAATAGGCTCAAAAACTACTGGACCGATTTTAAAAAATCTTTCACCATTCGAAAGCTACATTATTCACGAGTAACATAGGCTATATTTTATATGAAATATATTTGATAAATAGATTTTGAGGCGGTAAAAAGTTTACCAGGTCAGCTAGTAGTCTATATTTCTGTAATGCGAAGTTGTTTCTAAATGTAGTAAAATCATTAATAATGCAGTCCATCTAATGTTAAGTCACTGACGTCCACACAAATCGACTGCAGCTTTTTTATATTCCACGGATGATCATAAAAAGGTAACAATGAAGAATAAACATAATTTTTAATTACTTATTTCATTTGCAAAGGATATGAAATCATTCAAAATTAGATAATTATCGTTTAGAATAAATAAATATCGATACAATATCTCTGCACGTCCCATCCCTATTTTCGAGCAATGCTATAATTTTCGTACAAAATACAGCACTTTACCGCCGATTACTTTCGATACAGGTCCGCTCCTAGTTGCTACTATACAGGGTGTTCCAAAAATATATTGTTTTTTTTTTATTTATAACTCATTATATTTTGTATTTTACCCGACTGTGGAGGGTAATGTAAGTGATCGATTTGAGATTTGATGAAATTATTATGTATTTATAAGGAAATGGGTGGATGTTAAATTAAAAACTAATTTATATTTGTTTTCAGATTGAAATAAAATAAAATAAAGTATATTTATTTTGTATAGGCCAACAGCGGCACTTACAAATTGTCAGTTACAATATTTTCTTAAACTACTACCGGATCGGAACGCGACCTCTACTGAGAAGATCCGGTAAGAAACTCTGTGGGTTTATCATTTTTTTTAATAATAATAATTCTCTTTGTTTAAATGCCCTAATTTTATACAAATAATTAATAAAGCATTAGCTCCAGTATCTTGCTTTACATTTATCTAAAAAGAAGTTTGTTCAGCAAGATACGCTACACTTCGACAGTTTCTTATTTAACTAATAATTTTGTTATTGATCAGTTGAGATTAATATTATCGCTATTTTTTAAACTCATCGTGTAGATGGCCCTAAAACTGAATCAGTACAATATAGTCTGCACCTATCCAAACACTCAATATTAGAAAAGCTTAGAAACTTGAACAAATTCTGATTATAAAATTAAAGTGAATAAAATTTAATTGAAGAAATGTTACAGTGACACAGCATTACACCGAACGCAAGTATATAGTAAAATATGTCACAAATTGAACATAAAAAGTAAGAAATTATTTTCAAAAAAGGAGCACCCTGTAAACCCAGTAATGAGAGCTCACGTACACCGCGATGTATATTTAAATTTGATACGCTAGGTACATGTATAAGTAACGTACCTAGACGTTGTACGTGATGGGAATGGCTTAAGGTACGAGGTACAAACCATATTTATTTGGGAAACAAGCAACTTAGTTGCGCCGCTTATTAATAATCAGTCTATCCATATACGAACCAAAGATCGTTATTTTTATAGAAGTAGCACACGAGCATACTTCACCTGATGGCAAGTGGCTACTGCCGCACATGGACATCTGTAATCAGCCCCAGATAGGATTAGATATTCATACCTGAGGTCGATAAGAGATGTGCCGCTACTCTTGAGGACTAAGCTGGAATGCCTCAGGAAAGTATGTCTCTCTTACCACACCAGCACAGAACACAGCAGCGCTTAACACTGCTGTTATTAGGCAGAAATAGGTGTGGCGGTGGTGCCGCTAGAATGGAACCACAATAATACAATACAATACAAAAAATCTTTATTGCACACCAAAGAAAAATAAAATAAACAACAATAAATATTAAACACTCTTCGTTTGTTTGTCCACAGCAATAAAATTATATTAGATCCACGTTTATTGTTGTAACACACGCGACGATGTAAGAAAATGTACAATGGCCGCCATTTTGATAACAGATTTTCTTGAGAATGAGAATCCATAATGTGAAGGGTGGGTCGGAAGGCGGTTTAACCTTATTTTATAATATAGGAGTAGCAGACGAGAATGCAGTCCACCTGATGGTAAGTACTGCCGCTCATGGACATCTGTAATCAACCCCAGATAGGATTAGATATTCCTACCTGACGTCAGCCACAGATGCACCGCTACCCTTGAGGACTAAGCTGGAACGCCCTTCAAACCATATTCCATTACTTACAGTATAACAGTGATAGCAATTGACGGTAGAACCCTCTGTGGTTCGACTCCGGCACCACCGCCACAGCGATTTCTGTTACAACAGCAGTGGTAAGCGCTGCTGTGTTCTGGTTTGAAGGGTGTGGTAAGAAGACATAATTTTCCGAGGCATTCCAGATTAGTTCTTAGAGGTAGCGCCGCATCTTTCGACCTCAGGTAGGAATCTAATCTTATCTGGGGTTGATTACAAATGTCCATGAACGGCAGTAGCCATAAGGCAGACTGCATGTTCGGCATATAATATAAAAATAACATTTTATTTCCCTATATGTTACATGTGAAATGTTTTACTGTAATGATCTAAGGGTCTTCCCATACATATCAATGCGAAATCGTAGTATAAATGACGTCATTTTTGTGACGTCATCTCATCTATACTGTGGTGTAGAGCTGAGCCTTGTATTATATAAGTTAGATTAAGCTTATTAATAAGTTAGTCACAATAAAGTCATCAAACCTACAAGTCGCCTCAATACCATACGAACCAGCCTTCACTACATGGCGACCCTGCCAGGATTTATCTTAAAAATTATCTAAATTAATATGTTTACCATAATTAAGAAATAATTACTAAGAAGGCATGTTCTACACCAACTTCAATATAGATTTTTAAAATGCTTTTTTCTTCTTTTGTAAAATTTTGTTTTAGTTCTTGTTTAAAAAAAAATCAAATTTAAATTCAATTTTTTTTTCGAATGCCCCAGGAGGTGTGGTGTAGAGCTGAGCCTTGTATTATATTAGTTAGGTTAAGCTTATTAATAAGTTAGTCACAATAAAGTCATCAAACCTACAAGACGCCTCAATACCATACGAACCAGCCTTCACTACAATACTACATTTCTAATTTAAGATTGAAGTTACATGTAAGCACCACCTGATAAATAACCTCATAAGTAAGCGGCTTTTGTCGCCCATAGACATATATAATCAATCGCAGATAAGATTAGATACCTACCTGAGGTTGGGAACAGTTTTTTTTTATAATATGGAGTAGCAGACGATCATGCAGTCCACCTGATGGTAAGTGGCTACTGCCCCCCATGGGCATCTGTAATCGACTCCAGATAGGATTCGATATTCGTACCGGAGGTCGGCCACAGATGCGCCGATACCCCTGAGGACTAAGCTAGAGCGCCTAGGAAAAGTCTGTCTCCCTTACCACACCCTTCAAACCGGAACACAACAGCGCCTAACACTGTTGTTATTAGACAGAAATAGGTGTGGCGGTGGTGCCGCCGGAGTCGAACCACAAAGGGTTCTACCACCTTCAAAGCCTACCTACCGTAGAGCCGTAGAAGTCGTAGTAAACAGTTTTCCTACGCCAATTCCTATCCTTATCCTTACTAATATTACAAATCCGAAAGTAACTCTGTCTGTCTATCTGTCTGTTTGTCTCTTTTTCACGTCTAAACCACTGAACTGATTTTAATAAAATTTTATACAAAGATAGTCTGAGACCCGAGAAAGGACATAGGATAGTTTTTAGACCGGAAATCCCGCGGAACTAAGGTTGGCGATCTAAGATCGATTAATCGGAGAATCGATCTTTTGAACCAAAAGGTCGATTATTTTAATCGATATTAGTAAGGATTGAAGTAAACTATGCATTTGATCAAGTGACGATCTTTAGCAAAGTTGTTGTCCATGCGCCCACGAAGGTTTCAGAGTTGGTACGACCACGTTCGCCAGATGGCGCCACTTTCCTTCCAATGAAGGTACGAATTTTCAGTTTTATGTATGTTAGTATGTCATTTATTTTCTTTTAAACGCGGGCGAAGCTGCGGGCGAAAACTAGTAGATCTATATAGGGAGACCCTCAAGACGTTACAACGTATGTTTACGACGCCCCCTAGCGGATAGCATTAATATTTTATACCACGTTGCCAATGACTTTTATTGACCGAGCCAAAATCGATACGATGGAGATTATTTTGCGAGGTCGAAATGTTGGTTTCTTGAATTGAATTCAGACTTTCTAGTTAAGTAAATGTCTGACTTGATAGTGTACCGCTGCTGTGTTCTGTTTGAAGTGTGGTAAGGGAGAGACACTTTTTTATTATATAGTAGCAGACGAGGATGCAGTCCACCTGATGGTAAGTGGCTACTGCCGCCCATGGACCTCTGTAATCAATCCCAGACAGGATTAGATTCCTACCTGAGGTCGGACACAGATGCACCGCCACCCCTGAGGACTAAGCTGGAACGCCTCGGAAAAGTCTCTCTCCCCTACCACACCCATCAAACCATAACACAGCAGCGCTACACTGCTGTTATGAGGCAGATATAGGTGTGGCTGTGGTGCCACCAGAGGCCAACCACAAACGGTCCTACCACTTTGGGTATTTGTCCTGGATTTGGATGCTTTGTGAATTCGTGTGTTCATGGCACCGAAGATACAAAGAATCTTATAGGTCTGAGAATGTAGGCGTCTTAAAAATGTTGATTCAATTCGGTAAACAATTCGTTTTACAATAAAATAGTTAGTGCGAAGTAAAAGGGCTAAGAACATGTAACTTCAGAATAGTTACTTGCTCCCTAGATGCAATAAAATGCAGTAATAACCTTAGAGCTTATATCTGGGCGCGTGGTAGTGTAGCGGCCAAGTCAGGCACGTTTATGCCGATAATATGTATGTAACATGGATTTTATAATATAGATAGAAGAAACTTATATTAAATTAGTACGGATGCAATCTAATCGAGTTAGCCCTCAGAGCTATAGTTCCATATTAGAGCTTAAATTGCTGTTAAAAGACTATTAACATGGATAGTTAATTAGTGTTGTAAAAGTGGTATCCTTTGGAATACAACTACAAGGTTTTTTTTTATATATAAACATGTAATGTTCATAGAATTTTGCTCCATCAGGGATTGAACCCAAGTCCTAGGCACTATTTATTAATCTGTGCCTATGCGTATCAAACAAACGGTATCAAGACAAACAGCTTGGTAATAAATTGAAATAATTAATGTTATATTTATTTACTGAATAGCCATAATGTTTTTGACGTATGTCTCATTCTTTGTCACGCCGCAGCCCAAACGGCTTGACGGTTTAACATAGGGGGTGTCGTTGGATTCGTCTAAATTGTGAGAGTGACGTCGCCTATTTGTTTTAGCCGTCGAGTTTTATTTTTATAATAATTCCCTCGTATTAGTTTTTTACTTTTAATTTTAAGGATAAGTGTAATGTTTGTATGACAAATAATTCCCTAGTTTCATTATATTTTGGAGCTACGAAATTTATTGTGGTGATACAGAACTTAGCGCACTTTTACAGTGTGTCTTACAACTAAATATTTCACCGCCGGCTGAGAGGAAACGATAAAATGCAGTCCTGTATTATTAACTAGTGTTCGTCTGTTCTAAACAGGGAATTAACTTCATGTTTCTTACGTCTATAAAAGTATGATGTTGACGTAATGAGATTTTGAAGTGAAAACTTCTTTAGGCACTAGGAAAAACAGTGAACGCATTGTAATGTTAGACTCTTAGACAAGTTTGAAGGTGGTAGAGCTCTTTGTGCTTCGACTCCGATGGTACTACCGCCACACGTATTTCTGCCTAATAACAGCAGTGTCAAGCGCTGCTGTGTTCTGGTTTGAACGGTGCGGTAAGGGAGATATACTTTTCCGAAGCCTGATGATAAGTGGCTGCTGCCGCTTATATACATTTGTAGTCATTAAGATTAGATTCTATCTGATGACGGCCACAGATGGGTTGATACGCTTGAGGGCTGTCGAAACGCCGCAGATAAGTGTTTCTCTTACCACACTCTTCAAACCAGAACACAGCAGCGCTTAACACTGCTGTTATTTGCAGAAAGAGTGGCGGTAATGCCGCTGGAGTCGAACCACAAAAGGTTCTACCACCTTCATCTTTAGCAACTCCATATAGAATAGGGAATGGGGATTTTCCTCCAACCAAGTATAAATGCTTTTCCACTTCTCTGGACTTTAATGGTCATATAAGACTATGAAATAAAAAATCCAAAAACATTTTTAAATAATATTATATTTAACCATCACATAATTACGTAACAAATTACACTACTTAAAAACTTCCTAAATTAGTTAAAGATTAGTCAAAATTATTAATGACATTCATGACCTACCAAGTTAACGTCAAGTCACACTAAAAACGTCCAAATTATAAGTATTACAAAATGTGCTACAATAATTGAGTTGTAATTTGTGAAGCATCGAATCTAAGATGGCTTTTTTTCGGGATTTTCGGGAGGGCTGAAGGGCTATTGATTGATATTGAAGGGCTTCAATGAGACAAAAAAAATATAAATGTTGAAGATTTTTTTACAAACAGTATTTTTTTTATATTTATACTAACAATACTTGCTATTAACTGCATTAAATTATAACAGGATTTTTTCCAAAGCGAAACACCTTGTGACGTGGTGGTAGTTGTATTGACATTTAAAAAGTGCTCTGTAAAGAACCTATTTTTAATAAAAAAAATTATTTGATTTTTGAAAAAAAATGTATTTGTAGGCAACAAAGCTTTGAAAGACTTCACGAAAAGAGAAAAAAATGGAAGGAGAGAAAATAATTTGGAAAATATTTAGGGCCTCTCTTCTTGTCAAAGATCCGCTGATCGGATCAAATATAATGCCCTTCCATGGTAAATCTTTTTTGTGTTTCCACAATCCTACTTCTTTATCTTCTTAGTTTCAATCACAGTGCTACTAACTGTTGTTTTGTGCTTATTGAAGTTCTTTATGAGTTTCCTAATTCTTCTTTTAACTCTTCTCTTCTGTGCTCTTCTCAGTTTATTCAAGTCCCGATTACCGCTGTTCGTTTCACGTTTCTTGTAGTATTTGTACATCTATGAAAATAAAATCAAATAAAATTACATTTCTACACTTGTATAGTGCGCACCAAAGTGCTAGTCCGCTCTGAAGTTGTTGCGAGCAAATGTACTCATACAATTTGCTATAGCGACGCGACTCATTTCTATATTCAGAACGGACTAGCAGTTTAGCGCGGACTTTAGCACCATACTCAGGGTGAGGTTAGGTTAGGTTAGTGAGTATTCATTTCTATTACGCACATAACTTGAAATATCCGTGCTTGCCTGTGAATCGAACCGCGGACCTTCCATCTGATAGACTAAGTTTCTAATCACTAAATGATCACTGCTTTTTGAATACAAAATATTGTTTATAGTATAATTTATATTTTTGTTATTTCTACATATTTTTGCTACTTTTATTACACCTACATTCAATTCATCTATTGAATTCACTTTTCCTTTCAAGAAATCCAGCTGATTTTCTAAGTACTGCTTAACGCCACTCATTTTGCTCTGAAATAAAATTCACATATTTTAATAAGACACCCATGACAGATTAAAACAAAAAGTTTTTGTGCTTCGACTCCGGAAGCACTACACCTACACCTATTTCTGTCTCATAACAGCAATGTAGCGCTGCTGTGTTCTTAAGAGTATGGTAAGGGATATACTTAAACCAAACTTAGTCCTCAGAGGTAGCTACTTTCGATCTAAACAATCTCAGACAGAGCTCCAATTTTATCTGGATTAGATTATAGATGGCCGTACGACAGCGACTTTACCACCAGATGGATTGCATGTCCATTTTTTTAATATTTTTGATTTAGTACTGGAGTAGCAGACGAACAATCATTCCACCTGATAGTAAGTGGGTACGGCAGCCCATGGACACCCGTAATCAACCCCAGATAGGATTAGATATTTCTACCTGAGGGCGGCCACAGATGCACCGCTACCCCTGGAACGCCTCGGAAAATTATGTCTCCATTACACTGCTGTTATGAGGTAGAAATAGGTGCGGTGGTAGTGTCGTCGGAGTCGAACCACAAAGGGTTCTACCACCTTTAAAATTTACATTTGGCATTGACCTGATCAGATAGACTACTTACTACTTACCATCAGGTGGACTGCACGCTCGTTAGCCACTTCAATCAAAATACCAACCTTATCCACTTCATCCATTTCATCGTACCGCCTCATCAGCTCTTGGACCGCTTGTATACTTCCAAGGCACTGTGTCCTGTCATCCAGATGGTCTCCAGGCATCAGAACACCAATGTCATCTGCTGATTTTTCTAAAAAAAAGACAGATTAATTACCAAGATTAATTCAAACCTTAACAGCAGTTAAAAAGCTGTAAGGAGTAGCTGTAGTAGTAGAACGAAAAATATAGAGAAGAACAGCAGAATGTGATAAATATATTGTTGAGTTTCCAGCCGCGAGCAAGCATCTGATTTTTCAAAGTTATGCGCGTAAGATTAAGTTTCACTTGCTAAAACGGTAGAAGAAAACTTCGCGAAGAAGCATGCCTGAGAATCGTCAAAAAAATCTAAAAGGTGTGTTAAGTTTACCAATACACCTTAACCTTGTTGAGTTCAACCCCACGAAGACACAAGTCTGCGCGTTTACCGCTAAAAAAACCCCATTCGTCATAGCGCCTGAGTTGGTACCATTTTCGTCATAGCGCCTGAGTTTGGTACCATTGGTAAGTGTAGGGATCCTGGGAGTTGACATCTCGTGTGACGTGCAGTATCGGAGTCATTTGGAAGTTAAAGCCAAGTTGGATTCAAAGAAACTGGGCGTCCTGAACAGAGCCAAGGAGTGCTTCACTGGGGGGCAACTCCTTCTGCTTTATAAAGCGCAAGTGAGGCCCCACATGGAGTACTGCTCGCATCTCTGGGCAGGGGCACCACAATACCAGCTTAACCCACTTGACTCCGTACAGAAACGCGCGGTGCGAATCGTCGATGACGATCTCTGATCGGTTAGAAACCTTAAGCCTGCGGAGGGACATAGGTTCCCTCTGCGTGTTCTACCGACTTTACAATGGTGAGTGTTCTGAGGAACTGTTTGATCTGGTGCCTATGTCGCCTTTCCTTCATCGCACCACTCGCCGAAGGATGAAGTTCCATCCACATCAACTGGACCCGTGGCGGTCCTCCACGGTTCGGTTTAATCGTTCATTTTTGCCGCGTACGTGCAAAATGTGGAATGAACTTCCTCCTGAGGTATTCCCTCAGGACTATGACATGGGGCTCTTCAAGAGGGGCGTAAAAAGAGCTCTCCTTCAAAGCCGGCGATGCATTGGCGACTCCTCTGGTGTTGCAAATGTCCATAGGCGACGGTGACTGCTTTCCATCAGGTAGCCCGTCTGCCTTATCGTTAGGTTACATATAAAAAAAAAAAAAAATACATACTTTACAAATGCGGTGGGCTATGGCCTAAGCCCATCTCACTCCGCGACAAGAACCCAACCCAGCAGTGGGACAGGAATGACAGATTGATGAAGACGACGTGAGAAAGATAATAAAGATAGATTACCATATCGATATCCAGTGTTGGTTGAATATGTGTCCATGTTTAGGTCTGGCAAGGAATCTTCCTTTTCAGACGGCGACGTCAGCCATTCCAAAAATGTTTGGAGATCTGGTGGTAATTCTGAAAAATATCACGTTTTTAATTTAGAAGGTCACAGAGGTCCATATAGTGATGAGGGGAACAATGTAAATAGATTAATAAATATAGTTCAAAAAACTTAAAAACACGCTTTTATGATAAAATCAACTAAAAAGCTTTCGGTATTCTATTTCATTCTTTCATACATGCAGGGTAAGATAAGGATGTATGTTGATCTCTGTCTACTGAAAAACGGAGTTACTCACTGACAAACATACAAGTGAAACTAATATAAAGCGTGTAAAAACTACTTATTTAAATTTTTTTATGTGTTTAAATATTTAAATCCGATCCATATTACATAAGTTAAAAGTTGCAAACGAGCATGCAGTCCACCTGAGGTGGACCACAAATGCGTTGCTACCCCTGAGGGCCAATTTGAAACGCCTCGGAAAAGTATTTCCCTTAGTATACTCTTCAAACCCGCATACGCATTTGAAGGTGGTAGAACTCTTTGTGGTTCGACTCCGGCGGCACCACCGCCACACCTATTTCTACCTAATAACAGCAGTGTTAAACGCTGCTGTGTTCCGGTTTGATGGGTGTGGTAAGGGAAACATACTTTTCCAAGCCGTTTCAGCTTAGTCCTCAAGGGTAGCGGCGCATCTGTCGCCGACCTCAGTTAGGAATATTTAATCCTATCTGGGGTTGAACAGATGTTCATGGACGGCAGTTGCCACTTACAGGTAGGTATTTGTTTTTATAACGGCCACCGTTACACGGTCTCTGTAAAAAATTTCAATGTCTATCTATTACAGTTCCAGAGATAGAGCTCTGTGACAAACGGACAAATAGCGTCTTAGTAATAGGTTTCCGTTTTTTCCCTTTGGTTACGGAACCCTAAAAATGTGGCCTGTGACCCTAAAAAATTAATACTTACTGGAGCAAGTCCTCTGTTGAACCTGAAAGTCTACCACTTCCGACATAAGTTTGACAAGTTGCTGCATCAGGGAAGACGCCATCGCGTCTTCATGGTTATCTTCTCGAACTATGAAAAACATTTAAAAAAAAAGTTTATTTTCTTTCTTTTTTTTATAATATAGGAGTAGCAGACGAGCATGCAGTCCACCTGATGGTAAATGGCTACTGCCGCCCTTGGACACCTGTAATCAACCCCAACAACCCCAAGAAATCACCCAGGTAAATAGAAAAATTACATATAACCTTTTCTTCTTTCTACCGTCTAATCTACACAATCGTATAGGTCCCAATGACGCTCGAGTTTCTACACATTTGCCATCATGGGCTCCCCTACCATTAAGGTTGATTCTGGTTAAATCAGAAAAAGGTGGTCCCTTTATCCCTAGAAAAATATATCAACCCTATTACCTTTTATATTCCTCGTCTGCTTCACAGCATTCACGGCTTCACGAACCACCTTCTTCATATTGGCAGTTAATGCAGCGAAATCATTCGTATCATCTACGTCATCCTGGAGAATATTAAATTTGCTTCAACTAATTTTAATTAGATAGATAGATAGATTATTAATTTCAAAAACTTAAGCAACAACAACAAATTATAACACGTAATAAACAGTGAAATCCAAAAATGCACATATGGAAACACAAACTTAATTAAGAACTTATTGACTAAAATTTCTTAAGAGATAAAATTATACAAAATATAATAAAAACTGAAAATAATAAAGTATATTAAAAAATAAAAACAAACAAAATACATAATCGAGTGTTGCAGCTCTATAAAAAGAGTTCCGGAGCTCAGAAATTCAGCCCGGACCGTATGCGAACGTTGCTCGGAAGGCTTTACAGTATTACAAGGAAATTACTGTAAATTGACTTACTAATTAGTGATCAAATTATGTTTTTGAAAGTCCTAATTAAAATTTCTCATCCATCATTTTATTTCACTAAGAGTAACAAAATGCTGGATACATCAAATGAAATAATGATAATAAAATGAGGAAAAGCCATGAACTAAAACGGTCTATAACTTTTTGTCAGATATTCTTCAGTTCTACAGTTCTTCAGTCTAATATTCTTCAGCTCGTTTTTGTGTTCCTTCTATAGTATCACAATATTTTTAAATTAAAAGTCATGATTACTCACTCCAATTATATTTCTGATATTTCTCCTCCTAATCTTACTTGAAATTCTTTTTGGACGTGGTAATAATCTGGAATATTTTAATCTTGTATAGAGAATTAACAAGTATTTTTTTTATTCAAAACTTAAAATGTTTAAAATGGTTATCGCGCATGCAGTCCATCTGATGGTAAACAGTCACTGTTGTTCATGCTCATTTGCGATCTGTATAGAAGGTGGTAGAACCCTTTGTGGTTCGACTCCGGTGGCACCACCGCCACACCTATTTCTACCTAATAACAGCAGTGTTAGGCGCTGCTGTGTTCCGTTTTGAAGGGAGTGGTAAGGGAGACATACTTTTCCGAGGCGTTCCAGCTTAGTCCTCAGGGGTAGCGGCGCATCTGTGACCGACCTCAGGTAGGAATATCTAATCCTATCTGGGGTTGATTACAGATGTCCATGGGCGGCAGTAGCCACTTACCATTAGGTGGACTGCATGCTCGTCGGCTACTCCTCTATTATAAAATAAAACGCTTTACACTTACAGCCCCACATTGGGATTCCCTTTATCGTGGGTGCTGTAGACACATACAAAGACAAATACACAAACACCCAGACCCAGATCCAGAAACCTAAATTCTTCATTTAGATATATCTGGGTGGGGATCGAACCCAGGACCATCTGCGCGTCAGACCGGTACGGTGACCGCTCCGCCACGCGGGTCGTCACGTCAACAGTACGCAAGAATAGTTTGTTTGGTACCTTACATTTATATTATAACTTACTTTATCCATCGGACTAATTATAACTATAGTCTGATTCATAATTAGGTGTCCAAAATGTAAACAAAGAAATGTCATTGTCAAAATACGATTACAGGTATTGTAAACCCTAACAAAATAACAAGAAACAAAAACGTTAAAAAACTCAACAAAAAAACAAAAACTTAAGAACTTCACCCAATTTAACAAACGCGCTATAAAAACGAGAAAACATTCGAGTTCGAGCAACGATCACAAAAATGAAAAACATCAACTAAGTACTAAACTTAAAAATGGCGGCACAAAAAATGTTTTAGATCCCGATTGTGTTACCATTATCACATTTTAATTTCCTATCATAAATCTTGTTTTTTATTATTATTACTGTATGAGACGAAATTGAGGTGATATAAAAATTGGAAAATGTAAATTGATCTTATTTTATTTAGATTGTTGTTTAACTTTCATATCGTCAAAAATAAGAAACTACCATTTGAGACGTATTTTCTTGATAGGTCAACACCTTTGTTTACATTTTGGACACCTAATATGAATCGGGCTATAATTATTTAAGCTTACGCGTTAACATCTTTAGTTGCACTCTTCTCCGTTCCACCAATATCACGTTTAGTGCCACGGAATTTATCAGCAATATTCTTCACTTTCCCCCCAATCCAATTTTTGGATCTCTTCACAAAATTACCACTGCTCAACGAATGTTTATCTCTTGTAGGTTTTTCGAAATAATCCAGTTTGACTCCATACTCATCATCGTAAATGTCATTCCAAACTATTAATTTGCTGTCTCGTGGTATACTTCTTTTGGAAATTGTCTTATTGTCAATATTATTATCTTCTTTCTTAATATCGTTTCTTAGTTCACTTATATTTGATTTAGTTACATTTTCGACGCCCGGTTTTGTTGTCAAAGTACTAGAGTCTGTAATATTATGAAATATGTTATCAAAATATTGTATCTTTTATCTTATATATCAGTTTTTTAGTTAAAACTTATTTTATTAAAATAATATACCTAGAGGTCTATTACTGTTTTAATGGCGTGGATTGGAAATTCATTCCATCTACTTAATATTTAGGATAGTAAGGTATCTTAATCCAATCTTTAAGAGAAGTAGGGAAGTGGTCAGTATGGCGAACGAATCATCGCGCATGAGACCTCAAATTAATTTACCACCAATTACATATTTACCAACTACATAAGTACCATTAATTAATTATATAATTGCCAACCAGTTATGATAGTCGGTGTAACTTGTACATTATCTTCTTTTATTATTCTACCTTCTTTATCTTTCACTTCAGTTATCTTTGCAGAAGCATTTTTGTCGTCTAAAGATAGAAGCACTCTTGATCTATGTCCAATATTCTCTATCATGTCAGAGTCATATGTCGGATATAATACTTCTTCAGAAGTATTTCTTTTGATTATAGAGTTATTAGTTGAATTTTTAAGTATACTGGAATTAAATAATACAAAAATATTGTTTGAAAAAGGTAAGAAAACAAAAGGTATAAGTTAAAAGTTAAAAAGTGGGAATAAAATATTTTTGTTTTAGATATTTGATTTGATTTATTAATTTTGCGAATGTTGATGTCAAGATGGGAGAAATTATAACATGGTATATACACAATACACAAATATAACTTGTAATGAATTAAAATTCAGAATAAAGATTAAAGTAAAGAATCAGTAACCAAAACTCTATCCAGATTGGATAAGTAGATCTGAGAAAATCGCGGAAAATACAAGTATACATACATGCATAGTGGTCTAAAAAAGAACCTACTTTTTTGAAGTCGGTTATGCAGTAATGAGTAACTTATTAAATATTTATGACCACTAAATAATTTTAGAGAGAAGATATCATAAATTCACAGTTACGTCCCATAACTTAATAAAATCTTAATATGTTACCTTGAATTCTTCAATCCGAACGTCTCACCAGACAATTTAGCGAGCGTGTTAAACCAATCCGAAACCATTGCGAAGAACTCACCAGCTCCCATTGTCTTATTATTCTTATTTTCAATACCATCCTTTTTTGTATCCCTTTTAGTCTCATTAACATTAGCTTCTATATCAACTGCTGTACTATTATCTTTAGTAATAACACCTTGATTTACATCTTCAAAATCATCCACATCTATAGACTCAACGGATTTCAGCCCACGTTTCGGTACAGATAATGAAGCTCCTGAACTTTTAGTGTATAGTTTCTGCGTTATCATACTACTCTTGATCAATGGATCGTGTATTGACGGGTTCAACAAGGGATCAAAACTCGGCTGCAGGTAGGGAATTGGGCTGGACTGGGGTCTTTTCTTTACATTTGCTATTTTAAAGTGTTTTCGGATAGCCTTGAAAAGATCAGATTCCTTATTGCATTTGCCTGGTTTTATTTCAAATCGTATACCTTCTGATTTTTGTGGAAAACCTAAAAAAAACATGAATTTCACTAAACACTTTCAGATTGGATTATGGCAAAATTATCATCACCTAGGAAGTTGGTAAGACCCTTTGTGGTTTAGCTTCGGTGGCACTACTGTCACACCTATTCCTGCCTAATAAAGTGTGGTAAAGGTACGCCTATATCCTAGGTATTCCAACGCATTCCTCGGAGGTAACAACGGATTTGTTTTCAAACTCAAGTAGAAATCTTAGATTATCTGAAATGATTAGATCTCTAGAAACACATATAGGAATATCTCTTCAGGATATGTTGTTTGTAAAAAGCAGTGGTAGTTAAGAAATGCGGCCTCTCGATCGAGGGGTCCCAGGTTCAAATCCCAGGCACCTCGGATTTATTAGAAATTAATTATCACTTGCTTAAACGGTGAAGGAAAAAACATCGTGAGGAAACCTGCATACCTGAGAGATTTATAATAAAAAGAAATCTTAAAGGCATGTGAAGTCTACCAATCCGCACTTGGCCAGCGCGGTGGACTATGACCTAATCCTTCTCATTCTGAGAGGAGACCCGTGCCCGGTAGTGGGACAGTAATGGGTTGATGATGATGATGATGATGATATGTTGTTTATGTACTGTATAGGAGTATCTAAAATACAACACGGAAACTATTCAACTATGACAGACTATAAGTTAATAGTATCGTACCTCCTAATTGACGCTTAATTGTATTTTCATCCAAGGACATTTTATGCCTTTTAACATTTGGCTTCACAGTCGTTCCTTTCTGATCCACAGAGCCCTTCTTATCATCCAAAACTCCATAATCACTGTACGCTTGAGCCATTTCCACTAACCTATCGTATTTATTATCGAAATAATCTTCAATGTAATCTGTATCGCTTATTTTATTTGTTTCGTCATTGTTAATTACGTCTTTTGTTTTTACTGGTACTTTAACGTTTTCCATCGCCGCTTGCTTTATGATGGCGTTTAGTTCTTCTGGATAAAGGGGCATTGGTCCTTTCCAATTCCTGTTGTATACGTCTGGTACATTTTCCTGGCAAATATAAAGTAGTTTTAAACATGTAGCTTATTTATTAAAATAAATAAATAAAACTATTTGTATGTGTGTGTGTTTGAAGGTGGTAGAACTCTTTGTGGATCAACTCCGGCGGCACTACCGCCACACCTTTCGCCTAATAACAGCAGTGTTAGGCGTTGCTGTGTTCCGTTTTAAAGGGTGTGGTAACGGAGACATAATTTTCCGAGGTGTTCCAGCTTAGTCCTCAGGAGTAGCGGCGCATCTGTGGCCGATCTCAAGTAAGAATATCTAATCCTATCTGGGATTGATTACACATGTCCATGGGCGGCAGTAGCTTACCATCAGGTGGACTGCATGCTCGTCTGCTACTCCTGTATGATTATAGAAAAAAAATATCTCTATTTAATTTTAGTTAGTAGGGAATTATATAGACCTCGTTTTACCCCCAAAACATTCCCGCACAGTTAAAAAGCTATCCACAGTTATATCTTAAGGTTAGATAGTGGACGATAAAAAATCTCATCAAAATCAATCAATATGATGATAGTGATAAGATTTAATTATCACTTAATTAATCGATCAGTTTATCAATCATCAAAATAGCATAGATATCATTTCTTAGAATTTCGTGAAGATCAAGATATGTTATGTCCCTTCTGATTAATTTTTCAAAAATTATGTGCGTATTATTCGTTATCACTTGCTAAACGGTGAAAGTAGACATCGTAAGAAAACCTATATGTCTGAGAGTACAAAAAAAATCTCAAAGGTGTGTAACGTTTATCAATTCGTCGTTGGCCAGCGCGGTGGACTACTTTATATTATGTACTTATATAAGAAAACACACTGATATGTTTGAAAAAAATAGTAACCACCATAACTTTAATACTAGAAATAAAAATAAATTAGTAATAAACATAGATCATGTAAGGTGGCTAGATCTTTCATGGGTAACTGTATTGGCTACTACAATAAAATACCCGACCACATTTTGAATCTCACGGAATAAAAGTTCAAACACGTTAAACAAACGCTATGTAAAAAAGCGTACTATAAACTAAGTGATTATTTGACTGATAAAACGGTGTGGTCTGAAGTAGTTCCAGTTCCACATGTACCATTAAGTTAAATTTGACATTGTAAAAGATTTTTTTAAAGATGTGTGTTATGGAGTTTCTTTCGCCGCTTCTTCTCCATAACGAAACACCTTGTGAAGTGGTGGTAGTTGTATTGACATTCAAAACGTGCTCTGTAAAGAACCTATTTTGAATTAAAAAAAATGATTTGACTACTGCCTAAGTACTTCTCACTGTGAGAGGAGATCCGCGCCCAGCAGTGGGACAGTAAAGAATGAACGACGACAGACGTCACGAGGTAACGAGGACTAAGCTGGAACGCCTCGAAAAAGTATGTCTCCCTTACCACACCCTTCAAACCGGAACACAGCAGCGCCTAACACGGCTGTTATTAGGCAGAAATAGGTGTGGCGGTGGTGCCGCCGGAGTCGAACCATTGAGAGTTTCACCACCTAATCTTATCTGAGATTGATTAAACATGTCCATAGGCGGTCATAGGCACTAAACAAGAGACGACTGCGTTCTTTGCTTTAAAAACAATATGAATCATACTTACATTCCTCTTGTTCCTGTCAACTCCTCTCTCAGTCTCATCATGGGTTTCCATATCATCAGCCAGCACTTCCTTCAAGTCCTCATAAGCAAGGGTTTCTTCATTACCTTCATCAACCTGAAGTAGCTTGCGATGGTTGTAAGCTCTGCTTCTCTGGTCTGCTGTGAGACTTGGGTTCAGATCTTGATTTTCTGTTTGCCTGTGTCAAATATTGTATCATTAAAGTAACGTATGGACATTTTATACTGTTTATATTTTATCCCATCATAACCTCATCATCATCATCTTGGTGAGGATATAAGATGAAAATAAAGTCGAACATTGCAGCAACATTGACTCTCCTATTTCGATCACAGATATAATACTGATGAAAATAAAAATAATACGAGAAATATGAACAATACAGCTCATATTCAGCCATTTATAGTCGTCACAATTTAATAGGCCCATTTTGACACATGCCATCTTTAGGCCCTAAGCATGTGATATACAAACCGATAACCAAAGAAACCGATTTTTACGACCCTACATCGTAATGTATAGATTAATATTTTGTAAACAGAGTATTAATTTAATAGTTTTCTAAATCATTTAATATTTAATAAAAAGGAGAAAAGAATATAAATTCTAGTGTAATTTAAAAATTAAATCATTTTTAGAAGATTAAATAAAGCATCGGTCGTAAACTGTATTTTTTTTGCATTTTATCATTCACAAAGAACCAAAGTCTTGATTATTTTATTGTTGTTATGATGAAAAAGGGATAAATAATGAATTATTGGTAATTCTAAGATTCGATTATTATAAAGTTAATCGATTATGGTTTCTTACGAATGGTTTGAAGCCGCAAGCTCTAGCCGTCACGTGGTCGTAAATTCCCTACTAAAAAGTTAGTTTAAAACATTAATGACATTAGCATGGCATATGTCAAAATGGGCCTATTAAATTGTGACGACTATACATAATTACATAAATATGTGGGAGAATGCTTCATTTTATATATAAATATTCCGTTTTTAAGATCACCCGATAATAATTTCGAACTACCGCTCCGTGTATAATTGGCTTACCTGAATCAGGGTATAAAAAAGGGGCGCGCAACTGTCAACAGATCAGAAGTTGTCCAATAGTGGGCACGGCACGGTGGTGCTCTGAACTGTATTTTGCTTGGGTGTTATTATTACTACGGTGACATTAACGCTTATTCATTTAATTATTTTAACTACATTTTTATAAATATTGGTCAAATTAGTTGAATCTAGTTGGTCTGCCGTAGTTACAGCTCCACATGTACCATTAGGCTAAGTTTAACGTTGTAAAAAACATTTTTTTTAAAGATGTGTGTTATGGAGTTTCTTTCGCCGCTTCTTCTCCATAACGAAACACCTTGTGAAGTGGTGGTAGTTGTTTTGACATTCAAATAGTGCTCTGTAAAGAACCTATTTTGAATTAAAAAAAATGATTTGATTTGAATCGAAATACCATTGTAGATCTATCTACTGGTGCGCCCACAAATAAATATACAATAACGACGAACAATATTGAATATTAAATGTATGTACTTACATAAAGGCAGTCATACGCAAGGGTATCGTTCTAGGGGTGACTGAAAACAGAATATCATTGTAGTCCAGATTTATATCAAATTTCTTAACAGTACTTGCTCTATCAGTCATCAACTCCATCAAATGATTACGTTGTATATCTCTATTAAATTGATCATCAAAATTATCATTTTCATCAATTCTTTTATTATCATTACCTACTTCATTTGGATGCCCAAAATCATAGTTCTGATTGTACGATTTTCTATAATTATAATTGACTTCTGGACTTGAGTTTTCTGTACTTGTATACATCTTGTCCAAACCATCGAAATAGCTTTTCAATTTATTACCGTTATTACCGTGTATTTTTGACATGAATTTTGAACTACGATCGTTAAAGTCTTTAGTTTTATCATTCGATTCAACCTTCATTGAGTTGTGTGCATTTTCATAATTCTGATTTTCCATTGCTTTATCAAAAATTGTTATGTTATGTCTATATTGGTTAATTAAAGGAATGCTCTCTGTATTGACAACTTCTTTGGCTTTCTTATCAATTTGATTTACTTTATTTGTAGTGGTTTCCGTTGTCGTTTTCGCTTCTTCATTAACATTTGACTCTTTATTAAAATTTTCAGTCTTGTGATTACATTTACCTTTATTGGAGAATAGTACATTCAATTCCAACGGATCTGTCATTATTTCTGGAATATTCCTATCCAATAAATGATCCAACAGTTCATCCAAACGTTGGCTATTTTGATAAAATGGATGTTTCATGTGTTCTTCGTGTGATTTCGATTCTTTTGGCGCGTGAGAACATTTTGGGAACTTTCGCTTTTCCTCTATCGGCTTGTATTGTATCAAAACCTTTTTGTTTTCGATCAGAAGTCCTTCTGGTTTTCCTAGATCAGTTATTTTTGATCTTTGCACTCGATTAGTAGAATTAGCTTTAGCATGTCTGTTTTTATTTCTATATATACGATGTTTAGCAACGAATTTCAAAGATCTTTTGTATCTATCGGGTGTGTTAATTTTATTATTAATTTCTGTATTCATAATATGGTTGTTGTCTAAACCTTGTTTCAATTTTTTTATTTGTGCGTCAGTTTCTATTAGCTTCTTGTAGAATTCTGTGAATAAAAATAATAATTAATTTAATTCTTACATCAATTACCATTTTGAAATTAATCAAATTCTTCTTGTAAGAGTCTCTTCCTTTCCATACTGAGGTACCTGAGCTCAGCCACCGCACCGCTACCCTGAAGACTAAGCTGGAACGCCTCGGAAAAGTATGTATCCCTTACCACACCCTTCAAACCAGAACACAGCAGCGCTTAACACTGCTGTTATAACAGAAATAGGCGTGGCGGTGGTGCCGCCGGAGTCGAACCATTGCGAGTTCTACCACCTTCAATGTTACTTACCACGTAATTTCTCATTGTTCTGTATTTCAATCATCTTGTCTGTCCCAATCACACCAGCAAGCTCGCTTGATACTCCTTCATCCAATAGGTTCTGATAAAGAATAACATAATTATTTCAGCTTGGAGCAGAAATCAAGCATACAGTCCACCTTATGGTAAGTCACTGTATGGACATCTGTAACCAACCTTTTTTTTATAATATAGGAGTAGCAGACGAGTATGCAGTCCACCTGATGGTAAGTGTCCTGCCATGGACATCTGTAATCCAGATATGATTACATTCCTACCCGAGGTCGACAGATGCGCCGCTACCCCTGAGCAGCGCTTAACACTGCTGTTATTAGGCAAAAATATGTGCGGAGGTGGTACCGCCGGAGTTTAACCACTGAGTTTAACCTAACCCTTAATAGATTTAAACCTTTTCTTGGGTAGGTCAATAATGTACTTTGGTATTTCACTGTAGAAACATAAATATTTTATTTTATATCCCTGTATAATAATAATATACCTCCTTGGTCGAAACACACTAATTCTACCTTCGAAATAAGAAACCCAACTACATTTTATAAACAGCTAAAAAACCCAAGCGTCTTCGTCAACAACCAATACGCTTAACAAACCTTAATTGAGTACTAGAATACCATAAATTTAACCCTTAATGAGACCCTACGTCACGCTCAGAGCACCATTCCGTATATTAACCCCCATAATAAATATGTCGTGGTACTTATTTAAAAGTTCCCAGGTGTTGGAGAAACGGGCTACATTATAGCAACGTTTTACAGCTAAATAATTAACAATTCTCATTTTTAGTGAGAACATTTTAAACGATAATTTCGGAAAGTGGTGCTCGAGAGCTTTTTAATAGAGACATAAATAGGATCGTACCTTTCACAGGCTTGTTACGAAAATACGTTTAATAATAATATAATTATAGTTTAAAAACTAAAAGCCACACGAAAATCGTACAAGGAAAATCGTTAATCCTGATTCCTGACGATCCTGATGAGGAGAATGGGATTGAATTATTAAAATCGTGTATTGTCATCGGTTGTTGATAATTGTTCAAAATTTTAAATTAATCGGACCGTTCAAAGTGGGTAAAAATCGAGTTCAAAGATTCCGTTACGTATATATATACAGGTCAAGCTAATAAAAGCGTGGTAAAAATTAATAAATATACCTATAAGTAATTACGAGACAACACTACTTGAAATTACAGCATTGTAAGAAGAAAAGTAGGTTTTATAAAAATATATAATTAACTATAAATAAAAAATAAAAAAATGCCATATAAATAAAAAAATGCCATATAATAAAAAAATGTTGAAGGTCAACAACCCTTATCTCTTAGGGGTATGAAAAATAGATAGTAGCCGATTCTCAGACCTACTGAATATGCATATAAAATTTGGTGAAAATCGGTAAAGCCGTTTCGGAGGAGTACGGTAACTAACATTGTGACACGAGAATTTTATATATAAGATGAATTTAGAAGTCTGTTCTAGGTCTGTTTGTGTATTTATCGTTGTGTGTGTCCAGGGCACTAACGACACACAACACTAAAGAACTTTTCACTTCAATAAGATAAAGAAAATTTTAATTAAATTAAATTATTTAAAAATATAATCATTTCAATTTATCGAATAATATAATCGAATAGTATAATTTAATCAAACTATAATTAATTTAAATTAAAAATTTCACATCTTAACCTGTATTCTCAATGTTGATGTTATTTAATTTGTAATAATGTTGTGAGTTATGTTATCATGAATGTATAGCTTTTTGAATATTGTTATTTTTTACATTTTTTTCCTAATAGCATTTTATAATATAACTATAAAATATTGTTTGGTATGTAGCTCAAGCTGTTCGCACCTGTAATTGAGGTGGCACTTAAAAAATGTCTCAATGTTTTATCAAAATAATTTGTATGCCTGTATTTGTATCAGTGTTCACCTTGTTGGTGCGACTTTTCAATAAATAAATAAATAAAGGACTTTTGCACTAACGTCATTACAATTTTAACAGTGATGTGCTTTCAAAAACCATAAATTAAGGGTTTAATACTGAAAATCGATATACAAACAATCATATAGGAAACGTACAGTTAATTTTAACTGTTACCCAAAACTTCTCGTGTTCGAAATTAAATATACTACGCGGGGATTATATTAAGTGTTAAGTGTTAAGGGGAAGTGTGTTTCTGACTAAAGTTTAGTTCTTTATTATTTTATCATCAATCACTGTCCCACTGCTAGGCACGGGTCTCCTCTCAGAATGAGAAGGATTAGGCCATAGTCCACCGCGCTGGACAAGTGCGTATTGGTAGACTTCACATACCTTTAAGTTTTTTTTTTAATCTCTTAGGTATGCAGGTTTCCTCACGTTTTCCTTCATCATTTAGCTAATTAATTATTAATTTATAATACGCACATATCTCTGAAAAATAAGGTGCCTGGGATTTGAACCTCAGACCCCGCTATCGAGAGGTCGAGATTCTTAACCACTTGGCTATTAGTTTTTTTAAGACTTTATTATTTTATTTATCTTGTTTGTTAGTTTGTCTGTATATATGTATGTATGTGAGGGCCAAATTTTGCAACTAAATTTTGAATCGAACTGATTGAGCTTAAGAGCAGTGATATTAGTAATAGTGGCTGAAACTTTACGATCGAGGGGTCCGAGGTTCAGTTCCCAGGCAGGCACTTCTGATTTTTCAAAATTATGTGCGTTTTGGAAATTAATTATCACTTGTTTAAACGGTGAATGAAAACATCCTAAGGTCACCTGAGAGCAAACGCCGTCAAAAATTTTTTTTTTGAAAAATAAAAGTGCCGGCAGGCAAAATGACAAATTTTAAGTACTATCAATCAAATCAATCAATCATTTTTTTTTATTCAAAATAGGTTCTTTGCAGAGCACTTTTTGAATGTCAATACAACTACCACCACTTCACAAGGTGTCTAACCTAATCGTACATGTGGAGCTGGAACTATTTCAGACCACACCGTTTTGTCAGTCAAATAATCACTTAGTTTATAGTACGCTTTTTTACATAGCGTTTGTTTAACGACATGTTTGAACTTTTTTCTGTGATATTCGAAATGTGGTCGGGTATTTTATTGTAGTAGCGAATACAGTTACCCATGAAAGATCTAGCCACCTTACATAATCTATGTTTAGGAATTGCTATTTATTTCTATTTCTAGTATTAAAGTTGTGGTGGTTACTATTTTTTTCAAACATATCAGTGTGTTTTCTTATATACATAATATTTTCATAGATGTATTGACTATGTACCGTCAATATGTTAATAGTGGGAAACAGTTCTCTCAGGGACTCACCACGTCGCGGACTATATATAGACCTTATTGTTTTTTTTTTTTTTTGTAATATAATTTCTTAGTATAATTCGCATAATAAATATCACTTCGTGTTTTAGTCATATCTACTAACAAACACCACCAAAATTTTCAAAATTATCAAAATTTCGAATAAATTGTATAGCACTCCCCCTTAAGTTAGAGCGTGAAATTAAGCAGTCATTACTAACACGTGTCGTATGTACATGGAGCCTTAAATTGTATTCCATCTCTTTCACACACAAGCCACTAGAGCGAGACGGCACATCAATTTATACCAGCATTGAGTGAATTACATTCACATATAAATATTCGATTCAAATTAGACGTTTCGAATTTGGGTCTATTTGGGTCAATGTTGACCCGGGGTCTTATTTATGGGGTCATTGAGAAATTTCAGTCAATTCTGTAATTAATATTTCAGAAACTATAAGGGATAAAACATGGTAGCTATATTTTTTTATAATATAGGAGTAGCAGACGAGCATGCAGTCCACCTGATGGTAAGTGGCTACTGCCGCCCATGGACGTCTGTAATCAACTCCAGATAGGATTAGATATTCCTATCGGAGGTCGGCCACAGATGCGCCGCTACCCCTCAGCACTAAGTTGGAAAGCCTCGAAAACGTATGTTGTTGTATGTATTTGCGATGAATGGTTAACGCCTGTTATTATTAACCAATCTATCCATTGTTTTGCGTACTAAAAATGGAAACTTATCATTATTCATTGGGAGCAATTGTCAAATTTCTGCCTTATAACAGCAGTGTTGCGCTGCTGTGTTCTGGTTTGAAGGGTGTGGTAAGGGAGACATACTTATCCGAAGCGTTTCAGCTTAGTCTTCAGGTGTAGCGGCGCATCTATTGCCGACCTCAGATAGGAAACTAATCTTATCTGGGGTTGATTACAGATGTCCAATGTCCGTACGACAGGAACGCGTTCCAACTGATCTCTAGATTTTGCAACGCTATGGCCGACCTTATGTAGGAAACTAATTCAATCTGGGGTTAATCACAGATGTACATATGGCAGTGACTTGCCATCAGGTGGACTACATACTCATTTATTACAACTTCATAAAAATCGAACCTAAGACCGCTAGACTTGCATAATGACACATTTCCCGTAGCAAAAAGTAATTTAAAATCACTTAGCATTCTATTTTAGTCACTTTATGGCCGACATTGTACTTTTAAAGTTTTTCTAGATTTTTCATACATTTTACAACTTTCTTTAACGTAAGTGTAGTTTTTGCACTAGTTCTTAGCACACGACGTCGCTTGTAACATAAAAGTGTATTTTTAAATAATTTAACACATAGGGCTCGTACACAAAACTGCGGTGCGACGTCGCATCGTAAAAATCTGCGAGCTCGCAAGAACTTGCGAATTAATTCGCATCGCACATTCCTGCGATGTTTCGTCACACTTGTTGACGCCATTTTTAGTTCGTTCTGAGACAGCGTGTGGGGAAGACGTACAGACCTGTATTTGTTGGGTGGGAAGACGTATACTTTAATGTAAAAAAATGACAAAGTACGTCGTTGACTTTTTTTTATTACTGATTGAGAAGCGCCCTGTTCTTTGGGAAACTAAATATAAAATAAATGATATATGCTACATGGATAAACCCAAAATTTTCTTTGTTACTCTTTCCTGTATCTCTTAAGCAATATCAAAAGTGCACACTTCTTTTTACGATCGATACGAAAATACGTTCCGTACGGTTGACGGTTGTCGAAAGAATGGTCACCCTGGGAGACGCTATGCCGCACGATATCGCATCGCAGCAATTCGCGTCGCAATTTTCTGCGTTGCGAATTCGCATCGCGTCGCATCGCAGTTTTGTGTAAGAGCCCATAGTAGATAAATTATTTTTTATATAATCAATCATAGATAAGTATAAATATCTCACCGCCTTGTAATTGAAGGAACCCGTTTAACTCACCTTGTGAAGTAGTGGTAGATGTAATGACATTCAAAAAGTGCTCTGTAAAGAACCTATTTTGAATAACGAAATTTGATTTGATTTCATTTGCACGAACGAGAAATTACAACCGGATGGGCATTTATAATCAATCCCAGATAGGATTGGAATTATCTAAATTCGGCCACAAATGCGTTGCTGAAAACTAGTGCCCGTTATTGATAATCGATCTGTCCAATGTTTTGGCTATCACAGATCGACATTTTGACAACATCGCCGACCGCCAAATTTTGAACTTCGTAACCAGAATTATGTTAAAAAAATCTTCAAATTTTTTTTATCAAAAATATCTTAAACGGACAGACAAACCTACAGTATTGTATCATTCATATTAGATGTAAAATACACAGGTTAAATACAAATGGTGTATTGTTACATTCGGTGCATCAACAAGTCGTTAGGCTGTCTGGGTGGAGGCTGCGTTTTCATCATAATGTCCTAGTCTAGGAGACGGATGAAAAACTATGCATATTATAAGTCATTACCTATTAGAGTTCTGTACCCAAGAGGTAATAAAATCAAAAGAAGAAGAAACTTTTAAAAAACATTTTTTATAACTTGTTAATAAAAAAAAGAACTACTAAGTTAAAAATAATTTAAACCCGATATATTTGTTTTTTTTTTTATCTGACAATTTTTTTATAAATAAAAGTCTTGGTAACATTTCGGTAGAGGCACTATTTATACTTGATTTTTTTCTATGTTTGAATTAAGATATTGTCAGTTCGTTCATTATAGATGATGATGACGATGATCGCTTAGATGCCATAATAATTATAGTTTAAAAACTAAAAACCACGCTAAAATCGCAAAAGGAAAATCGTTAATCGTGACGATTCTGATGAGGAGAACGGGATAAATTTATTAAAATCGTGTATTGTCATCGGTTCTTGATAATTATTCAAAATTTTAAATTAATCGGACCGTTCAAAGGGGGTAAAAATCGAGTTCAAAGATTCCGTTACATACATAGATACAACCCAAGCTAATAAAAGCATGGTAAAAACACATTTTTTTTTTGAGATACCGCTTTAATGTTTCTGAGGGCAGTATGTTACGTGTAAGGGATAGCCCTACACGTTAAGGCTGCATCGCGCCAGCCCTACACCGTGCTCACGCTGCATTGTATCTTCGCGGAACGGCCAACGCTGACAAGGCGCGTCCCACGTGCAGGTGGCCATCCGCCATGGGAACAGTTCACCTCCATCGCGGAAAGTGACTCTACCTATCACATCATATATTTTTATTGTTACAAGTTGTGTTTAAATTTAATTAAAGAAATTAATTTGTTCGCGAAATAGACCTAGACGCCCAGCTCCCATAACTAGTATAATAATATTCCGACGCAAATACTGTAGCTGACTCTCGGCCTACCTAGATTGTCCCCACCCGGGTCCGAACCGTGGTCGGCGTTTTATGTTTCTCTTTATGCACTCCACCGCACGTTTTGTGTTCCGTAATCATACTCCGACGTTCTGTTGTTTTTTCAAAAATGTCTCTTTTTTTGCTCACAAAATGGCTACTGCAGACATCGTTTACAATTTATTTAAAGACGCTTCACACACACAGTATTAGGATTCCCTGTGTGAGCGCTATGGACACACAAAGACGAACACACAACCAGACCCAGATCAGATATGTAAATTCATTCAGATGTCTGTCTGGCCAGGGATCGAACCAGGACCCTTTTGAGCGTCATTGACCGCTCCGCCACGCGGGTAGTTAAATATTTATCGTTTTTTTAGTCATCATGAAAAATGTTGTTCTTGAGGACTAAGCTGGAATGCCTCGGAGAACTATCTCCCTTACCACACCCTTCATACCAAAACACAGCAACGCTACACTGCTATAACAGAAATAGGTGCAGAATGGTGCCGCCGGAGTCGAGCCACAGAGGGTTCCTTTACAAATAAAGATAACTTAAGACTGATCTAGAGTTTTGATGCAGTCCCATCCTATTTACTTGTAATTATAAAAGGCCCTTTCCCAGCCATATTATAAAGGGCCCACAAACAAAACATCTAGTTTTAATCCAGCACCGCTGTGGGGCGCCATTGTTCTCAATTCGCAAAAAGACCGCTGCAGCGACTTTTTTGCAATATCGTAATGTTGATGACGGTCTACCGTTTGTTAAAAGTTTTATTGTAACAAGGGGTAGCTAAGGGGTAAATAGCCGTATAAAAGACTAAATGAAAAGCGTATGCCATCAAAAACATAACTTGTAAAAAAAGCCAAGTCGCAACTCATTTTGTGTACTGTAAAAAGTTGTGAGATCCATTTAAAACCAAGTCGGTCCATTTATTTAGTTTTATTCAGTCTCTACTTAAGGACGATCAGAAGATTGAAGTTATTACGTAATTAGCTAACCTAACAACGTCTTATGGTACCATATCAATATTAAAAATATTTTATGTTTAGGAACGATTGCCAAGTCAATCTATTTACTTAAAACTTATAAGAGTTTTAATATTGATATGGTCTCATAAGATGTTGCTAGGTTAGCTAATTACGAAATAATTTAAGACAGAAGGTCCCTTAAGTAGGGATTGAATAAATTAACCGACTTGGTGTTACATGGATCTCACAACTTTTTACGGTAGAAGAACTAAGTTGTGAGACTTGTTTTTTTTACAAGTAATGTTTTTGATGGCATTTCCCGTACCACACCCTTCAAACCAGATCACAGCAGCGCTTAAAACTTCTGTTATATTTATGTTTGGCGATGGTGCCACCGGAATCGAACCACAGAGGGTTCTACCACCACTACTACTACCACCACCACTACCACCTAAGATTGATCACATGGAGAGAGACTCGTGCCCAGCAGTGGGCCAATTAAACTCTTTTCTCGTTCCTAGCTTTCTTTAACACAGTACCCTTATATCAATTTATCACGGCTCAACTTATAATGGACAGACATATTAGTTTCGAAGGTGGTATTGTCTCAAGAGAGCCACAAAGTATCTTCGTTATAAATCTGGTTTACGAGAAATATATATAGAAAAAGTTACGCCCGTCTTAATGTCACAGCAGAGTTATAGGCTTTGAATCGGTCAAGCGCGAGTCGGGTCTTAAAGTTAGGGTTTCATGTGTAAAAGTAAAATAAAAAAGCGTGTTAAAAGTAGAACCTTTTGTGTTTTAACTCCTTAGGCACTACAGATTATTACTATCTTCTAGAAGGGTGGGTCTGATATGTTCTAGTTTGAAGGGTGTGGTAAGGGAGACATACTTTTCCGAGGCGTTCCAGCTTAGTCCTCAAGGGTAGCGGCGCATCTGTAGCCGACCTCAGGTAAGAATATCTAATCCTATCTAGTGTTGATTACAGATGTCCATGGGTGACAGTAGTCACTTATCATCAGGTGGACTGCATGCTCGTACAACTACTTTTATATTATAAAAATCTCCACAAAAATATTTAGTAGACAAAAAAATTTGACAGATTGTTTAATAATAAGGGACATAAGATAATTAAAAATTCCTTATTTCCCCTAAATTACTTGGTATTTTTTACGAAAATCATCCCCTATTGTTACTTAACAAAATTTAATTGTTATTTTATACTATACATTCAATGATATAGATAAAACATTTTAGAAAGGTTTTTCGTTACAACCAAGGAACCCTAAAAAAGAGTTGTTCACTGCACCCCGCCGTCCCACAAATCACTTAAGGCCCCGCGTATAAATACCGCTTAAGGCGCGCGACGCGATATGATTTGTCGTCTGTTTCGCCCTTAAGGGATGGGGTGTTCGTTTTGATTGGAAACGGAGAGCAGGAGAAAATAATTTGGGATGCTGCGCTGCATCTTTGTGGTATTGTTATATTTTTTAAGAAAGATTAGTTTTTTATGAATTAAATGTGATGTGACCTTAAGAAAGAGATTCCTAATGGTTTTCATCTTAAAGAAGGGAGATAAAAAAACCGATCAAAATGTAATACTTTACCTATTTTTAAAAATGTCAAAAAAAAAGTAAATCAATTTCTTTTTAATTTCGTTTTCCAAAAAACTACTATAAATGTATTACAAACAAGTGTAATAAAAAAATTTTTTTTTTTTTGATAAATCCTCAAAACGTTTTTATTAAATGTCTTGAAAATATTAAATAAATAAATAATCTTTTAAATATATCAAATATTTTTTCAATAATATCGTTTTTAAATTTAATTCTCGTAGAAATAGGATGTCAAATTTTAATTTCAAAATATTTTTTGACAAAACACCACACCCTGTACACATTTAAGGTACACGCCAATTGACTTCCATTATAATAATATTAATATTTATCTCCATCGAAGGGTTTGTTTCAAACAAATTTATTTTCACCCCAAAATCACCCTATAAGCCCTTACCCTTACGAAATACGGTACAATTTGAGCCACTTTTTATATTTTGAGCTACGTTTTGGCGGGATTCGTTTTATTTGTGGCTTACATTTCGTATTGGTGGCTTTTTGCATAGATTCCGTGAGATACTACCGCCACCTATGGGACGGAGTGAGTAACGTCTTTCGAAGTGAATAAATATTATTGTTTATTTAAAAAGTTTAGGCTGGAGAAGAATTATTTTTTAAGAAAAGAGATTATTTTTTGAGAAATATTTTTTTACAATAAAGGTGTAGCAGACGAGCATGCAGTCCACCTGATGGTAAGTGGCTACTGCCGCCCATGGACATCTGTAATCAACCCCAGATAGGATTAGATATACCTGGAGTCGGCCACAGATGCGCCGCTACCCTTGAGGACTAAGCTGGAACGCCTCGGAAAAGTATGTCGTCCTTACCACACCCTTCAAAACGGAACACAGCAGTGCCTAACACTGCTGTTATAACAGAAATAGGTGTGGCGGTGGTGCCGCCGGAGTCGAACTTCAAAGGGTACTACCACCTACAAAAGTATTCCGTACTTTATATTAACGAGACGTATTCCAAGACACCTCACGCGATAGTACCATACCGGTCTAAAGTCCAAAAGGTCCGGGTTCGATCCCGACCAGAGCTAAATGATGAATTTGGATATCATCTTTGTGTGTGTTCATGGCACCCACAATAGGGAATCCTAGTGTGTGAATGAATATAAGTGTTGAAACGTCTTTTTTAAGCATTAATTTATTTTTGAGTAATAAATTACTGATTAATTATAGTTATGTTCATGTCCTTGGCTATATATAATCTTATATATAAAATTCTCGTGTCACAATGTTAGTTACCGTACTCCTCCGAAACTGCTTTACCGATTTTCACCAAATTTTATATGCATATTCAGTAGGTCTGAGAGTTGGCTACTATCTATTTTTTTATACCCATAACTGATAAGTGTTGTTCACCCTTAACATTTTTTTATTTACATGGCAACACAACGTTTGCCGGGTCAGCTAGTTTTCTTATAATAAAATTTAGAATAAGTGATTGAGAAGTCAAAAAATAACTCACAGGATCTTGAAAACTGCTGTCACCAGATCCTGCAAATAAAAAAATCATTTTTATGATGAAAGAAGAAGAAACAGAAGTAGCAAACGAGCATCTATAATCAACCCCAGATAAGAGTAGATTCTAACTGAAGTCGGCCACAGATGCATTGCTACCCCTGAGGACTCAGGCTGTTTGTCCACTGCACCGTCACCGAGCCGATACCGAGAACGAGATTATTTCGGGCCGATTTTAATTATGTCGTGACGGCGATAGTTTGTCCACTGCGACCGATATCGGCGGTTTATTTTGTTCCAGCTGTCGCTCGTGTGACGGCCGTGTATGGACAAGTTCCAATGTGTTTTACATCGCCAGCACATTGGCCCGTTAAAAACTCGGTTCCGATCTAGCGGTCACGCCGATCTACTCGGAATATCGGCGGCCGGGATGACGGTGGTCGGATGACGGGCGTGCGGTGGACAAGCCGCTATAGTAAATGTATGTACGCTACTTCGGCACCGTCATTAATTATCGGTATTGGCTCGGTATCGGTGGTTGGTGGCCAAACAACGTATGTTGGAAGTTCGGAAGGGCTCGGATAAGCATATCCGGTGTCTTACCACTGAGGGTTCTATCTACATGATAGAGATGGTGTTTTAGAAGCCCAAATACAAAAGAAGAGTAAAAAATCATAAAAAATAATTCGAAACACCATCAAAATAGGACAGGGATTTTTTTTTATTCCGGAAATTTAAATTTTTATTTCCGGATGACTAAAGGCCACAACTATATAAAATTCAGGAATTTAGTCAAAAAATGGTTAGCTAAAAATGCTTCTATACAATTAAAGAGTAGGATGATACTTTGATGATAAAAATTGACATAATTTTCCTATTATATAATGACATGATTATTATTATTATTATTATTGATTGTTAAATATGACATGATTGCATCCGTCTTAATCTTAATATCATTTACTTTTAATACTTACTTTTATTTTTTATTTTTTTTTTTATAATATAGGAGTAGCAGACGAGCATGCACTCCACCTGATGGTAAGTGGCTACTGCCGCCCATGGACATCTGTAATCAACTCCACATAGGATTAGATATTCCTACCTGAGGTCCGTCACAGATGCGCCGCTACCCCTGAGGACTAAGCTGGAACGCCTCGGAAAAGTCTGTCTCCCTTACCACACCCTTCAAACCGGAACACAGCAGCGCTTAACACTGCTGTTAGTAGGTAGAAATAGGCACCATCGCCACAGATGGTGCCGCCGGAGTCGAACCACAAAGGGTTCTACCACCTTTTATTTTAATCCTAACATTTTAACTTAGTTTTGACATGTGTAACACCTGTAAAGGTAGTATTTTATTGAACTCTAAGTATCGTTATTGACCTATTGAACTAAATGCTTTACACAATAAAATAAATGAATAAATAATTTCCAAAATATTCACCTGGTCCAAATAGTCCAGAGTAACTGCCCAAACGTTTCGCCAATTCCGAGTTCCACAAACTCCTGGAAAAAAATTCACTACATAACTTCATCATCATCATCAACAACCCATTACTGTCCTACTGCTGTGCACGGGTCTCGTCTCATAATGAGAAGGATTAGGCCATAGTCCACCGCGCTGGACAAGTGCGTATTGGTAGACTTCACATACCTATAAGTATTTACCTATTTTTTTATAAATCTCTCAGGTATGCAGGTTTCCTCACGATGTCTTCCTTCACCGTTTAGCAAGTGATAATTAATTTCTAATACGCACATAACTTTGAAAAAATAGAGGTGCGTGCCTGGGATTTGAACCTCGGACCCCTCGATCGAGAGGCCGAGTTCCTACTACATGATCGTCTGCTACTCCTATATTATAAAAATAAACGCAAACAATATTATGATATAGAGAATTCACCTCTCCGTGCTAGAATCTCCTTCAGTGGTCTTCTTTGTTTCCAGGGTTTCCTCCTTGGCGAGTCCGAGGCTCAGGGGCATGGTCCTGAAGACCAGCATGAAGGTCGCAGCCACGGAGACAATAAACACGAAGACCAGGCAGCCGATGCAGGCGTAGTCGCTGCCAACTAGCTTCTTTAGACTGGAAAATAGATTTTATAATGTAACTAGCTGACCCGGCAAACGTTGTGTTGCCATATAAATAAAAAAATGTTAAGGGTGAACAACCCTTATCGTAAAAGTATAAGTATGTTTTTATTAAAAAAATATTTCGAAATCTGTCTGGGGATCGAACCTGGAACCCTCTGCATGTCGGATCGTCATGGTAACCGCTCCACCATGTGAGTTATAAATCTTATATATAAAATTCTCGTGTCACAATGTTAGTTACCGTACTCCTCCAAAACGGCTTTACCGATTTTCACCAAATTTAATATGTATATTCAGTAGCTCTGAGAATCGGCTACTATCTATTTTTCATACCCCTAAGTGATAAAGGTTGTTCACCCTCAGAGCCGGATTTAGAGGTCTAGAGGCCTTGGGGCAACAAAGGAGTGGGGCCCCCTGGCCCCAAATTATTTTCCGAATAAAATGAACAATTTTTTCAGTTGAGTTTTTCAATAAATATTTTATTGTGAAATGCAGGTAGATTCTTCTAGTATTCATGTTTGTACAAAGTACTGTAGATAAAGATAAAACAGCGAAAAAAATATCAAAGGAAAAGATATTTCTTTTTTACTAGTGTTTACTAGCCGGAATTAAAAAAAAATCCGACGTCTCTTTTGTGGAGGCCCCGGGGCTGCCGCCCCGGTTGCCCTCCCTTAAATCCAGCCCTGTTCACCCTTAACATTTTTTTTATTTATTTGACAACACAACATTTGCCCGGTCAGTTAGTAAATAAAAAATATCTAGCCATGGCAATCTAGCTCATGGTACCATCAGGTGCAAATAATTTGTTAAGTTATTCAATCAAATTGTTATAGATATATATTACTTTTCAAAAGGATTGAACCGTTTCTAATAGAACTTTCAAGAACAGTAGAAACACGTGTAAACTTACGGACAAGTTGCACAGGAGCACGTGTCATCTGTTCTCTTCTTCTTCTTCTTTTCATCTTTCTGTCAAAAAGAAAATCAAATTCATCATCATCATCATCATCATCATCATCATCATCATCAACCCATTCCTGTCCTACTGCTGTGCACGGGTCTCCTCTCATAATGAGAAGGATTAGGCCATAGTCCACCGCGCTGGCCAAGTGCGTATTGGTAGACTCACATACCTTTGAGATATTTCTTTTATAAATCTCTTAGTTATGCAGGTTTCCTCACGATGTTTTCCTTCACCATTTAGCAAGTGATAATTAATTTCTAATATGCACATAATTTCGAAAAATTAGAGGCGCGTGCCTGGGATTTGAACCTAAGACCCCTCGATCGAGAGGCCTAGTTTCTTAACCACTAGGCTATCACTGCTATCAAAAAGAAAATCAAATTGACAATAAATAAATAGGCAATAAATAAAAAATAAAAGGTGGTAGAACCATTATACTTAGTTAAGACTGATAAATGTACCACTGCTGTACCTATTTTCAATAAAAAGCAGTTTGCGTTCTTGTGGAAGGGTATGGATACTGGCTGACTGACTAATAATATAGGAGTAGCAGACGAGCATGCAGTCGACCTGATGGTAAGTGGCTATTGCCGCCCATGGACATCTGTAATCAACTCCAGATAGGATTAGATATTCATACCTGAGGTCGGCCACAGATGCGCCGATACCCCTGAGGACTAAGCTGGAACGCCTCGGAAAATTATATCTCCTTTACCACACCCTTTCAACCAGAACACAGCAGCGCCTAACACTGCTGTTATTAGGCAGAAATAGGTGTGGCGGTGGTGCCGCCGGAGTCGAACCACAAAGGGTTCTACCACCTTCTAAAATTACTACATATGAGGCGGAAAACTTAGTTTTTATCTGGCTTCAAGTAGAACCTGTTTTGTATAGAAGCCTCAATTAACAACTGCTACCCAATAATAAAGAATCTGAAGTACCTTGTTTATTTTTTTAGGTTCAGAGAGAAACCAATAAAAAAAGAAAGAAAGTAATTATATTAAGTTGCTCAACTTTCCTCAATCGATTTTTTTGTGAATTTTAAGAAGAAAGTCATAGATAAGTAAAGATTACTCACTCCTAACAATAAAATGTACCCAGTTGTGAGAATTGAAATAGTTGCGTAAAAAAGTTTTGCCACGTCTCCTTGCTAAAATGTCCCTAAAATATTTGAAATAATAATTTATTATTACTATGTAAATTACGCAGTATTAGTTATTTATTCGTCAATTTTCTCTAAAAATGTTTTTATTTGTCAAGAATTAAAGAAAAGAACTTACTAATCAGCCATTTGTGGCTTCATTCAATTTCAAGGCGGCGAAGTATCTTTACTAATCTATGAAGAAAGTATAAATTTTAATGAAGTATTTTTATTTTACGAATTTACCAATTTTCACCTACCCATAACCACCAGCTGTCTCTCTTTTCGCTTTGAATAGGCTGAAAAACAAATTTGAAAAACATTAAAATTAGAAATACCTATATTTTATAACATTGAAATATTTTTCTCAGAAAACCCTTTCATTTGATACCCATATAATAGGGGTATTTGAAGGTGATAGAACCCTTTGTGGTTCGACTCCGGCGGCACCACCGCCACACCTATATCTACCTGATAATAGCAGTGTTAGGCGCTGCTGTGTGCCGGTTTGAAGGCTGTGGTAAGGGAGACAGACTTTTCCGAGGCGTTCCAGCTTAGTCTTCAGGGGTAGCGGCGCATCTGTGGCCGACCTCAGGTAGGAAAATCTATTCCTATCTGGGGTTGATTACAGATGTCCACGGACGGCAGTAGCCACTTACCATCAGGTGGACTGCATGCTCCCTTACCACACCCTCCGAACCAGAACACAGCAGCGCTTAACACTGCTGTTATATCAGAAATAAGTGTGACGGTGGTGCCGCCAGAGTCGAACCACAACGAGTTCTACCACCTTCAAAAGTTCAAAATTCATTTGCAATGTGACCCTCACATACATACAAGGCAAGTTACTTAAAAAACTTATAAAACCAAAATAACGGTGGGTTGCATCATGTAACTTTAACATTTACAAGAAGCCTAACCAACCGTCAAATCCATGGTTAAAAATATAATTAGTTGCACCATTTTAGTTGAGGTTGAAATTACGGCATAGCTAATACTTAACTTTTACCGCTCGATTTCGATCGGTTAAAGTTACTGCATTTATCAACTTCCCTATCTGTCAATTTCGAATACAAATTGCGGTGACAGCGACACAAATGACGTTAATGACAAATCATTGGTGTAACACAGAATTCTTACATACCATCGCTACCGTCAAAGTTACTGTTATATTTAACGCAAACTTTAACCAGGCTTTCAATGCAATCCACCCTAACTGTAGTAGAGTCAGCACCAAACTACTAGTCCGCTCTGAACATAGAAACGAGTCGCGTCGCGACAAATTGTAGATATTAGCGAAACGAAGACAGCGCGGCCCCCCGCACCCTCCGCTGCCCGCTCTCGCCCGCGGGGACATAGCTGCGTTAGTGTGCTCTTACGTTGCTACGGAGTATATGCTTGTAGTTCTACGGAGTATATGCTTGTAGTTGTGTTCGACCGCATTGGCTCTCTGACTGACACCTGCGTGCATTCACTTCAGAGCGGACTTGAAGTTTGGCGTTTTATACTAACAATACTTTGGGTTCGATCTTGATTAAAACCCCAGTTATGTTTCTCATCGTTTTGGTCGACCATTTTCTTTTTGGTTTTCTGTTTAGAGCGGTCTAAGCCGCTAGAGTCACCAGCTTTCTATAAAGAAAATATCGTTATTGTACTGAAGATAGCAGTGATAGCCTAGTGGTGAAGAAACTCGGCCAAGATCGAGGGGTCCGAGGTTCAAATCCCAGGCACGCATCTCTGATTTTTTCAAAGTTATGCGCTTATTAGAAATTAATTGTCACTTGCTAAACGTTGAAGGAAAACATCGCAAGGAAACCTGCATACCTGAGAGACTTTAAAAAACTAAATCTCAAAGGTCCCACTGCTGGGCACGGGTCTCCTCTCAGAATGAGAAGGATTAGGTCATAGTCCACCGCGCTGGCCGAGTGAGTATTAGTAGACTTCACATACCTTTGAGATTGTTTTTTATAAATCTATCTATCTAAGTGATCTATCAACGCACAGCCCAAACCACTGGACGGATCGGGCTGAAATTTGGCATGCAGGTAGATGTTATGACGTAGGCATCCGCTTAGAAAGGATTTTGATAAATTCTACCCCCAAGGGGATAAAATAGGGGATGAAAATATTACTTCGTAACGCGAGCGAAGCCGCGGGCAAAAGCTCGTTTAGTTATATAACACAAAAATAGATGGTGTTGGGGTGATGACGTATAATACGTAAACAACGTATAATAAAAGTAAAATAACTATATTAAAATATGTTTTATGGTTCTTATTTGTATTTACTAGTTATAGTAGTAAACGGATTGTAAAAAATTCAACCGTCTTCTTAGTACGGTTTAACAGTTAGATCGAAAAGTGCCGAAAAATACCGGTTCGTTGTATGGAGACCCCCTTTAATATTAAACTTTATTTTATTTTTAGTATTTGTTGTTATAGCGACCACCATTATGCATCTTCTGTAAATTTCATGTGTCCATCTATTACGGTTCCGGAGATATAGCCCTGTGACAGACGGACAGACGGACAGACAGCGAAGTCTTAGTAATAGGGTTCCGTTTTTACCCTTTGGGTACGGAACTCTGTAAAAGTATATTGACAATTTATTTATATTCTACTTATTATCAGATAAACTGCATGCACGTGCAACAAAAGTAGGTAATAAAAATATTAGATGATTTATAAATATTTTGAAAAATACTTACTTGGTCTGCCTTCGTTCGGCTATATGACTTCTTTTTCTGTTTTTCTTGTTTTTCCTTTAATAAATTTGACTTTTCAGAGTCTCTAAAATATTAAGAACATAATAATATATTAGATTTTATGAGGCGAGCTTAGTCTTCAGGAATCGCAACGCATCTATGATCAGGTAGAATCTGTTCTATTTATTATTTAATTATTTATTTTACTTCGATTAATACTGTACTTTTTTAACGCGGAGGAGTCAAAAAAATACTTAATCAATTCCTGGCTGACAAATGTTACTATCACATAAATGAATTCTTAAGGGACAAATTTGACTAAAATCTCCAAATTGACATTTAATTTTGATATATTTTTAAGTTGTAATTATATAAATTTAATACAATTCACGAATTCCTTACTGACATAATTATTGTTATTATTAATATTTGATAATAATTGTATCAAGGTTGAAATGAATATGGTAATTAATACAATTAATACAATTAATAAACAAACTTATGAATTTAAATTATTATAATGACATTTTTCTTTTTTTACTTTAATGATCTGTAATAAATTTTGATAATTTAATTTAATATATATTTGTATACCTGAAAAGGTGGAATATTTTAATACCTATGTTTTTAATACCTGTATTCACAAATAAAGAGATTTGATTTGATTTGAAATCCTCATGTATTCCCTTCCGCCCGGGGGAACGAAAAGGATATGTCGGACTCTTACCGACCAAAACTCCGCGGCGTTCCTCTGGACGCTCGATGCCGGGTAGCGAGAAGTGTTAGCATTACATTCGCGACCCGGCAACATCGGCCGGCGCTGATGTTAACGCAAGCCACATCCCGAGAGGGAGGGGCCTCTCTCTGATATTATTCATGAGATGAGCGTGCTGAACGCACACACGACATCTCGAGCCCTAAAGACCGGAATTGGTTTCCCCCGAATCCGCCTCCGTGGACTCAGGGAACGGGGAAAGAGTGGCTTTCGAAAGCCGCTCTACGGCGTCCCGTGCGCCTGCGACGGATTGGCTGGGCAGACATAGCTTCCCTGGCCCTTTCCGCCCACTCCTTGGCGAGCATTACTGCTTCGTAGAAGGAGGGCACCGCCTGCCACGACCTGTCACTTCCGACCATGGCGCGAACCACGGACGGGAGCGAGAAGTCGGCCCCCAATACAGAGCTGAGTTCGTTGCGCTCCGCATTCCACGCAGGGCATACCTCCAGCTTATGCTGGGCAGTCTCATCAAGGCAATTGTCGCAGTGATGATTAGTACTGTACAAACCTAATTACATTGCATTAAAGACAACTCAGTCTACATATCGCTCACATTATCTCATGCACACTGACAGCGATTAATTAAATAATAAATAACATTAAATAAATAAATGATTAACAATTATTAAATTCATTGTATAATTTTGAAGGTGGTAGAACCCCTTGTGGTTCGACTCCGGCGGCACCACCGCCACACCTATTTCTACCTAATAACAGCAGTGTTAGGCGCTGCTGTGTTCCGGTTTGAAGGGTGTGGTAAGGGAGACAGACTTTTCCGAGGCGTTTCAGCTTAGTCCTCAGGGGTAGCGGCGCATCTGTGGCCGACCTCAGGTAGGAATATCTAATCCTATCTGGGGTTGATTACAGATGTCCATGGGCGGCAGTAGCCACTTACCATCAGGTGGACTGCATGCTCGTCTGCTACTCCTATATTATAAAAAAAAAAAAAATAAGAAATTGATTACAGATGTCCATTCGGCAGTTACTTACTCGTATCATCAGTCGTCGCCTATTTCGTCGTTTGTTATTTTAATGTAATACTTAAGATAAATAGATATTTATACATACTTATGTTCTTTTTGCATTATTTCTTTGAACACCCTTAGCATTGGAGACTGGGTTTCCTTGTCAGATCTCTTCTCATTACTGGAAATACCAAATTTTAAAAACAAAAAAATGTCTGCTTAAAAGTGTGTTATGTCACTCACACAATTTAGACGAATCCAACGACACCTCGTATGTTAATCCGTCAAGCCGTTTGTGCTGCAGCGTGACAAAGAATGAGACATACATACGCTGGAAAAACATTACCCTCGGCGGTAAAAGTAAGTTTGAAGGGTGTGGTAAGGGAGACAGACTTTTCTGAGGCATTCCAGCTTAGTCCTCAGGGGTAGCGGCGCATCTGTGACCGACCTCAGGGAGGAATATCTAATCCTATCTGCGGTTGATTACAGATGTCATGGGCAGTAGCCACTTACCATTAAGTGGACTGCATGCTCGTCTGCTACTCCTATATTATAAAAAAAAGAAAAAATAGAAACCGTAAAAGCTACTATGTTAAAATAATACAGAGATAAGTATGAACGGCCTCTCAATACGGAGGTCGCAGGTTCGAATCCCAGGCAGAATCCTCTGACTGTATTACAAATTATTATCACTTGCTTAAACGGTGAAGGAAAACATCGTGAGGAAACCTGCACCTGAGAGTTCTTACAGAGTTTACAAAGGTATGTGAAGTCTACCAATTCGCACTTGGCTCGGTGGACTATGGTCTAAGCCCTGAGAGGAGACCCATGCCCAGCTGTGGCACACTAATAGCCAATGTCCATTTTTCAAATATTTCTAAAAACCCCACCTATTAAAATAAAATGCAGTGATAGCCTAGTGGTTAAGAAACGCGGCCTCTCTATCGAGGGGTCCAAGGTTCAAATCCCAGGCACGAACCCTTGATTTTCAAATTTATGTGCGTATTAGAAACTAATTATCACTTGCTTAGACGGTGAAGGAAAACATCGTGAGGAAACCTGCATACCTGAGAGATTTATAAAAAAATCTTAAAGGTATGTCAAGTCTACCAATACGCACTTAGCCAGCGCGGTGGACTATGGCCTAATCCTTCTCATTCTGAGACGAGACCCGTGCCCAGCAGTGGGAAAGTAATGGGTTGATGATGATTAAGATTACATATATTTTTAAATTCAAATTAATAAAATCCACCATATGGTTACCGTTGCTTATAGTAAAATAATCTTCAAAAAATTATACATAATTACCTTTTATGGCTAAATCCCATTATAACATAAATAAAATGTAAATTAATTTACAAAAATTATTTTCTTTATATTTTGACATATTGACAGAATATTTCATATGCTTAAATAAAACCTCTTTAAAAACATATATACTTACGGTCGAAGTGAGAAACTTCTTTTTTTTTAATTCGGTTAAAAAATATCATAACTTATTTAATGAGAAAATTAATTGTTTCATTAGAGATAGTTTTTCAAGATGGCTATTAGACATATTTTTATTTTACACATGAAAAATAAGAGAGAGGTAAAGCGAAGAGGTTTTAAAGGTAGTAGAACCCATTAGGTCGACTCCGGTGGCACCACCGCCACACCTATTTCTGTTATAACAGCAGTGTTAAGCGCTGCTGTGTTCTGGTTTGAAGGGTGTGGTAAGAAAGACATATTATATTTCCGAGCCGTTCCAGCTGTCCTCAGGAGTAGCGGCGCATCTGTGGCCGACCTCAGGTAGGAATATCTAATCCCATCTGGGTTTGATTACAGATGTCCATATGGCAGTAGCTTACCATCAGATGGACTGTTGCTACATATTCAGATGTCCATACGATAGTGGCGACTAAACGGTTAACTTATAAGATTAATATTTAGTAACCCGCAAACTGTATGTTCTAACATCAATTTATTTATCCTAAAAGGGTAATACGTCTTACTGCGTCTCATGTCGTACTATTAGAGATAAGCGATGAACTATTTATACTTTATCGCTTGAGGTATTTTTAAAATAATTCAATGAGTTTAATTAATTGAAATAGATTTTTTAATTTGTGAACTCATAATGGCCAATATTTTAATATTGTCCAACTGCGATTCGAATTCCTAAATGGCGGGTTCCGTATGAATAAATTTATACATTTATTTCTAGTTTCTTTTTATTATAGCAACCACCCTTATACGTAGGTACTCGGTAAAAAATCAAGTAACTGTCAATTATGGCTTAGGATATAGAGCCCTGTGACAGACGGACAGACAGCGGAGGCTTAGTAATAGAGTTCCGTTTGTACCCTTTGAGTACGGAACCCAAAAAACTATCTGTGTAACACAATTCTACTTTAAAATGGTCCAGTAGAGCAAATTGGCTGTACCAGACATACATGCAGACAGGCAGACAGACAGACACACTACTGATTTTATAACCGTTCCGTTTTTTCTTGTTGTCGTACGCAACTCTAAATACACTGCTAGGCGCTAATAAAGGTAATGACATACTTTTCCGAGGCGTTCCAGCTTGGACCTCAAAATTTAATCTGGACCTAAAAAGTTAATCTCAAAATTGAGCTGATTTTTTTTTATATTTAACCTAGCGATAAGGCAGACGGGCTACCTGATGGAAAGCAGTCACCGTCGCCTATGGACATTTGCAACACCAGAGGAGTCGCCAATGCATCGCCGGCTTTGAAGAAGAGCTCTTTTTACACCCCTCTTGAAGAGCCCCATGTCATAGTCTGCTACTCCTATATTATAAAAACGGTATCACAGAGAAGTAAAGAAGTTCTACCAGCTTTTAAATCTTTCCTCGCTGTTAATAAAACAAGCGACTTACCTGCAAGACCCTTGAAACGAGCAGGAATTATTTCTCAAAACGTATCAAAAATAATTTTATTGCAACACGTAACCATAATGTTATAACGAAATACTAGCAATTTCGTTGAGTGATACTTCGATGTGTTTTGGGATCCTCAAAAATTTTTGAGTTTTTGAAAAAATGTACTTATTTTAATCTTTTTCTATATTTTTAATATTATGAAGAAAGAATGTTGTTTTTTTAACGTGTGGTACTTACTTATAACTCTTTTTATGAAAAAGTGAAATCAATTTGAATGTTTTGAAAGTGGTGGAACACTTTGTGGTTTGACCATAGATTAGTAATTTAGTAAAGTAAAGTTTTGACAATTGAAATAGTTGCGTAAATAAGTTTTGCCACGTCTCTGTGCTAAAATGTCCCTAAAATATTTGAAATAATTATTTATTTATTATGTAAATTACGCAGTATTAGTTATTTATTCGTAAATTTTCACTAAAAATGTTTTTATTTGTCAATAATTCAAAAAAAGAACTTACTAATAAGCTGTTTTTGGCTTCATTCAATTTCAAGGCGGCGAAGTATCTTTACTAATCTATGGGTTTGACTTTGGAGTCACAATAACAGCAGTGTTAAGCGCTGCTGTGCTCTGGTTTAAATAGAGACAGGATTAGATATTCCTACCTGAGGTCGGCCACTGATGCGCCGCTACCTTTGAGGACTAAGCTGGAACGCCTCTGAAAAGTATGCCTCCCTTACCACACCCTTGAAACCAGAACACAGCGCTTAACACTGCTGTTATAACAGAAATAGATGTATAGTACCATCGGAGTCGAACCACAAAGGGTTCTACTACCATCAAATGGAGCTAGTCCAACTAATAAATAATTTAAAAGTCACGGAACCCACGCCATAAGCAACGTTGCGTGCTTCACGAAGTTTTATTGTATTTTATTGCTTACTTTTGAGGTACGATTGTAATAAACATGGTGTAAACAGTTTAAGGGAAGTTTTATTTCCCATCCCTCTTATATACGGCCTTCGTGGTAGATAAAAAAGAGATGTACATACGTTTAGTACTCCCATATAGTATTGATGTTATTTACTAGAACCGAAGGACTACGTTTTAGGTAAATGATTTAGGAATATGCGCGTGGTTAAGCACTGAATTCAGAAAAAGTATTTCGACAACGTAAATATGATAAAGTATTTTTATACAATACTCATAGTAAGAATAGTATTGTTTAACGTTGCTGTGTTCTGTTTTGAAGGGTGTGGTAAGTGAGACGTACTTTTCCGAGGCGTTCAAGCTTAGTCCTCAGGGGTAGCGGCGCATCAGTGGCCGACCTCAGGTTGAACATCTGTAATATGTAGATTTGGTTACAGTCTAGCAATTATTACTTTTTTTATAATATGGGAGTAGCAGACGAGCATGCAATCAACCTGACGGTAAGTGGCTACTGCCGCCCATGGACATCTGTAATCAACCCCAGATAGGATAGACGGCGTACCTTTTGAAGGATTCCCCCTCGTAAACAAAAAAACAAAAAAAGAGATATGTTGCCGAAATATTTTAGCATTCTTATTTATTTATTTATTTATTTAATAAGGTTTGCCAACAATTGTTACACGAAATGTATTATAAATAATTACATAACAATGGTCTTATGCTACGTGCACAACCTATTACAGGCAAACACAGCATGCACAACAATTTTAGATACATAAGTGCATTGGGTAATCTAGTAGTAAATTAAATTTGATTTTAACAATATTATAATAATATAATTTGATTCTTTTACTACATTATAAAAGAATACAAAAAAACAGATGTAAAATATATAATAAATTAATGTATTGGGACAGAAATAACATGACAATTTTAACATAGTTTTGTTTCTGCTCTGCTGTCACTATAAATTTAACAATCTTTTTCGAAATTTAGACATGCTATCAAAGTTGATATCTAAGTCGTTTAATGAATTAACTAGTTTACATAGTCTGGGAATTGGGGAGTTACATCCTAAAACTGTTCGTCGCAGGGGTGGTACAAGAGGCGAGATCTTGAAACGAGGATAACGACAGGGTACTCTAAAATTTAGACTATTCAATATTTGCGGGCAATCTAATTTATGTCTTATTATCTTAAGTATGAATTTTATATCCAATAAATCACGACGCTTGTTCAATGAGCAAATTTTAAAATGTTTTAGTTTGTTTTCGTATGACATTGACATACCCGCCAACATCGTTTTACTAGACAGGTGCCATAGAAAACGTTTCTGAATACGTTCTATTCTCAAAATATGACTAGCATAATGTGGCCTCCAGACTACACTACAATATTCAATAATACTACGCACTAATGCATTAAAAATTAACTTTTTCGTTTTAACTTTGCGAAATAACTTGCCATTCCTTATTACAAACCCTAGCATATTAGATGCCTTTTTCATCACATAATCAATATGAGGAACAAATGTTAATTGTCTATCGAATATGACTCCTAAGTCTTTAATTGATTCTACTTCTTGAATTTTCTGATTAGCAATATGATAGGATGATAGAGTTAGATGTAATTTACGAGAAAATTTTATATGGGAACATTTTTTAGTATTAAGTGACATACCATTTAAATTACACCATTCAGAAAGCCTGTCTAGATCGTCTTGAAGTAGCTTAATATCCTTTTCAGATTCAATGCGCCTGGCAAACTTAAGGTCATCAGCATATAAATAGGGGGTTGAATTCATAAAACAGCTAGTCACGTCATTAATGAAAATATTGAAAAGGATTGGCCCCAGATGGGATCCTTGCGGCACACCTGATGATATTTCATATAATTCCGAGTCATATCCACCTACAACAACATAGAAGTAACGTTTTTTGAGATATGATTCTAACCATTTCAGCAAATAACCCCCTATGCCGTAGTTTGAGAGCTTTGATAATAAAATACCATGTAACACGCGATCAAAAGCCTTACTGAGATCTGTATATATTACATCAATTTGTCCATTATTGTCAATGGCTTGTGCCAGCATTTCAGTAAAAGATACGAGATTTGTACTTGTTGAGCGAGCGGTGATAAAGCCATGTTGATGTGGGCTGTTAATTTGCTTGAAATGATTTTGAATAAACGGACATACTATAGATTCTAATATTTTTGCGAAAGTAGACAGTATTGATATTGGCCTATAGTTGCATACTTGCGATTTGTTTCCGTCCTTCAATACAGGAACAACTTTAGCTAGTTTCCAAGCCTCAGGGAAAATACCTGTGTCTAAAGATCTTTTAAAAATTAAATATAAGGGCAAAACAAGATTTGGTGCACAATTAGTTATAAAATATGGAGGTATGCCATCCGGTCCTGCACCCTTGTTAGTGTCTAAATTTTTTAATTTTTTTAAGATAGTATCGGGATTGATACAAATAGATGTAAGACTGTCACCATTCCAAGTTTCACTATTGACGCTGAGCCTTTCATTATAAATATTAACATTGGGGCTGGGGCTAGAGTATACGGATGCAAAATATTTTCCATACAAGTTACAAACTTCAGACCCCTCTGATGCTGTCCTTGTGCCGTCAGATATGGTACTAGGATAAGTACTACAATTATTTCTTTTAGATTTTATAAAAGACCAAAAGGGTTTAATATTTAGTTCTATCTTGTCCTCTATGCTGTCAACGTACGAATTGTAACACGTTAATAAGAGACGATCCGACAACTTATTCAATGATTCAAGTCTAAGTTTATCTAAAGGGTTTTTATAAGTATTAAATCTGTGTCTAATTTTATCTTTACGTCTCAATGTTTTTATGAGATCTCGGGAAAACCATATTGGATTTTTTTTACTGTAAGGCTTGAACATGGGAACAAATTCATATATAACATTATTTATTACGTTATTAATATATTAATCATATCATCAACACTCTGACAGGTTTCGAATAACTTGTACCAATTCTGATCTTTGAGTGTGGTATTTATCGAGTTGTAGTCAGCTTTACGGTAGTTTGGAATTGTACCATCAACTCTAAATTTCAAATAATCGCCTCCTGTACACTTAAGACTTATTACAATAGGTGGATGGAGTGGGTCCACAGTGGAAAGTAATAATTCAGCAGCAACGACGCTACACTCTAAGTTATTAGTTAAAACCAAGTCTAGAACCCTACGATGGTTATTTTCTACATTATTCCATTGCGTAAGATTATTTAGCCAAAGAAAATCTACGAGCCTTTGCTCATGAGCGGATAACTTTATTTGTGAGTCGGGTTTATTAACCAAGTTCCAATTTATTCCACCTAGATTAAAATCACCTATTATAGTAACGGGAAAGTCACATTTTTCTAACACTACGTTGCAATTTTTTGTAAAAGTTTCTAAAATTACACTTTGTATAGGAGGAGGAATATATACACCACAAAGAGCAACCTTGTTAACTGCATTTACGGAGGATAGGTTAATACATATCCAAATATCTTCAACGTCACTTTCCCAAGTATTCATTTTATTTGATGAAAATCTTTTTGAGACTGCTATCAAGACCCCTCCACCTTCCTTTCCACTATGGAACCCAGATGTTTGTCTATCTCTCCTGTATACCTCATATCTATTATCAAATAATTCATTATTTAATACACCTTGATGAAGCCATGTCTCAGTTAATACTATGACGTCGTAATCAGAACAGCATATGTTACGGAAAAAACTATGTGTTTTGGTTCTTAATCCACGAACATTCTGATAATAGATTTTTAGAGATAAGAATGTAAGGTGACTATTATGTACAATTGGGACAACTTAATCTAAATTTTGTAAGCACTCGTGATCGTTGATGAATCTGTGGTTAGAGGTGTCCGTCTTCCTCATGTAGACGCGACCATTACGTACCCACACATACTTATAACCCTTTTCCTTGGCGGCCGCCCTAGCCGCGGCATGGATTGCTTTGTTTGTAGTCGAAAGGTGTTCCATAATAAAGATGGGTCTTTTAACGCCTGGTATTTTTATATGTGAAGTATTCAATTTGTCACTTGCATTAGACCTATTAAATTTAATGACGGATGCCAGGAAAGTATCGCGTATTCTAGGCGAACTAAATTGTACAACTACCGAGCGCGGTCTATCGCTTTTGGGGTTTATTTTTGCAATACGGCTGCAATTAGAAATGTTTTCTTTAGGTACTTGATAACCAATTGTTTTCCCAATTTCAGCAACAACTTCAATTAAGTTTTCATTTTTCTTCTCAGGAATACATTGAATTTCAACATTGTTACTCCTAGCGTATTGCTCAAGTAAATTTAATCGAGACGATAATTTTTTGTTTTCTAATTGCAATGTTAAGTTAGTTGATTGAAGCTCTTTTACATCATTAGAAGTCGTCGTGAGACTCACATTTACATTCTCACACCGTTCGTAGACATCAGCTACGACCTGATGCAGATTCTGTATTTCTTGCTTGATGGGTACCAAAGCGTCCGCAACAGCGCTTTTTATTTGGTCACCGAAGCGTACAAGCATGTTTTCCATTTCTTTTTTAAATATCTCTTGTACTACATTTCTTACAACGTCCAGCGTTATCAAGGAATCTGTATCAACATTCGGAGACAAATCCAGCGCAGCTCTTTTGTGAGGCCTCACTGTTACATTATTAATAGGGCGCACGGGAGTACTGTCGTTTGTTATCGACTTTTTTGTGCATAACGGACACGTCCAATTGGACCGCAAAGTAAGCAACGACGTACTTTTATCAGTACTGGTTGACGCTAAGCAAGCGAAGTGATAATATTTATTGCAGGCTCTGCACTTCACTCCATCTATTTCTTCGCTTTGTAAACCACAACATTCCCAGGAAATTAGATTTGTTGGTTCAGACATGCTTATTTTTTCGAGTATTGTTGCAAAATCAGAATTTATAAGTATACTTGTAGGTAAGCAACAATGTAATATTTATTGTTTACTTTACGGAACGCAGGCAGGTAAAGGACAGTGTAAGCGATCCCGCGATCAAAATGTCGTAAGCGCCATGCAACGAGCGTCGCTTACGCGTTTATCTCAACGCTTTGCTTGGTTAGCCTACTGGAGTTATTAAGAATATTAAAAATTGATTAAATCTTCTTATTCTTAGACTTACGAATGTTATAAGTTATGCAGTTTTCTTCCTTACAATTTCTTCTATAAGGCACACTATATTTCTTCCAAAACAACTCGATTTAGAAGTACTTTTGTAATTATTTATTCGGAGCAAATAATAAACAGTGTTTGGTTACCCACGCACCGACGACGAATGAAAATGAACTTATGTGGATAATGGTAGATAGTCTTTCTTTAATGTATAGTTCTTTTAAGATGGAGTTATTGGTTCGGTGATCAGTCCAGGGAATTCGGAGCCGTCTCCAACACCACATTCCTAGGGCATCAATTTTACGTCTTCCCGAATACTGTAGGGTAAATACACCAGTAACGGTCCGTACGAGTCCCGTGGGAGGGCACTGTCGTCGTAAACTCCTCCGCCCTCCGGTCATTACTTATTCCATAAGCTTATTAATATATTTTAGGTAATGTTTCTAGTTATAAATGGCGATTTGAAACAGTTGTTTCAATGTTATTGATGTGAAATATTTGAAAGGTGCAGGCAGTGATTGAGTGAGCCTAGTAGTTAAGAAACTCGGCTTCTTGATCGAGGGGTCCGAGGTTCGAATCCTAGGCACGCAACTATGTTTTTTTTTACAATATAGGAGTAGCAGACGAGCATGCACTCCACTTAATGGTAAGTGACTACTGCCGCCCATGGACATCTGTAATCAATCCCAGATAGAATTAGAAATTCCTACCTGAGGTCAGCCACAGATGCGCCGCTATCCCTGAGGACTAAGCTGCAACGCCTCGGAAAAGTATGTCTCCGTTACCACACTCAAACCGGAACACAGCAGCGCCTAACACTGCTGTTATTAGGTAGAAATTGGTGTGGCGGTGGTGTCGCCGGAGTCGAACCACAAAGAGTTCTACCATCTTCCAACTTTTCTCTTCAACACAAAAACCACAGGAATTTTCCCGAGGATTTCTATCCCTGAGTGCGTTTAAGAAAAACATGTGTACAGAATGTAAATGTGTTTGGCGTCTGATAAATAAACTAGGAGGTTAAACGAGTGCGGTGGGTGCGTGAACTTGCGTTTAGGGGTGTGCAGTGCATACCCTGATATAGGAAATCGTTTATTTTTCTTATAGTTAATTATATCAGGCGTTACTTTGCGGAAATCCATGCTATTAAGTTAAAATTAAAACTACTTCGCAACAATCCGCTACAAATATGTATGATGGTATATATTTTTTTACATACTGCATGGTTTAAAATATATACCATCATACATGTTTGTAGCGGATTGTTCCGAAGTAGTTTTAATCTTAACTTAATTTTTAACCGACTTCAAAATGGAGGTGGTTATCAATTATCCGCCGGTATCTTTTTTTATGTATGTACACGAATTACTCCGCCGTTAGTAGACCGATTTTAATAATTCTTTTTTTATTGTATAGAGACGAGCTGGAAGTTGGTCCCATTTAAATATGGTTAGGATCCATCGATGGGTTCTGGAGAAAATGAAGGGAACAGAAATGAGAAATATGTACTAAACCAACATTCATTTCAATTATTTTTTACGTTTTAGTAACATAGAAGTCGGTTGTATTTTTTTGTTAAACATTTTTTCTTGTATACAACTTTTTTACAAACAAAATTCAGCTTCTTTAGGCTCAGTGCCGCAATGCAGTTGGTTTTTTTTTATTATTGACACTGTCATTATTTTTTTTTTGCCTACTTTGTTGTTCATATAAATACGTTTAAAATATTGCACTTCTTAAATTATGAAAATTAAACAAATATGTAACTATACATACCATTATTACATAAAGGTTAAATTACCATTTATAAAGATTGAAATAGCAAAGTACGTGATCACGCAGTTTATTTGATGACCACTGATGACATATAGACATCTGTTACCAGTTCCAGATACAACAGTACCCTTACCATGAGTTTTCAAAACATCCCACAATTTTACGTTATGTTTACTTAATCCATTATTCTGTTCCGTTTGCTTAGTAGACTGAGTAAACGTAACAATAAGTAAGTGCTCAAGTCTTTCTGTCTACTTTACATGTTCGCAAAAAACAGAGACAAAATATAAAGCGCCATTTTGACATTTAATGTTACGTTACTGACACTATTGTTCTGATGCAATCCGCTAGGGGCGCTATTTGAAAATTGTATGAACAAATATGTAAACAAATACCAAAACAGTCATATTTGTCAAAACGTAAAAACTCATGGTAAGGGTACTGGACATGCCCAAGAATATGACATTATGCGTTGTCTCGAAAAATTTTACCCTCCACAAATAAAATTCGGTACGTGCCAACCCTAAGAGCTAATATGTGAGTGACAGAGGTCATAAATTACATACGTCGCATGATGCCTCGGGGATACACCGGGGTCCGGGTTCGATTCCGCCACTTTATAGCGGCCGTGTAATATTGTACCTGAAGTACAGTATAAATCCACAATTCGTGACGTCACAGGAAGGGATGTAGGAATAACATGTTTTTCTGGAATCAATTGGATTCTGGAAGAAAATTGGTTAAGAAAATGTTTGGTTGGTTTTTTATATGAAAGTAGCAAATGAGAATGCAGTTCACTTGTTAGAAAGTCACTGCTGTATGGACATTATAATCAATCTCAGATAGGATGTGAGTCGTACCTGAGTCTTTTTTTATAATATAGGAGTAGCAGACGAGCATGCAGTCCACCTGATGGTAAGTGGCTACTGCCACCCATGGACATCAGTAATCAACCCTAGATAGGATTAAATTCCTACCTGAGGTCGGCCACAGATGCGCAGCTACTCCTGAGGACTAAACTGGAACGCCTCGGAAAAGTCGGTCTCCCTTACCACACCCTTCAAAACGGAACACAGCAGCGCCTAACACTGCTGTTATTAGGCAGAAATAGGTGTGGCGGTGGTGCCGCCGGAGTCGAACCACAAAGGGTTCTACCACCTTCGAGTCTGTCACAGCGTTCCAACCTGAGAACTTACGGACGCCTTACCACATCCTTTGAAGAAGGACACAGCAGCGCTCCACAATTGGAGACTCCAGAACTCCAGAAGGGATTGAACTTCTCCAATCAGCCACAGGGTTGCTACCCCCGAAAACTAAGGAGTGCGAGTGTCTTCAACCACACCCTTCAAACCAGAACACAGCAGCGCTACACTGCTGTTATGAGGCAGAAATAGGTGTGGTGGTGGTACCTCCGGAGTCAAACCACGAAGGTCTCTACCACCGTCATTAGTAACAAAACTTTGTCTGGATGTAGCCTGAGTCGGTCTAATTGCAATACTTCTGACTTATTAAGGTATTATCTATAATTACCAGCCCTATATATAATTACTACAAAAATATATAATTATTTCTTACTCTATATAAAAAATAATTACTACAAAAGGATAATATAATAGACATTTCAACTGAATTTTTTTCTGAAATTATCAAGATAGACAAGTCTACCAATTCGAACTAGACCAGAATGGTAGCCTATCAAAACCCTTCTATATCCATCTCATAGTAAAAGAACACTGACTGGCATAGAAAAAATCCCTTAAAACTCCCTTAAAGGTTCAATAAACCCACCCTTTAATCCCACACATTAACCTCACAAAACAATGATTCAATTACGAGTCACCAACGGTTATTATTAATCTACCAATCAATCAATCAATCTATCCACACTTTAAACAAAGATCGGTTTTTGACAATGTCTGGTAAAAAGTTAACAAACGTCAATAATTGAAGCAAAACAAAGGATAGATTGATTTTTAATTGTCAAATTAATCGATAGATTGATTTTTAATAGGCGGAACTGTGGAAAGATTAATCTACACTAATATTATAAAGAAGAAAACTTTGTTTGTTTGTTTGGTTGTAATGAATAGGCTCAAAACTACTGGACCGATTTTAAAAATTCTTTCACCATTCAAAAGCTACATTATCCACGAGTAACATAGGCTATATTTTATATGAAATATATTTGATAAATAGATTTTGAGGCGGTACAAAGTTTGCTGGGTCAGCTAGTTAATAATAAGAGACGTGAACCTATCCATACTTTACCAGCAAAGTGGACTAACCTACACCCAACGGAAACATACCTCCAGCATCTAGAAAAAACACCCTTAAAGGGTCAATAAACCCACCCTTAATCCCACGCATTAACCCCACGAAATAACCTCCGGTGTGACAGATACAACAATGATTCAATTACAAGTCGCGAACCAATATACCTATTACGTCGTGTCGTAAAGTCGTGTCGTAAACTGGGTGGTTTACCCTAAAGGTCGCGCTGTCGCGCTGCACTAGTGTTATTGCCGCGCGGTGCTTGTGGGGCAAGTTATAAGGGCCTAGAGGTTATTAATAAACAATCTATCCATTTTTTACCCAAAGATTGGCATGCAAAACAATAGAAAGATTGATTATAAAAAAGAAAAAACTTTGGATAATATGATGATTATGACTAATCAAAACAATGGATGGATTGATTATTAGTGAACAAAAATGGAAAGATTGATTTTTAATATGCAAAACAATGGATAGATTGATTATAAATAAAGGTAGAAGAATATCTATCCATACTTTACCAGCGAAGTAGACTAACCTAAACCCAACAACAACATAACTCCAGCATTAAAAAAACAACCCTGAAAACACCCTTAAAGGGTCAATAAATCCACCCCTTTTTTAATTTCACACATTACATAAACTCCGGGGTGACAGATACAACAATGATTCAATTACAAGTCGCGAACCAATATACCTATTACGTCGTGTCGTAAAGTCGTGTCGTAAACTGGGTGGTTTACCCTAAAGGTCGCGTTGCACTAGTGTTATTGCCGCGCGGTGCTTGTGGGGCAAGTTATAAGGGACTAGATGTTATTAATAAACAATCTATCCATTTTTTACCCAAAGATTGGCATTTGATAAGCAAAATAATAGATAGATTGATTATAAATAAGAAAAAACTATGGATAATATGATGATTATGATTAATCAAAACAATGGGTGGATTGATTATAAGTGAGGAAAAAATAGAAAAAATATTGGATAGATTGGTTATTGATAAGCAAAACAATGAATAGTTTGATTATAAATAAGAGACGTAATCTGTGGATAGGTTGATTATAGTGGATAGTTGACTATAAATAAGACACGTAAGTATAACTATCCGCACATGACCAGCGAAGTCAACCTAAACCCAACAGTAACTTACCTACAGCATTAAAAAAAATCCCTTAAAACCCCCTTAAAGGTTCAATAAATCCACCCTTTTTAACACGCTTTTATTAGCTTGGGTTGTATGTATGTATGTAGGTATGTATGTAAGTAACAAGTAACGGAATCTTTGAACCCGATTCTGTCCACTTTGAACGTTCAGTTTAATTCAAAATTTTGAAGAATTATCAAAAACCGATGACAATACACGATTTTAATAATTTTGTACCTTATCAACATCCTCAGGATTAACGATTTTCGAGGCGAGATTGTTCAAGCACCTTACAGAAAGTTCATCGCAAAGTTAATATGTAGATTGATTTTTAGTTTTGAAAAATAATAATGTTATTTCCCTATAACTCAAATGTACTGAAACATATATATAATGCCATCTTGTAGAATGATTTTTAGGATTCCGTACTCAAAGGGTAAAACGAAACCCTCCACTGTCTGTTCGTGTTTCACTGGACTTTATCTCTTAAACCGTAATAGATAGACACTTGATTTTTTTTACAAACCATGCATAATGGTGGTCGCTATAACAACAAATAATATAAATTAATAATACAATATAATAATAAAAATTAATAAAATAAATATACTTAGTTCAAAAAACTAAAAAACATACCATTATACGCTACACGCTTTCGCTTCCGCTTGTAAAATCGCTTCCGCGCTTGACTTGTACCACACCAATATATCGAAGTATCGATGGGTGACGGTACGGGGAGAGACAACAAGGTGTTCTGGTGTTTTTACGATTGAGACCTTATGGTACTCGCGTTCCTGTGGATTGGTCGTGGATTTATTATTTTAATTGAATTCATCATCTACCCATTCTTGTCACTGCCGGGCAGAGGTCTCCTCTCAGAATGAGAAGGATTAGGCCATAGTCCACCGCGCTAGACAATTGGTAGACTTCACACAGCTTTCATAACTATATTTTTAAAAATGTCTTAAGTATACAGGTTTTCTCACGATGTTTTCCTTCACTATTTAAGCAATTGATATTTATTTCTCATTTATTCAGTTTTAACAGTTGTACATTAATAACATCCTTACAAACTATATATCTTAAGTTATAAAGTCTAAAATGTACAGCTACTTACAGATAAACTCATCATGCAAAAAAGGAAAGATGTACCAATTTAATCGTACACTGCAACTCTGAACAGTTTGACAACGTAATTATAACAATGTTGATTAATTTAATTCTATTGAATTACGAAACTATGTCAATGAATCTTGATTAATATCTAATTTGCTTAGGCTGTTAAGTAGTTTAAAAATTTTCACGAATGGAGAGTTAGTACCTTTTTTTTTTGTTTACGAGGGGGAAACCTTCAAAAGGTACCCGATGATGTGGGAGCGACGCCGGGTTATGTGGGACGTTTACCGCACTAAAATCCCCCCGGTGGCCATCCTCAGCCCTTGGTCAGCTCCGGGATCTCCGATGGAACACAACCGGAGTCCTCCGAGCGCGATGCCCCGGTTGGGCTCTGCCCTTGGGGGAGCAATTTGCGCTCCTCCCGCACACCTGGTGTTTACAACGGTATGCGGCCACACAAACCGCCGTCCTTCCCGGGGTTGCTTGTTGGACGGTTCGAGCTCCCACTCTTACCGCCCGCAACCCCGGAAGCCCCCTTTTAGTCGCCTCTTACGACAGGCAGGGGATACCGTAGCCCTATTCTAGTCCCGGGACTACAGGGACAGGAGAGTTAGTACCTAATTTAGTTCTTCTGATTGGTATTACGAGGTCTATTTGTTTACGAGGGTATCTAATTAGAAGTCATTAATAATTAATTTCTAATACCTACATAACTTTGAAAAACTTAGTCCCTGAGATTTGAGCCTCGGTCTCCTATTATCATTAAAAAATATTTTTTTTGTTCATAAAACTAAATAGATAAATAGATGTACTAACATAGTTTTAAGTTTAATTGTAAGTAACAAAATGGATCTCTGTTATCTGAAATAAAATTTATTATTATTATTATTATATATAAAAGGTTGTAGGCAACACACCATTTCACAGTATGCCCACTTACTTCCACCTTACCCACAGAACCGGTAATTTTAACAAAGCCCACAGATATGTGGATTTGGTATATTTTATAGTAATTGTATATAATACTATTACCCCTTTCCGGAGTATTATGTTCTCACAAGCAATCCGCCGGCTTCGAAATAATAAGGATATAATATGGATAAGGATTTTATTAAGGTTCCTGAGGTCATTTTAATTTTTTTTATAATATAGGAGTAGCAGACACGCAGTCCACCCGATGGTAAGTGGCTACTGCCGCCCATGGACAGTAATCAACCCTAGATAAGATTAGATTCCTGCCCGAGGTCGGCTGATGCGTTACTCCTGAGGACTAAGCTGAAACGCGGAATAGTATGTTTCCCTTACCACACTTCAAACCAGAACACAGCAGCGCTTAACACTGCTGTTATAACAGAAATAGGTGTAGCGGTGGTGTCGCCGGAGTCGAAACACAGAGGGTTCTACCTTCAACTGAGGGTTCTAGGAGGCATATTTTTCAATATAAGATAGGTGAAGCTAGCTTAGTTTGAGGTTGAACCAGACACCTCTGATTTTTCAAAGTTACGTGCGTATTAGAAATTAATTATCACTTGCTAAAACAGTGCAGAAAAACATCATGAAAACTGCATACCTGTGAGATCTTTAAAGAAGTTCTCAAAGGTATGTGAAGTCTACCAATACGCACTTGGCCAGCGCGGTGGACTATGTCTTATTCCTTTTCATTCTGAGAGACCCGTGCCCAGCAGTGCTACTGTGTTTCTATCCTCCTTATAACCCCTGTCAAATCAATTTACTCCTTATAAGGAGTAACTATGACTTTTTTGAAAAATAACTAAGTTACCACGCAAAAACATATTAAAATCATGACTGAAGGTGGTAGAACCCTTTGTGGTTCGACTCTGGCGGCACCACCGCCACACCTATTTCTACCTAATAATAACAGTGTTAGGCGCTGCTGTGTTCCGGTTTGAAGGGCGTGGTAAGGGAGACAGACTTTTCCGAGGCGTTCCAGCTTAGTCCTCAGGGGTAGCGGCGCATCTGGCCGACCTCAGGTAGGAATATCTTATCCTATCTGGGGTGTATTACAGATGTCCATGGGCGGCAGTAGCCACTTACCATCAGGTGGACTGCATGCTCGTCTGCTACTCTTATATTATAAAAAAAGACCAGTGTCCAGCAGTGCTACTCTTTCCATCGTCAACTCATGCAGTTGACGATGGAAAGAGTAGCTCCTTATAATGCCCGTCAAACAATTTACTCAACCAACTTGCCAACGTTGGGCACGGATCTCTGATGTTATAAGGAGTAGCTAAGGCTTTTTCGAAAAATAACTAAAATACCACGCAAAAACATATAAAAATCATGACTATTTACACTTTAAAAAAGCGGGTGAAACCGCGGGTGATAACTAGTTTAAACAATTTTCACACCACCGTTCAAACTGTTATATTTATTAAATTTATATGCGCTGCACACTCGAAGCATGCGCTAAGAGGAATTTAAAAGCTTCACTGTTACATCTTGATGCGTTGGTCGGTATTATGCAAGAACTCCTAAGTTTACCAAAGCTCGAAGGAAGGAAAGGAGGTAACATCGAAATACCTTTTTTTGACGAGGGGGAAACCTTCAAAAGGTAACCATGGGAGCGACACGAGGTTATGTGGGATTCTTACCGCACTAAAACCCCCCCGGTGGCCGTCCTCGGCGCTGCGTAGAGGACTCCGGGATCTACAAAGGAACGCAACCGGAGTCTTCTTAGCGCGTTGCCCCGTTGGACTCCGCCCAGGTGAGCTTGACGCTCACCACACCGTGGTGTGTACGACGGTATGCGACCACACATTACGCCGTCCTTCCCGGGGACCATCGGGATACCTATTGCTGTCGTGAAGCAGTTCTGCGTTCTGGTGGAAGGCTACGGATGCCAGCTGACTTACACGAGGTGACTATCTTAGTCCTCGGGTGTGGCAACCCATCGCGACTAAAGCCAATCAGAGGATTGGATGTAGTCACTTGCATCCCATTTTTAGGAAATAAATAAGTTCTAGAATTGAAAGCCGCGAGGAAACCTTTAGCTATGCCTGTAAGTTTAATTATAATCTTATATATAAGACTCGTGACACAGTGTTAGTTACCGTACTCCTCCGAAACGGCTTTACCGATTTTCACCGAATTTTATACGCATATTCAGCAGGTCAGAGAATCGGCTACTATCTATTTTTTATACCCCCAAGTGGTAAGGGTTGTTTACCCTTAACATTTTTTTATTTATATAGCAACACAACGTTTGCCGGGTCAGCTAGTCTAACTATAAAAATATAAGTGTCTCAACCCTACCACACCCTTCAAACCAGAACACAGCAGCGCTACACTACTATTACACTTAAGTATCAATAAGATTAACTAAACACTTTATTCTAGTGGTAAAATCCTTTGAGACTTGACGTCAAGGGCGCCACCGCCACACCTTTTTCTGCCTTATAACAGAACATGAAGTTTCGTTTGAATCTTCTAAATTTGTTTTTTTTAAGCAATCAGATTACTGTATAAAAATTTGCTGGCAAGTAACGTAAGTTTTTTTTTAAACAGTCCGCTTTTTGTTTATAAAAAATTACTTGTATGAACAAAATACAAAATATTGATCACATAATGCATACCACCGTCCAGAGGACTCGCGTCCCCATACAATTAGAGCGTGACTGAGCCCAATAGGAATGGATACATAGCTTTCCCCGCGGACTGACTTGCGTCTGATTTCAACGAAACAATCATATATTTTTTAATAGCAAAAGGTTGATTGCAATGTAGGTGGATGTGAAATATATATAATATATATATAAAAATCAATTGCTGTTCGTTAGTCTCGCTAAAACTCGAGAACGGCTGGACCGATTTGGCTAATTTTAGCTGGCTGGCTTTGGCTGATTTGGGGTAGTTATTTTCCGATTGTTAAGAACGTTATTTTACCACTTTTGTTATAAAATTGCGTTTAATCGTTATACTGCTAATTTATTTAGAAAAGTTAATGTTCTAGGCTTATAAAAAGTTGGTTTTTAAATAATTTCCTGATTAGGTTTTTAATAAGTATTTTATAGAGTAGCAGGTGAGCATGCAGTCAACCTGATGGTAAGTGGCTACTGCCGCCCATGGACATCTGTAATCAGCTTCAGATAAGTCCTACCTGAGGTCGACCAAAGATGCGTTGCTACGGCTGAGGACTAAGTTGGAATGTCTCGAATAAGTATGTCTTATCACACCCTTCAAAGCGGAACACAGCAGTACTTGACAGACAGACAGACTTTTCCGAGGCGTTCCAGCTTAGTCCTCAGGGGTAGCGGCGCATCTGTGGCCGACCTCAGGTGGGAATATCTAATCCTATCTGGGGTTGATTACAGATGTCCATGGGCGGCAGAAGCCAGTTACCATCAGGTGGACTGTATGCTCGTCTGCTACTCCTAAAAAATTAACGCTGCTGTTATTAGGCAGAAATAGGTGTGGTGGTGGTGCCGCCGGAGTCGAACCACAAAGGGTTCTACCACCTTAGTGGATACTGCTGCCAACGGACGTCTATAATTAATGCCGGGAAATTAGAGTCCTATCTGAGATCGGCCACGGAGGTCCTTCCACAACTCCAGAGGTGTCTACCCCTAAGGACCAAGTTGGAACACCTCAGATAAGCAATATCTATGTTAAGGGTAGGAGAACCCCTTGAGGTTCGACTGCGACGGCACAACGATGGATAAGCGCTGTGTTCTGGTTTGAAGGGTGTGATAAGGGAGACATAATTTTCCGAGGCATTCCAGCTTGTAACTCAGGTAGTAATTTAATCTTATCTGGGGTTGATTACAGATTTCCATGGTCTCTTACTGCTACTCCTATATTATAAAAAGTACATACCCATTCCCAATTATTAAAATGACATCTCGATACCTTAATTCGCAAATAAGCCAACTCCCCTTTATGTCAAAATGATTTTTTTTTATTTATTTTGGTTTCGTTCAACGCTATTTACTATCAAAATAAATAAAAAAAATATTTTGACAAAAAGTGGAGGTGGCTCATTTGCGAATTAAGGTATCGATATATAGTTATGTACTCATTGCATTATTACCTAATTAAACCCTACCTTCAGTTGAATCAAACCCTTTCCAAACAAAAACAAAAATCCGCCACAAACTGTATTTTTCTAAATTTTCAGAACCAACCTTAATTTACAAGTTATTAATAAACAAAAAACACGAAAAACAAAACAAATGATTTGTAATTCCCTTAACGTAGGGTAAACGCACCCTTGACGACCGAGTGGAATAATATCATAATCCAATCGCGAACAGATGTTTAAATACGAATCTCATTATGAATAGGGTGACGGACGCCGTTTCCGACTTAGTTTTCAATTAATACTTTTGCTTTAATCATATATTAATAAAGATTACTCGCTCCTAACAAGAAAATGTAACCTTTTGATAATTGTCACTGTCAATTATTTTCGTGTTTGAAAAATATTTTAATAATGTAGTTGTTAGATCGTTTACGAATGAAACGATATTTCTTCACACTTTTTCTTCGATTTCGTGTCTTAATCGCTCTTGTCGGCATTATTCCGCGTAAATTACATCATGACAGCCATTCAACGGCTGACAGAATTGACAGCTGTTTAAGTCATTTAATGGCTTTCTTCAATTACAAGGCGGTGAGATATCTATACGTATATATGGTTTTAATATAATGTTGAAGGGCAAACATAAAAATTAAGATATGAATCATAAAAAAGTCAAAGTAACGATATGCTGAAAAGAAAAATGTAATATGAGGCTAAAAATAAACGATTTTATGTGATTTTTCAGATAAAACAATTATAAACTGAATGTGAAAAAAAAATAACAAGTGTAGCTTTAACTTATTTGAATTTGAATCAAGATTATTGTGAACAAAATAAAAATAAATTTTAAATTTTAATATATATTTTTTTAATTGTTTGCTTTTAATAAAAAAATTACAACGCAGAATGTACATTTGCGTCATGCGTTTAAATATTGCTTTTTATTTATAATATTAATATAGTTATAATAAAAATAACATAATAATGAACAGTGTCATTTATTGGTGCATTTACCTTACCGCGACCAAACAAAACACAGATTTTCGTCTGTTTCACTTTGAAGGCAGGATTAGACGAAATATTAATATCTTAACATAAATAAATAAATATGCAACTAGTAGCTATAATCCAGTGGTCGTAGAACGACCGTGGGAAGGCGGTAGAACGATTCGTGGAAGGGTGGTAGAATGTATCGTTATAAGGTGGTAGAACTATCGTGGAGAGTTGGTAGAACAACTCGTGGATAAGTAGTGTAACGAATTGTGAAAATGTGGTAGAATGTGTCGTTGTAAGGTTGTAGAACGATCCATGGAAAGGTGGTAGAACCATACGTGGAAAGCTGGTAGAACGATCGTGGCTAGGTTGCAAAACGTTTGTGGCAAGGTGGAAAAACGATCGTTTTTTTATTTATAGAATAGTTGTAGCAGACGAGCAAGCAGTCCACCTGATGGTAAGTGGCTACTGCCGCTCATCATGGCATGACATGGGATGGTAGCCATACCATCAGGTGGACTGCATGCTCGTCTGCTACTCCTATATTATAAAAAAATGATAATAAAAAATAATTCTAACGTATAATTATTAATAATCTTATAATAATCAAGCGGATGTACACTGTCCTTAGGCAATTGAGCATCTTAGTCCTCAGGAGTCAGAGTCAGAAGTCAGGAGACTTCAGGTAGAACTCGTTCTATATGGAGTTGATTACAAATGTTTTTAAGACTCAGTGGCCACCGTCAAGAGAATTGCATACATACTAGGTCTTTCTTTCATACTCCTGTATTAAAGTTGTACAACACTTGTATTATGTAGGATTATTCCCAGAAGTGCACAGGATGGTGACCACTCACCATTGCTCATTCATTTTTTTTTATATAATATAGGGGTAGCAGACGAGCATGCAGTCCACCTGATGGTAGGTGGCTACTGCCGCCCATGGACATCTGTAATCAACCCCAGATAAGATAAGATATTCCTACCTGAAGTCGGCCACAGATGCGCCGCTACCCCTGAGGACTAAGCTGGAACGCCTCGGAAAAGTCTGTCTCCCTTACCACACCCTTCAAACCGGAACACAGCAGCGCCTAACACTGCTGTTATTAGGTAGAAATAGGTGTGGCGGTGGTGCCGCTGGAGTCGAACCACAAAAGGTTCTACCACCTTGATGATTTGATATTTATTCATTCCTAAAAATATAGTGATAAAAAGTTTCGTTTCTTTGTGCTTTCATAAAAGCAGGATTGTTGAATTATCTAATTTTATTGTACAATTATTTTATTTAATAAAATTAAAATGAGATAATTATTTAATAAGTAATACACTGTTATTTGCTTGTTTTTTTTTTGTTCCATGGTTATTTGTCATAAATATATTATTTACTTTTATTATTTTTGCCCTAACAACTAGCGCCATCTAGTATGGAGTAGGAAAAATAATATAAAACTACGTACATACAGAGTAAAGAAAAAAACATTAGTATTCAAAAGAACGTTTAATAATATTTAACATTATAAAACTTATTAGATTTTTTTTGATAAATTAAAAATTATGTAAACGTTTTAAAGCGTACATGATGGTGTTTATTTACAAAAAATAATAAATACTTATTAAACAAAAGTAAAATTTTAGTAGAAAAACAAAATTTTAAAGGATTTTTTGTAGCTATTCTGCAGTCGTAAAAACTTTGTTACGAGACTCTTACCCCCATCTATCGATATAAGTAACAAACCAGTTGTACATAATGCTCACTAGGTGGCGCTACACACTTTATTTTGTTACACTTACTGACTACTTTGAAACCGATTTGATAAGAGTTTATTGTTCTTCCAAGAGATGGCGTTATAAGTCTATTATGGTCACACTTTCGTCAAATAAAATAACAGAATATTGTTGTTTCAACACTATTTCTTAAAAAAATAAACAAAATTTCTCTTTACAATTATTTCGAAGTTTTGTGACTCTGGTCTTTGCACGTGAGCCTTTCGCAGTATAGCAACCGTTGAGTCAGCATAAACTAAGTATTATCAATTACATAAGTATCTACCTATATGGTAGATTGATAGAAAATGGTTCAATTCTTTAAGGTTCCATGTCATCATCATCATCAACCCATTACTGACCTACTGCTGGGCACGGGTCTCCTTTCTGAATGAGAAGGATTAGGCCATAGTCCACCGCACTAGCCAAGTGCGTATTGGTAGACTTAACATACCTTTGAAACCTTTTTTTTTTAGATTTCTCAAGTATACCTACAAGTTTCCTCACGATGTTTTCCTGCACCGTTGAAGCAAGTAATAATTAATAGATATATAATACGCACATAACTATGAAAAATCAGACGTGCGTGCCTAGAATTTGAGCGATCAAAAGGCCGAGTTTCTTAACCACAAGGCTATCACTGCTTCTTTTTTTTTAATTCGATATATTAGAAATTAATTACTTGCTTTAACGGTGAAGGAAAACATCGTGAGGAAACCTGCATACCTGAGAGATTAAAAAAAATCTCAAAGGTATGCGAAGTCTACCAATACGCACTTGGCCAGCGCGGTGGACTATGGCCTAATCCTTCATTCTGAGAGGAGACCCGTGCCCAGCAGTGGGACAGTAATGAGTTGACAACTTCGTAGGTGTTGAAGGTTTCATAATATTAAACCTTAGATTTTCAGTATAAGATTATATCTAACAATCGGTAGATACTTATCTAAAACAACAAACAGTAAGTTGATAATTGATAAAATATTTTGATAAATTTGCAATTGCATCTTGATAATCGATATGCAACGATAGTTTGATAAATTTTTTTGATAAACTTTTTATCTCTTCTAACATATGTGTAAAATAGAAGTAGTACATGTATGTGATTTATTTGTAACATAGCAGAGCATGCGATCCACTTAATGGTATAGTCCGCGCCAAACTGCTAGTCCGATCTGAAGTTGTTGCGAGCAGGTGTAATCATACAATTTGCTATGGCGACGCGGTTCAAACAAACACTTTCTACACTCACAGCCCCACACTAAGATTCCCTGTGTCGTGGGTGCCATGGACAAACACATAGACAAATAAACAAACACCCAGACCCAGAAACAGAAATCTAAATTCATCATTTAGACATCTGTCTGGCCGGGGATCGAACCCGGGACCTTGTGCGCGTCTGACCGGTATGGTAACCGCTCCGCCACGCGGGTCGTGATTTCTATATTCAGAGCGAACTAGCAGTTTTACGCGGACAATAAGTTGCTACTACCGCCCATGGACATCCGTAATCAATTCTAGATAAGATTGAAGCCTGAGGTCGGCCACATCGATGCTATCCCTAATGAGTTGGAATGCATAAGTGTGATAGCCTTATCACACCTCTCAATCCAACGCGAAACAGAGCAGACCTTAACACTGCTGTTTAGGCAGACATATTTTTTATGATAAGAAACGAGAATGTATTTATACTCGTGGTAAGGCTATGCCGCCCGCCGCGCTGGTCAAGTGCGTATTGGTAAGCAGGGGCGGCTCTAGCTCATGTAGCGCCCGTGTGCAATGAAATCCTGGCGCCCCCTAGGCCTGAACCAGCGGCTATAACTATTAACTTTGCCGTCGTAACAAGAAATTTCATTTATTTATTTATTAAACACAAAATAAAGCAATAAAACATTACAGAAACTCTTTCCAATTCGTTTTAAAGCTTTCAATGTACGCTCCTGCCGTGCTGCGAAGTTCAGCAAGAGGCGTGCAGAAAATATCGACAGCTGGATTCCACTCCACCAAGCCATTGAGCAAGGTCAGCACTCATATTCCAACAAGCTATTTTATAAGGTATAGCTCACAGTATGGTATTAGTTACGGCCTTTCTTCATATGACTGCAGAATAAAACTCATTGTTTTTATGCCTGTAGCACATCTCTGTTGCGAAACTAATTGTTTTTTTCTATAATATAGGAGTAGCAGACGAGCATGCAGTCCACCTGATGGTAAGTGGCTACTGCCGCCCATGGACATCTGTAATCAACCCCAGATAGGATTAGATATTACTTCCTGAGGTCGGACGTGCCGCTACCCCTGAGCACTAAGTTGGAACGCCTCGGAAAAGTATGTCTCCCTTACCACACCGTTCAAACCGGAACACAGCAGCGCCTAACACTGCTGTTATTAGGAAGAAATAGGTGTGGCGGTGGTGCCGCCAGAGTCGAACCACAAAGGGTTCTATCACTTTCAAAAATTGTTGAACCATGGTGGTCCAAGACGATGCTCTTAGCTGTCTCAGGGAGCGCCGCGGTGCCCCCTGAGACGGCAGCGCCCGTGTGCTTGCATACCCTGCACTATAGGTTAAGCCGACCCTGTTGGTAAGTCTACTATTGCCTGCGTGCGTATTGGTAAGTGTGTCGCCACACATAACTTTGAGATTTTTTTCTTATAAATCTCTTAGGTATGCAGGATTCCTCAATATTTTCCTTCACCGTTTAAGCAAGTGATAATTAATTGCTAATACACAAATAACTTTGAAAAATCAGAGCGTGCCTGGGGGTTTAACCTCGGACCCCTCGATCGAGAAGCCGAGTCTTAACCACTAGGCTATCACTGCTTTGTCCATGTAGTTCCGGCACCAGTATAGGGCTACGGTATCCCCTGCTTGTCGCAAGAGGCGACTAAAAGGGACTTCCGGGATTGCGGGCGGCAAGAGTGGGAGCTCAAACCGCTCTGCCAGCGACCCTGGGAAGGACGGCGGTATGTGTGGTCGTGCACACCAAACGGTGAGGCGAGCGGCATGCTCACCTAGGCGGAGCCCAACGGGGCAACGCGCTAGGACGACTCCGGTGGCGTTCCTCTGGAGATCCCGGAGTCGTTTACGCAGCGCAGAGGACGGCCACCGGGGCGGTAAGAATCCCACATAACTCGGTGTCGCTCCCACGGCACCGGGTACCTCTCGAAGGTTTCCCCCTCGAAAAAAAAGGCTATCACTACTATAGTTTATTCATACAGTAGTGTAATTTTATTGTTAATTTGGCCATAATAATATATTTTAATTAATAATTTTACGACTTTCTTATTATAATGTAATACAATTTTAATCATAATATTGAGCTAGCTTGAGAATTAGCTTTTTTTTAATAATAATAATGTACCTATGTAATGATAACGATTTTATGTGAAAATAAATATGTAAACTGTGTTCACCTGTAATTGCAAGAACACGATTGAACAACAAATGATATGTTAGAAATTAAGGACCGAAGGTGTATCTTGTTTTGGTAAACCTTAAAATAAATAAATAAATCACTGCCTCGTTTGTATGTGAGAGTCAAATCTTAAAACTTTTTAAATCAGCTAATCGTTGGGATTAGCTGGAATTTTACATACACATTTGTATGACAATGCATGATTAGCTTAGTGACGTCACTATTAATCCGATATAGCGGACACCTCAAGGTGAAACTAATTATATTTTAGGCATATGAATACGGATTAGACTCCGGCACCACCGCCACACCTATTTCTGCCTAATAACGTTTTTTTAGTATAGGAGTAGCAGAGAAGCATGCAGACCACCTGATGTTAATTAACTACTGTCCATGTGCGACATCTGTAATCTACCCCAGATAGGATTAAATACCTGAGGTCAGCCACAGATGCGCCGCTACCCCTGAGGACTAAGCTGAATCGCCTCGGAAAAGTATGTCTCCCTTAAAGTATGTGTCCCTTCAAAACGGGACACAGCAGCGCCTAACACTGCTGTTATAACAGAAATAGGTGTGGCGGTGGTGCCGCCGGAGTCGAACCACAAAGGGTTCTACCACCTTCATAAACTTCCTTTTGTATTAAGATAAAAAATAGGTATATTTAGAGGCCGGAAACGACGAAACACTTTATCATGTTATAAATCATAATGATTCGAAGAAAAACATGGCAAAGATATTTCCTAATCTGTAATTATGGTAGGGATTATTGATTTAGTTTAATATCCTCTAATTGTTTTCGAGTGTCTAATCGGATCTGTTTTCGAAAGGTACGTACCCTTTGTGGTTCGACTCCGGCACCACCACACCTATTTCTGTTATAACAGCAGAGTTAAGCTGCTGTGTTCTGGTTTGAAGTGTGGTAAGGGACATTCTTTGCCGAGGCATTCCAGCTTAGTCCTCAGAGGTAGTGGCGCATCTGTGGACGACCTCAGCTAGGAATTTCTAATCCTATCTGGTGTTGAATGCAGGTGTTTATAGGCGGCAATAGCCACTTACCATCAGGTGGACTGCATGCTCGTCTACTACTATTAAAAAATATCATATCGTCGACCCATTATCATCATCAACCCATTACCATTGTCCCACTGCTGGGCACGGGTCTCCTCTCAGTATGAGGAGTTTAGGCCGTAGTCTACTGCGCTGACTAAGTGCAAATTGGTAGACTTCACACACCTTTGAGAACATTTGTATGAACTCACAAGTATATAGGTTTCTTTATGATGTATTCTTTTACCGTTATAGGAAATGATATTTCATTTTTAAAACCGGCGATACTTAAAGTAGCTAATCTGATTCTAAAATACCTAATCCTTTGAAGTAGGTTCGACACTTGCACGGCACCACCGCCTCATCTATTTCTGCCTAATAACAGCAGTGTAGCACTGCTGTGTTCTGGTTTGAAGGGTGTGGTAAGGGAGACATACTTATCCGAGCGAACTTAGCCCCGAAGGATAGTAACGCATCGCCAACCTCAGATAGGAATGTAATTATGTCGGGTTATAATTATTTTTATGTAATCTATAACTGTAATTCTAAATATGAAAATGTAATAATTGTAAATGAAAATTATAGGCTATTTTCTATTACTTTTTTAAGTTCAGGCAACTTTATCTGGGGTTGATTATAGATGTTCATGGGCAGCAGTAGCCACTAAAATCAGGTGGATTCCTTATCTGCTACATCAATGTTAAACATAGATTGCTAAGGCCTTTAACTTTGTAAATGTGTCAAATATAATATATGAGTAGCAGACGATCATGCATCTACCTGATGGTAAGTGGCTACTGCCGCCCATATACGGTAATCAACCCCAGATACTTTGGATATTCCTATCTGAGATCGGCCACGGATACGCCGTTACCCCTGAGGACTAAGCTGTAACGCCTCGGAAAAGTATGTTTCCCTTACCACACCCTTCAAACCAGAACACAGCAGCGCTTAACACTGCTGTTATAACAGAAATAGGTGTGGCGGTGGTGCCGCCGGAGTCGAACCACAAAGGGTTCTACCACCTTCAATTATGGGACCTTTTTTAAAGAAATAGGTGTGGCGTGACTCCAGAATCAAAACCTTTCTTTTCCCACGTAATTAAATTCCGTGATAATGTATATTATCAACTCTTATCATATTTACTATGACGTGGCACATAATCAGTTATCGGAATTTTCGCATCCATAACTTCGTGTCATCTATAATTTATAAACTCTTTGATATTTAATGAAATCATGTAAGGAGACAAATAAAATGACGAATTTTTCCAAGAATATGTTCTTAACATTTGATAGCAGTTTCCTGAATGTGGAGACTAATGTTTTTCGAGCGTTTGTATGTATGTATGTATGTATGTATGTATGTATGGTTCGACTCCGGCGGCACCACCGCCACACCTATTTCTACCTAATAACAGCAGTGTTAGGCGCTGCTGTGTTCCGGTTTGAAGGGTGTGGTAAGGGAGACAGACTTTTCCGAGGCGTTCCAGCTTAGTCCTCAGGGGTAGCGGCGCATCTATGGCCGACCTCAGGTAGGAATATCTAATCCTATCTGGGGTTGATTACAGATGTCCATGGGCGGCAGTAGCTACTTACCATCAGGTGGACTGCATGCTCGTCTGCTACTCCTATATTATAAAAAAAATATATGTATGTATGTATGTATGTACGTCTCATTCTGTGTCACGCTGCAGCACAAACGGCTTGACAGATTTTAACATATGAGGTGTCGTTGGATTCGTCTAAATTGACATTATTCGAAAAAAAAATATTCTCAAGATTCCATATTTTTAAGGTTTTCCTTTAAAGTTTTCCGTTTTTTTTTTTTTAAGATTTAGTTTTTCTTTTTAGAGTTATTTATGCAAAAAGTATTATACAAACAAGAACTTTTTGCTAAGCCTCCGTTGTGTGTCCGTCAGTCACAAGGCTCTACCTCGTAAACTAAAAACCTGATAGATACATGATTCTCTTACAGAGTATATACAGGGTGGCGCATGATTTTGAGTCAAGTCTGGTGGAAGACACTTGACAGATATCAAATTTTCTAACTAGCAAAAAAAAGTTACAGGTCCTGGTATTTTTTTTATTTAGTACAAAAGTTTTTCAAAAGAAATCGGTTGTCTGTAAAGTCGGTTTACTGACGATAGTTGAACGTGACAACGACATTAGAAAATACTGATGGAATGGTTGCATTTTTGAAAAGAAAATTTTAATTTTATTTGTTTGACAGATATTTTGTATGGATATAGAGAAGGAGGTAAATGGAAATCACAATGGAATTGATCAAGTTACATTTATTTGTACGCATAAATACAATGATGTCAATGAGACTGATGTCGAACGCTGCCGAACGCGGAGGCCCATTGTGCCTCTTTGTCGCTCGTTCCGTGCTCTCGCTTGCACTTTAAGCCTTAAATGGAACGCCTCAGAGCGACGTAACGCCGCATGAGTCATGTTTTTGGTGCATGCAGCCGGTTTCATCGAATTATAAGACGTTGTCACGTCAAAAACGAAATAGGATGATTAATTTTGCGCCACCCTATATTAGTAAGACGGCTATAACATGAAGAAATACTAGTACTAGTATATGTTTAAATGCATGCATGCATTGCAGCTTCTTGGAGCTTTTTGATGTGAAACATCTGTAGCCGCACGTAAAACCTATTTCTGGCGTGGCGACGCATGCCGTGGCGTGCTATACGATGGTATATATATACAGTCTATATGCAGTAGTGTGTACGGTGTGGCGACGCGTCGCCATGCGCAATCGAATTCAATAAATAGTCATCGTTATCTGGAAAAAAATCGTAATATTTTATTTTATCATTATGACATATTTAGTTCCCATCACAATATGTTCTTTTCTGCATATTACTTTTACAAAATAATTTCGATGTTTCACATCTGCCAGGCGTCCCGTGACGGCTCACATTTTTTATTTACAGGAGTGTCAAGCTCTGCTATGCTCCGATTTATAGGGTGTCGTAAGACATGCTTATCGGAGGCGTTCCAATATAGTCATCAGGACTAGCAACACATCTGACCTTATCTGGGCTTGATTATAGGCATCCATGGGCGGCAGTAGCCACTTACCATCAGGTGGACTGCATGCTCGTCTGCTTACATTATAAAAAACTATATGACCTTAGTAACAGTTGTACAAAGGGCTTTCTGTTTAGGTATTTTTCTAAAACATCGGATAATATGATCAAGAAAATTTTGACTTATTTCTACAAATAGATTCATTCAGGATTAAATGTTTCCTATATCAAGATTAAGGGCTAAAAGGCGAATTATCTGTATAATAACTAAATCTAAGCACTTTATCGTAACGTGGAAGATTAGTGTTATTTATCTAATAGATTTGTAGTGATTTTTATATTATTTGATAAATAAAAAATATATGCGGTCGGGGATCTCCGTCAAAGAATTTTCTAGAAAATTCTAGTTAATAAATAGTAAAATGCTGTTATGAACCCTAGATAAGATTAGAGTCCTATTTGAGGTCGGCAGGTGCTCGGATAAGTATGTCTCCGTTACTACGCCCTTCAATCCAGTACCCTAACCATGAGTTTTCAAAAATAACACATTTTTACGTTACGTTTACTCAATCTATTATTCTGTTCCGTTTGCTTCAGTAGACTGAGTAAACGTAACAATAAGTAAGTGCTCAAGTCCTTTTGTCTGCCTCACATGTACGCAAAAAAGAGAGACAAAACATAAAGCACCATTTTGTCAATTTAGACATTTAATGTTACGTTACTGACACTATAGTTCTGATACAATCCGCTAGGGGCGCCGATTGGAATTTGTATGGGCAAATACGTAAACAAATACCAAAACAGTCATATTTGTCACAACGTAAAAACTCATGGTAAGGGTACAGAACACGGCAGCGCTTAACACTGCTGTTATTAGGCAGAAATACCACAATGGAGTCTACCACCTGATGGTAAGTCACTACTCTATGGACATCAGTAACCACCTCCATATAGAACATTCTACCTGAAGCCGACCACATGGCCACTAAGTCGCCTCATACGTAACTCAGCCATGTCTCATGTAAGTCAGTCCACTCCATTCCACCAAAACGCAGAACTGCTCCACGCTAGACATAAGTGTGGCGGTGGTACCACCGATCTCGACTCGGCTCTACTACCTCCCAATATTATGCTTTACTAGCTGACCCGGCAAACGTTGTGTTGTCATATAAATAAAAAAATATTAAGGGTGAACAATTCTTATCACTTAGGGGTATGAAAAATAGGTAGTAGCCGATTCTCAGACCTACTGAATATGCATGTAAAATTTGGTGAAAATCGGTAAAGCCGTTTCGGAGGAGTACGGCAACTAACATTGTGACACGAGAATTTTATATATAAGATAACCACTTTTTCTTAGTTAAATGACTATTAGAAATTAACATCACTTATTTGTACGGTGAAGGAAAACATAGGCGGTATGTGTGGTCGCATATCGTCGTAAACACCAGACGGTGTGAAGAGCGCTGGGCCCATCTGGTGAGGTAACACGTACAGATGACTCCGCAGCGCTGAGGACGGCCACCGGGGGGTTTTAGTGCGGTAAAAATCCCACATAACCCCGTGTTGCTCCCACGACACTGGGTACCTTTTGAAGTTTTCCTCCTCGTTAACAAAAAAAAGGACAGTAACGGGTTGATGACGACTTTTTGCACATAAAACAATACTGTAAAAATACTTAGCTAAGTACGAGTCGAACTAGTAGACGGAGGGTTCCGTACCATTTCTTTAGTATTTGTTATAAGAGCAGCCATAGAAGTTAATACATTGCGAACATTTAAACTGTCTTTCTATTACGGATCAATAGATAAAACAAAAAACGCCGTAAAAAAGGTTTCTTGTATGACGTTCCCTACTTATTTTCAAGTATTTTTATTTTTAAACCGACTTCAAAAATTGAGGTTTGTCAATTCGACCGTATATATCTTAAATATAAAATTCTCGTGTCACAACGTTAGTTACCGTACTCCTCCGAAACGGCTTTACCGATTTTCACTATATGCATATTCAGTAGGTCTGTGAATCGGCTTCTATTTATTTTCCATACCTCTAAGTGATAACCCTTAACAATTTTTTATTTATATGGCAAAACAACGTTTGCCGGGTCAGCTAGTATTTTAATACAATACTTATTGTTATAGCGGCCACCATTACCGCCACATTGCCACCATTACCAGTTAAAATTAGGTGTCTATCTATTACGGTTTAAGAGATAGAGCCCTGTGACAGACGGACAGACAGTGACATAATAAGGTTCCGTTTTTATCCCTTGGATACGGAACCCTAAAACTGACAAATATACAGACAGAAACTGCATTTTTATTGTATTTATCTAATTAATTATCAATCCATACGATATAATTCGAAGTCAATTCACAATTTAGAGCCGATAAAACAAAAGGGCTTATCAAATCTGATATAAGTTGATAATATAAAAGGGTGGTAGTCAAAAAACGTCGCAGTTTAGTGTTGACCGCTAAATAACATATTTTCTGCGAATTGGGTGATTTTTAAAGAAACTGCGTCTTTCCTGACGCGATATGATAAGTAAGTCTCTTTATCTATCTTTTAATTCAGTGGTCATCTTTGTCTATCTTTTAAGTCAAAATACGGCATAATATTCGTTAGATTTAGAGGTGGTATATTTTTATTACCACGCTTTTATTAGCTTGACCTGTATGTATGTAACGGAATTTATGAACTCGATTTTTACCCACTTTGAACGGTCCGATTTATTTAAAATTTTGAATTATGAAAAACCGATGACAATACACGATTTTAATAATTTTATCCCATTCCCCTCATCAGGATCGTCAGGAATCAGGATTAATGATTTTCCTTGTGCGATTTTAGCGTGGTTTTTAGTTTTGAAACTATAATTATTATTTGCATATGCATGTATGCTATGGGAGGAAGGCGCATACTGCATGGTGTAAGATATATACCATCATATATATTGGTAGCAGGTTGTTGCGAAGTAGTTTTAACTCTATGTAAATTTGTCATATATTTTTCTTTATATAGTAATATTGTGCAATATGAAATGTTAAAAAAAAAGATTGGTTCTGTTTGGTCATGAATATTATAAATTATTACTTGAATAGTTTTTTTTTATATTTTTTATCAGGTAAATTACTTGTATACAGCAGTATCAAAAGGCCCCAAGGATAAGAAACCCCGTGGGCAAGCCAAAATTCTTTAAATGTTATCCAGAATAACACATACTTACTTATTTTATATTTTGCGGAAAAAATAAACGTACGTAAAAAAGTGCCCAAAACGCCCATAGAATTTTTGACTTCAAAATTTTCGAAAATAAAAATAAAGATTAATTTGTGGCGTCACCCCCAACCAAAGACAAAACCCCGTGTATAAAACCAAAATTCTTAAAATATTATCCAATTACATACTCTTAGGTTGTACTTTTCGAAAAAAATAGATCTTAAAAAGTGCCCAAAGTGCCTAAAGAAGTTTTCACTTCAAGATTTCCGAAAGTAAAAAAAACATTGTGGTGGGGCCCCCAAAAAATTTAAGCGTACAGTAGAACCATTGTTCAATATGGTGCTTTGAAGGTGGTAGAACCCTTGGTGGTTCGACTCCGGCGGCACCACCACGATAGCTATTTCTACCTCATAACAGCGGTTAAGCGCTGCTGTGTTCTGGTTTGAAAGGTGTGGTAATGGAGACATTCTTATCCGAGGTGTTCTAGCTTAGTCCTCAGGGGTAGCAGCGCATCTGTGGCCGACCTCAGTTAGCAATATCTAATCCTATCTGGGATCCAATGTCCATAGGCGGCATAGCCACTCACCATCAGGTGGACTGCATGCTCGTCTGTTACTCCTATGTTAAAAAATCCAGATAGATACTTATATAGATATAGATAAAAGACTGATGGGCGGTCAGCTTTACTATGGTGTAACCTACAGAACCTATCTGTGAAACCAGAAATTTACTACAAAAACAATTAAACTGAACGTTCAAAGTGGATAGAAATCGGGCTCAAAGATTCCGTTACTGTTACGTACATACATATATACAAACGTACAACCCAAGCTAATAAAAGCGTGTTAAAAAACAACCGACTGCTTAAAAATATAATAATTTTAAACAAATATTTTGATAAAATAAACTTTTATAGGACTTCCCCAGTTACACGAATTTTATCAGTCAATAACACAAATAAAAACATATTTTCAACAATAACGTAGGTATATCTAAATTAGGTGCAATCGGCGCATATAAAGATTATTACGGTTATAAAATGCAATGTATATTGTACAAGACAGTAGGTAAAACAGTGTGACAGAAGATGAAGTCATCCATCATGAAGTAGTCATTTTTGAAGGTGGTAGCACCCTTTGTGGTTCAACTCCAGCGGTACCACCGCCACACCTATTTCTACCTTATAACAGCAGTGTTAGCCGATACTGTGTTCCGGTTTGAAGGGTATAGTAAGGGAGAAAGACTTTTCCGAGGCGTTCCAGCTGAGTTCTCAGGGGTAGCGGCGCATCTGTGGCCGACCTCAGGTTGATTACAGATGTCCATGGGCGGCGGTAGCCACTTACCATCAGGTGGACTGCATGCTCGTCTGCTACCCCTATATTGTAAAAAAAATTAAAAGTCTATTCAAAACGTAAATATCTAACAATAATATCTATTTGCAGATCAAATCGCGTAATAGGTTAGCTAGATAAACATGGTAATCTGATGTTTATCTAGTCTAATGTTATGATCTTTTGATAGTATCTTTACTATAATGCAATATTTATGTATTTTCTATTATTTAAATATATCTTCTCTATTAATCTATTGATACTGTGACATGCGTAGCTTCCAACAACAGAAATGAATGAACAAATTGAAGCAACGTCATCATCTTTGTATGATGTTGACGTTGTTGACGCTGTGGTTCGACTCTGAAGGCACCACTTGCACCGTTGCACCTATTTCTGTTATAATAGCAGTATCAAGCGCTGCTGTGTTCTGGTTTGAAGGGTGTGGTAAGGGAGATACTTTTTTGAGTTGTTCCAATTTAATATTCAGCACAATAGTTCCATACGTTACATTTAAGTAGGATAATTACATAAGACTCAATGTATTGGATAGTTTGGCACTTTTTAAAATTCACTTTGACGATTTTGCACTTATAAGAATGTCATTAAGTCTTTTTTTTTATATATAATATAGGAGTAGCAGACGAGCATGCAGTCCACCTGATGGTAAGTGGCTACTGCCGCCCATGGACATCTGTAATCAACCCCAGATAGGATTAGATATTCCTACCTGAGGTCGCCCACAGATGCGCCGCTACCCCTGAGGACTAAGCTGGAACGCCTCGGAAAAGTATGTCTCCCTTACCACACCCTTCAAAACCGGAACACAGCAGCGCCTAATACTGCTGTTATTAGGTAGAAATAGGTGTGGCGGTGGTGCCGCCGGAGTCGAACCACAAAGGGTTCTACCACCTTCAAAAATAAGTTATCTTAAGTTAATATTGTAAGCCCTAGGTATCTAATAGATCAGGGCCTACTACCATCTCTTAAAACAATGTTAGTTTAATCATACATTGAAATTTCGTACCACGACCTCGTTGAAGTAGCATTGTTTTTATAATATTACAATAAACAGTTTTATATGAAGTCTGTCGAAATTATTCACTCTTTTATTGCAGTAAATTTATTTTTTTAAGCAAAATTTGACAATTTCTTTTGGTTTTATACAATGGATAAGCGAAAAATGAATAAGGGTTTAAGTTTACATCGCTCGGCAGGAATAAAACATAATTGTTTTAAGGAGGTCGTGGTCAAAATAACATAATGTTGATGCTATATCGAAATACAACTTTCCTGAACTATGATTCTTTTTAAAAGATGGTGTTAGAGCCCCAGATGCAAAATAATGATAATGATACCTAAACAAAAATCTAATAATAATATCTTTACTATGATCTAATGATAAAATCTGTTGTATTATTTAATGATAACATCGCTTCTGTAATCGAATGATAAAATAACTTCTACACTCTAATGATGACATCGGTGAAAATGAATTACTTTGTTTACAGTTTTTGAGTAGCTACAATTTTGTAATTTCATTTTGATGTGAAACATCTATAGCCGCACGTAAAACCGATTTCTGGCGTGGCGACGCATGCCGTGGCGTCGCCACGCTATACGATGGTATATATATACAGTCTATGTGCAGTAGTGTGTACGGTGTGGCGACGCGTCGCCATGCGGATCGTAATATTTTATTTTATCATTATGACATATTTAGTTCCTATCACAATATGTTCTTTTCTGCATATTACTTTTATAAAATAATGTCGATGTTTCACATCTGCCAGGCGTCCCGTGACGGCTCACATTTTTTTTTATAACAAGAAGTAGCAAATAATCATGCAGTCCACCTGACGGTAAGAAGCTACTGCCACCCATGGACATCAGATCTGTAGTTAATCCCAGATAAGTCCTACCTGAGGTCGGTCACAGATGCGTTGCTACTGAGGACTAAGTTGAAACGCCTCGTACAAGTATATCTCTTACTAAACCCTTCAAACCAGCTTTTTGGATGGGTGTACATCCGCTGATTTACATATGAAGCGAATATCTTAATCTTCAGGAGTAGCAAGGCATCTGTGATCGGCTTCAAATTGTGTAGTTACTGGTGGCCCTGGCAGCCTCAACAGTTTCACCGGGTTTTTGTGACGAGTCTAAAGCTTAGCCGGTACAAGAAGACTACGCTTCTGGGGTTGCGGGCGGCAAGAGTGGGAGCTCGAACCGTCCAGCAAGTAACTCCGGGAAGGATGACGGTGTATGTGGCCGCATACCGTTGTAAACACTAGGTGTGTGGGAGGAGCGTAAACTGCTCCCCCAGGGAAGAGCCCGATTGGGGCATCGCGCTCGGAGGACTCCGGTTGTGTTCCATCCGAGATCCCGGAGTTCTCCACCAAGCGCCGAGGACGGCCACCGGAGAGGTTTTAGTGCGGTAAAAATCCCACATAACCCGGCGTCGCTCCCACGTCGTCGGGTACCTTTTGAAGGTTTCCCCCTCGAAATATAAACAAAAAAGGCTGGAAGGATGGGATACTTTTCCTCGCCGTTGCTGCTTTCCTATATCGTCCATCTTCGCTAGAGGGACAGAAGGTTACGGACCCAGCTACTACCGGAGTCCTGACCATCTGCCCTCTAGCGGCTTAAAAGCGGAAGGGGCGGTCCACCCCGGGCCTCCGATCCTGGGGGGTCTCCAGAGTTGCTAAAAAAAGCTCGTCCGAATCTATGAAATGTGTATAAGTCAGCGAAAAAAGATCACCGAGTCACTGGCGAACTTTTTACACTTGGCGCCTCCATTCAACTTTCTTCCTCGGACCTGACAATCGTAGTCCGCCACTGCATCTGCCTGCCTGCCTGTCATATAGAGAACCCAGTGTTTAGTATGATCCTGAACAAACCTACCACTTCTAATAACAACCACGTTTCCAGGACTTATTTTCCTGGGTCTCCTGGCTTCGGTCGTGGCCCGACCTGACTCCCGGCGGGCGACACCCCACGAACTCTGCCCCGAAGACCAGAGCCATTTCCTTCTACCCCACGAGTACGACTGCACGAAGTTCTACTATTGCGAATATGGACTAAGATGGGACACTCCGACGGACTGCGCGCCTGGTACTGAGTTCTCACCAACGCTACAAGTGAGTTCTTCTTCGTTACTTCTTTAGCGGCATTGTCAACTTCTTGTGCCTTCAGGCTTGATCGAAAATCCGTAAGAGAGCAAAGCAAACTGCAAAAGTCAAGTCATCCGGTATCAGCTTAGAAAAAATATGTCAATGGGTGTCAGTTTAATTTTTATTTCTTATATTTTATTATTCAGGTCAGGTTTCGAAAGTTTTCACTTCTGTCGGCACTCCCGGAGTGTAACCCGTTGGTTTTTCTATAATATAAGAGTAGCAGACGAGCATACAGTCCACCTGATGGTATGTGACTCCTGCCGCCTATGGACATCTGTGATCAACTCCGGCGAAAATTAGATTCCTACCTAATGTCGGCCACAGATGTGCCGCTACTCCTGAGGACTATGCTGGAAAGACTCTGATAAGTATGTCTCCCTTACACCCTTCAAACCAGAACACAGCAGCGTTTAGCAGAATAGCAGGTAGAAAGGGACCCTTCGGGCAAGGGAAAGGAAATTACCTACTTAATAAGCTAAAGATCAGATCAAAAGAAAGAATGAAAGAAGTACCAATGTTTTTTTTCTTTACAGGTCTGTGTTCATCCGTCTTTAGCGGGTTGTGAGCTGCCAGGGGTTCCACCTACGGAGGGACCGCCAACTGATCCCCCAACACAACCCCCAACTCAACCCCCTACCCCAGCTCCTACTGATCCCCCTACTCAACCCCCTACTGATCCCCCTACCCCACCCCCAACTCAACCCCCAACCCAACCCCCAACCCAACCCCCTACTCAGCCCCCAACTGATCCCCAACCACAACCCCCAACTCAGCCCCCAACCCAACCTCCAACCCACCCCCAACCCCCCCCAACCCAACCACCCCAACTCAACCCCCAACTGATCCCCCTACCCCACCCCCGACTGATCCCCCAACTCAACCCCCAACCCAACCCCCAACCCAACCCCCAACTCAGCCCCCAACTGATCCCCCTACCCCATCCCCGACTGAACCCCCAACTCAACCTCCCACACAACCCCCAACCCAACCCCCAACCCAACCCCCAACCCAACCCCCTTCACCCCCAACCGAACCCCCACCAAGACCAGAAGGGGACCTACCAAACGGCTGTCCTGCTGACTACCAAGTGTATAGACTACTTCCACACGAAACCGACTGTGACAAGTTCTACTACTGCGAATTCGGGGAGCTGGTGGAGACATCCTGTGCCCCTGGAACCTACTTCAACCCTGAACTTTCGGTAAGTCATTTTTAGTGATAGGGTTAAGTTATAATTTAATTATCAGCTGCTTAAACGGTGAAGGAAAACATCGTGAGGAAACATGCATACCTGAGAATTATTTAAAAAAATGCTATCAAAGGTGTGTGAAGTCTAGCAATTCGCACTTGGGCAGCGCGGATTTCATTCTGAGAGGAGACCCGTGCCCAGCAGTGGGGCACTAGTGGGTTGATGCTGAATAGGGTTAAGAAACTCGGCCGCTAATTCAAGGAATCCGGAGTACAAAATCAAACACTTATTTTCCAAATTTATGTGCGTACTACAAATTAATTTTCACTTGCTTAAACGGTGAAAATATCGTGAGGATAGATCGTCTGAGAGTTCGAAAAAAGTTCTCAAAGTGTGAAGTCTATTAATTTGCACTTGGCCAACGCGGTGGATTATGGCCAAATCCTTCTTACGCTCAGAGGAAACCCGAGCCCAGAACACAGCATTACTTAACATTGCTTTTATTAGGCAGAAATAGGTATGGCGATGGTGCCGCCGGAGTCGAACCATAAAGGACTTTACCAAACCAGCCTTTCTCACTCTGAGAAAAGACACATACGACCAATTAGTCAATAAGACAGATTTAATATGACGTCAATATGGTCAGTTTAATAACCAACTTCACGTCATTGTCTTTGTAAATGATATTGCTGACGCAATATGCAATATGATTATCACTTTTATCATTTATATTATTTATCATTATTTCTTTAAATTTAAATAAACACGTAATTGAAAACCCATCTACATATAAAAGGAATTTATTTCGGAATAACATAGATTGTAAATTATTAAAATAATTGTAAACTAAAAGTAAGCAAAACTTGAAATTACGATAGTAAAAGTAAATATGTAATAATATATATAGTAATTATTATCTATATGTATATATTTAAGTAGTAGATAAATAGATATTTAGGTATAGCCTCAAGGCAAAGTTCAATACACAAAAAGAAGATATAACTTCAGACTATATATCATTAGATATTTATGTGATTAGATATAAAAATCATGAAATTACAATCTAATCAGTACATGCTTTGTTGTAATTTCGTTTGAGAACTATATATTTTTTTAAGATTTTCTAAAGTGTTTTTAATCCTCGTAAGTCGACTCCGGTGGTCCACCTATGTCTGCCGTATACCAGCAGTGTTGCGCTGCTTAGTTCTGGTTTAAAGAAGTATAGTCCCCGCCAAACTGCTAGTCCGCTCTGAAATTGCTGCGAGCAGGTATAGTCCTACAATTTGCTATGGCGACGCGATTCATTTCTATATTCAGAAGCGGACTAGCAGTTTTACGCGGACCTATAGTAAGATACACTTAAACGTTTCAACTTACGCATACATATTACTTATGAATTCTTAGTATATCCAAAATAATAACAGTTTCTAGTATACAGTAATCATCAAATGGCGATCTTTGATTTACAAACCATTGGACAGATTGATTATGAATAACGGATGTTAGTTAAGACTAATGCCAACTAATGAAAGCTGACGTTAGGTACTTCTCATCCCATCTGTACCCTTACCATGAGTTTTTACGTTTTGACAAATAATACTGTTTTGGTATTTGTTTACGTATTTGCCCATACCATTTCCAATCAGCGCCCCTAGCGGATTCTGTCAGAACTAGGAAATTGTATGGGCCAATACGTAAACAAATACCAAAACAGTCATATTTGTCAAAACGTAAAAACTCATGGTAAGAGTACTGAGGTTGATTAAAGATACAGAAGTGGCTTACCATCAGGTGGATAACATTTGCGACTTCAATATTACAAAAGTCATATCAACTTATACTTATCAACTTATATGCACCTTCATTGGGAATTTCGTTACCAGATAAGCCTCATTACTTTATCGATTCTGTCAAAAATTTGCAATTAGTATGATGAATGGTTCCAGATAGCATCGAGTAGGCATATTTTGTTTAATTCGATAGGAAGTGCCATTTGATAAAATAGTGACATTCTAACAAACAAGTCTTATTTTGTTTATTTATTTACGAGCTTTTGCCCGCGGCTTCGCTCGCGTTACGAAGTAATATTTTCACCCCCTATTTTATCCCCTTGGGGGTAGATTGATCAAAATCCTTTCTTAGCGGTTGCCTACGTCATAACATCTACCTGCATGCCAAATATCAGCCCGATCCGTCCAGTGGTTTGGGTTGTGCGTTGATAGATCACTATGTCAGTCAGTCACCTTTGAGTTTTATATATTTATAAGATTGAGTGGTACATCCCTTTGGTTCAGCTGGAGTTACCACCGCCATACTTATTTCTGCCTCATAAGAGCAGTGTTAAGCTCTGTCTGTTTTGAAGGGTATGATAAGGGAGAAATACTTATCCGAGGCGTCCCAATGTAGTCTTCAAGGGCCTCTGTGGCCGATCCTAGGCAATGTCAACTCTTATGAGGAGTTGATTACAGACGCCCATAGGTGGCTGTAGCCATGTTCAATATACAATCATAAAGGTATGTGAAGTGTACCAATACGCACTTGTCCAGCGCGGTGAACTATGGCTTATCCTTCTCATTATGAGAGGAGACCAGTGCCAGTAGGGCAGTAATGGGTGGCTGATGATTTCTCTGTAAGTGAATTGTCAATATTCTTAAGAGAAATAAAGTCTTCATTTAACAATATTTGCCATCATGTGGACATGCTCAATGACACCTTAAAATTAAGTACTTTCAGTACTGTACATACCACACCATTTCTAAATATACTTATCGATAATCCGATAATCCCGGTAATCAGAATTACCTTCTTGTAATCACCATCATAATCTTTTAATACGGTTTATGACAAGAAAATAACATTTCCTGAAATACGCAATTACTTGCCTCCGTTTTATAATGATTTATGTGGATTTTATCAATCTGAATCATTTTGGTTTCAAGAATTGCTAATCGTGTCGCAAATTTCTAAAATACGATAAGAGATGGACCTTTTTAGGGTTCCGTACTCAAAGGGTAAAAACGGAACCCTATTACTAAGACTTCTCTGTCTGTCCGTCTATCACAGGGCACTATCTCTGGAACCGTAGTAGATAGGCACTTGATTTTTTTTTTGAACAGGGGATGCATAATTGTATAGCGGTAGCTACAACTATTAAAAATAAAATAAAGTTGAATATTAAAGGGGTCTCTATACAAGAAACCGGTGTTTTCCTTATCAATATAACTGTTAAACTGTACTAGGAAGACAGTTGAAAGTTTTACGATCCGTTTACAATAACTGCTATCATAATAAAAACAAATAAGAACAATTAAACATATTTTAATATGGTTATTTAATAAAAATAAGTAAAACACAATGAACATTTGGTGAAACGCAAGCCTCCATGTGCGAGTTCGACTCGTACTTGGTGATATTTTTTTATAATAACATTCAAACTTACAGACCATCTGATGGTAAGTGCTACTGTCTCCCATGGTCATCTGTAATAAATCTCAGATAAGATTAGATCCCTACCTGAGATTGGCAGATACGGTCTAAATTGGAACTACGTGAGGAAATACGTGAGGAAGCCCTCACGTATTTCTTTTCTTTTCTCTACCTTCGAAGCAAAATACGGCAGCACTTAACACTACGGCTAGGTACAAATGATTGAGGCGATTTTTTCAAAAGTTTTTCCTTCGCCGTTATTTAATTTAACTAGACACATGTTTTGAAAAATCTGAGGCGAATTAAAACGGATTAGGCTATCATGGCTACGACTTTTTATCACGATTGTTATTTTGAGATTTGGGAATCACAAGATTTCTACATTTTTAATATTTAATTGGTATTTGAAATTTGTCCAAAATGAACAAGAAAATGATTAGAAAAAGTACAGAAAACCAGAATACTTAAATATGTATCACTCCGTTCGTTTAGACGAACGAAACGAAACCTACATAATATGTTTCCATGTTTTTTATTTGTGACCATTTCATATTCTTGTATTTTATAATAAGCTAGAATACTTGAAGGTGGTAGAACACTTTGCGGTTCGACTCCGGCGGCACCACCGCCACACCTATTTCTACATAATAACAGCAGTGTTAAGCGCTGCTGTGTTCCGGTTTGAAGGGTGTGGTAAGGGAGACAGACTTTTCCGAGGCGTTCCAGCTTAGTCCTCAGGGGTAGCGGCGCATCTGTGGCCGACCTCAGGTAGGAATATCTAATCCTATCTGAGGTTGATTACAGATGTCCATGGGCGGCAGTAACCACTTACCATCAGGTGAAATGCATGCTCGTCTTCTACTCCTACATAATAAAAAAAAAAAAGATAACTAATACAATATAATGTTACTTGTATACGATAACAGATATAAATATTTTTGAATTATCTATATGATTATTTCTTCGAATTGGCAGCGGCTGCAATTATAACGACAGTGCAATAATGCAATATCATTATCATTATTTATAACCATATTGCATATTGTACACTATTGAGTCTAAGGTTAGATTTTAAATATTTTTTTTTATCATTTATCATTTATTATTTCATTTTTAATATTACTAAGTACATTTTAAATTGATTTAAGCAGTCATAGCTTAGTGGTTGACGCTCACAATCGACGGATCCAAAATTCGAACGCTTAGGTTTTAAAGGTTAGGTTAGAAATTAGTTATTACATATTTTAACGGTTGAAAAATCATTGTAAAGAAACCTGTATAACGGAGATCCTTTTGAAGTTGATTGAACATTAATAAATGTGTTATAGATATCTTTTTGCTGTCGGATACGTAGTTCAGGGGACCTACCACCATCTTTTAAAAACCATCATATTTCAGGAAAGCTTTATTTCCTCCTTAAAACACTAAAATCTTAAAAAGATCGAAGATCGATTTTTGTAGAATCGATTATTTGTGCCTCCATATTTTTGTAAATTGATTCAATACACTTCGATTTGAATCGATTCAAGAATCGATCTTTTTCGGAAAGACTCGCCATCCCTATTTGAAATTTAATTTATATAATATTTCAATCCACTAACTGAAACTGAAAATCTACAAAACTTACACTTCTACGGGCGATTTTCAGTGTCATTGGAAATTCTGTAAATAATTGCAAATTTTAGTCTAAACACGTGGGTGGCGTAGTCGAAAAAGATAAATGTCAAAAAAGATGCAGTAGGTATATGTAAAAGATGTCCCTGTAGTTCCGGGACCAGAATAGGGCTACGGTATCCCCTGCCTGTCGTAAGAGGCGACTAAAAGGGGCTTCCGGGGTTGCGGGCGGCAAGAGTGGGAGCTCGAACCGCCCGGCTAGTGACCCCGGGAAGGACCGGAAGCCGGACCGGGAAGGTATGTGTGGTCGCATACCGTCGTGCCCACCAGACGGTGTGGCGAGCATCAAGCTCACCTGGGCAGAGCCCGATGGGGCAACGCGCTAAGAGGACTCCGGTTGCGTTCCTTTGGAGATCCCGGAGTCCTCTACGCAGCGCCGAAGACGGCCACTGGGGGGGTAAGAATCCCACATAACTCCGTGCCGCTCCCACGGCATAGGGTACCTTTTGAAGGTTTCCCCCTCATCAACACCAAAAAGAAAAAGGTATATGTAAAAGAAATATTTAAAGTGTATGTCTTATCTTTTCCTATAATCTTTGTGCGAAATACTCGTATGAGTAACATCCTTCATAATCATGAAAGGGATTACACATATCCGTATCAATTGAAATTATTGAATTCAAGGTATTTATTATTTTTGCAAGGTTTTCCTTGCAATTCTACAAGATCTTTTAATATTTGTGCAAGGTTTCTTAGTACTTCAGATAGCCTTTCAATTTGTTTATGAATTAAAGGAAACAATTATATTTAATGTGGAATGGGATAGTACTATGTTTAATAATGAGTTACATTATTAGGCTAATAATAGGAATTAAAAAGCGTCTTGTTAAATATAATAACAATAAGTTATAGTTTAAAAACTAAAAGCCACGCTAAAATTGAAGAACAAGAAAAATCGTTAATACTGATTCCTGACGATCCTGATGAGAAGAATTTGATAAAATTATTAAAATCGTGTATTGTCATCGGTTCTCGATAATTGTTCAAAATTTTAAATTAATCGGATCGTTCAAAGTGGGTAAAAATCGAGTTCATAAATTCCGTTACATACATACATACAACCCAAGCTAATAAAAGCGTGGTAATAAAAATGTACCACCTCTAAATCTAACGAACATCTGCCGTATTTCGACTTAAAAGATAGATAAAGATTACCACTGACTTAAAAGATAGATAAAGAAACTTACATACATACATACATACAACCCAAGCTTATAAAAGCGTGGCAAAAATTATTTAGTACCTTCTTCTCTTAGCAACAACAAATAACTAGTAGTTTTTATAACAACAAAAGAACACACTGAGTAAACACCATTAAATGAAAATGGAAGTACTGTAGCCTATGTTCCTCTCACAATTTAAATGAATCAAACGACACCTCATTATTATGTTGAAATTCGTCAAACTATTAGGCTGTTGGCACTGCTAGAAATGAGACATTAGCTCGGGAATTATAATCCTCCGCATTCGGGTAAAAATCCTCAAAAAGATCCTTAAAATATTATTTTTATATATAACTAGTGGTGCCTGCGGCTTCGCCCGCATACCTGCATTAGAATGAGAGTGGTGCCATCTGTCGAAAATTGGTCTTACCAACTCCCAAACCCTCGTGGGCTCTTGGACAACAACTTTGCTAAAGATCATCACTTGATCAAATGCATAGTTTCCGATTCTATAACTACTTACGAATTAAAATTAATTTTTAAAAACCTTTTCCCACGGACTAAATTGTGGATCTAAACCATTCTCAAGTCCCCTTGAACACACACAACAAATTTCATCAAAATCAGTCCAGTCGTTTAGGAGGAGTTCAGTGACATACACACGCACATAACAAATATATATATAAATAAAGATATGAAAGTAGCGAATTCTACCACCTTTAATAGCTAAATTGCCTTGTGTTGTAAAACTCTATGTATTATGTGAATAATGTCAATAATTAACCATAATTTTATCGATAGGTTTGCGATTGGCCATGGAACGTTGATTGCGCAAATGGCGGCGGAGGTGGCGGTGGCGATGGCGGTGGTGGCGGAGGCGGCGATGGCGGTGACGGAGGCGGCGGTGGCGGTGGCGGTGGCGGAGGCGGCGGTGGTGATGGCGTTTCAGACGAGTGCCCCGCTGACTTCACTGAGGAACAGTTGCTACCACACGCCGATTGCGGCAAATACTACCAATGTGTACATGGACAGAAAGTTGAACGGAGCTGCGTGCCAGGACTACACTTCAACCCCGTAACACAGGTTCGTTATTTTGCTTTTAAACTACCCTTATCATATTACGTACAGTCAATGCTCCTTGTTTTTTTTTTTTTTTCTTCTCGAGGGGGAAACCTTCAAAAGGTACCCGGTGCCGTGGGAGCGACACGGGGTTATGTGGGACTTTTACCGCACTAAAACCCCCCCGGTGGCCGTCCTCGGCGCTGCGTAGAGGACTCCGGGATCTCCAAAGGAACGCGACCGGAGTCCTCTCAGCGCACTGCCCCGTCGGGCTCCGCCCAGGTGACTTTGTGTCACCACACCATCTGGTGTATACGATGGAATGCGACCACACATACCCTCGTCCTTCCCGGGGTCGCTAGCCGGGCGGTTCGAGCTCCCACTCTTGCCGCCCGTAACCCCGAAAGCCCCTTTTAGTCGCCTCTTATGACAGGCAGGGGATACCGTAGCTCTATTTTGGTCCCGGAACTACAGGGACAACAGTCATAGCTCCTGGTAAGATTTCAACGCCCTTCGAGGCTTTGTAGAAAGTAAATTATTTCAAAGTCGACTATAATTTATGAATTATGTTTTTTTTGTATGTACGAGTACGATGACATAAAATTCAATTTTGTTTCATCGACCCATTGTAAATACAGCAGATATTTTTCATATATCTGAAAAATGCCTCAGATAATTGTCCTGTCAGTAAAAAATAATAACAAACTGGTATAATATACAAGAGTGAAGTCGGCTGATTCTTAACTAATGCATTTAAAATTACAGGAATGTGATTGGCCACAATACGCTGGATGCGTGCCTGGCGGCGGCGGTGGTGGAGGTGGTGGTGACGGAGGCGGCGGTGGTGACGGAGGAGGCGGTGGAGGAGGAGGAGGCGGTGGCGATGGAGGCGGCGGTGGTGACGGAGGAGGCGGTGGAGATGGAGGCGGCGGTGGTGACGGAGGCGGCGGTGGAGGCGGTGGTGGAGGAGGCGGTGGCGGAGGCGGCGGTGGCGGAGGCGGAGGCGGTGGTGGAGGCGGGCGGAGGCGGCGGAGGCGGCGGTGGTGGAGGCGGAGGTGGCGAAGGAGGTGGAGATGGTGGAGGTGGTGGTGAAGGAGGCGGCGGTGGTGATGGCGGAGGCGGAGGAGAAGGCGGCGGTGGCGGCGGAGGTGGTGGAGTGCGGAGGCGGCGGCGGCGGTGGTGACGGAGGCGGCGGTGGCGGCGGAGGAGGCGGAGGTGGCGGTGGCGGAGGCGGTGGTGGCGGTGGAGGATTACTCCCTAATGGCTGCCCGGCTGACTTTAACGAAGAAATGCTTCTACCCCACCCTGACTGCGGCAAATACTACCAATGTCTATACGGAGAGAAAGTGGAACGCTTCTGTGTGCCAGGCTTACACTTCAACCCTATAACACAGGTTAGTTCAAAAGTATTAAAAGTCGCATTTTCATATTGCCCTAAAAATATTCATAAAAAATGATATAAATTTAAGATAAAGTTCAATTAATTGTGTCTCTTAAAAATATATTAATAAAATACAATTATTAATGTCTCTTAAAAACAAATGTAATTTGGACAGGTGAAGTGACATGAGTATTTTTGTATTCGTTTTTGATAGTCACATATGAGTGATATGTTTAATTGTATTGCAGCAATGTGATTGGCCTGAAAATGCTGGCTGCGTGCCTGGCGATGGTGGCGGTGGAGGCGGCGGTGGCGGCGGAGGCGGCGGTGGTGACGGAGGCGGCGGTGGAGATGGAGGCGGCGGTGGCGGCGGAGGCGGCGGTGGTGACGGAGGCGGCGGTGGAGATGGAGGCGGTGGAGGAGGTGGAGGAGGCGGTGGAGATGGAGGAGGCGGAGGAGATGGAGGCGGCGGTGGCGATGGAGGAGGCGGTGGAGGAGGAGGAGGGGGTGGAGGAGGCGGAGGCGGTGGAGATGGAGGCGGCGGTGGCGATGGAGGAGGCGGTGGAGGAGGCGGAGGCGGTGGAGGAGGCGGAGGCGGTGGAGGAGGCGGAGGCGTTGGAGGAGGCGGAGTCGGTGGAGGAGGCGGAGGCGGTGGAGATGGAGGCGGCGGTGGCGATGGAGGCGGCGGTGGAGGAGGCGGAGGCGGTGGAGATGGAGGCGGCGGTGGTGATGGAGGAGGCGGTGGAGGAGGCGGAGGCGGTGGAGATGGAGGAGGCGGTGGTGACGGAGGCGGCGGTGGCGATGGAGGAGGCGGTGGAGGAGGAGGAGGCGGTGGTGGCGGTGGAGGATTACTCCCTAATGGCTGCCCTGCTGACTTTAACGAAGAAATGCTTCTACCCCACCCTGACTGTGGCAAATACTACCAATGTCGACACGGAGAGAAAGTGGAACGCTTCTGTGTGCCAGGCTTACACTTCAACCCTATAACACAGGTTAGTTCAAAAGTATTAATAGTTGTATTTTCATACTGTCCTAAAAATATTCCTTAAAATGATTTAAATTAAAGATAAAGTTAAATTAATTGTCCTTTAAAAATTATTAATAAAATACAATTATTAATTGTCTCTTAAAAACAAATGAAATATGGTCAGGTGAAGTGACATGACAATTTCTGTATTCGTTTTTGATAGTCACATGTGAGTGATATGTTAATTGTATTGCAGGAATGTGATTGGCCACAATACGCTGGATGCGTGCCTGGCGGCGGTGGTGGTGGAGGTGGTGGCGGCGATGGAGGAGGCGGTGGAGGAGGAGGAGACGGTGGTGACGGAGGCGGCGGTGGCGATGGAGGAGGCGGTGGAGGAGGAGGAGGCGGTGGTGACGGAGGCGGCGGTGGTGATGGAGGAGGCGGTGGAGGAGGAGGCGGCGGTGGCGATGGAGGCGGCGGTGGGCGATGGAGGAGGCGGTGGAGGAGGCGGAGGCGGTGGAGATGGAGGCGGCGGTGGCGATGGAGGCGGCGGTGGAGGAGGCGGAGGCGGTGGAGATGGAGGCGGCGGTGGCGATGGAGGCGGCGGTTGTGACGGAGGAGGCGGTGGAGGAGGCGGAGGCGGTGGAGATGGAGGAGGCGGTGGTGACGGAGGAGGCGGTGGAGGAGGCGGAGGCGGTGGAGATGGAGGAGGCGGTGGTGACGGAGGAGGCGGTGGAGGAGGCGGAGGCGGTGGAGATGGAGGTGGCGGTGGCGACGGAGGAGGCGGTGGAGGAGGCGGAGGCGGTGGAGATGGAGGCGGCGGTGGCGACGGAGGAGGTGGTGGAGGAGGCGGAGGCGGTGGCGATGGAGGAGGCGGGTGGAGGAGGCGGAGACGGTGGAGATGGAGGCGGCGGTGGCGATGGAGGCGGCGGTGGTGACGGAGGAGGCGGTGGTGACGGAGGAGGCGGTGGAGGAGGCGGAGGCGGTGGAGATGGAGGAGGCGGTGGAGATGGCGGAGGTGGCGGAGGCGGTGGAGGCGGCGGTGGCGGTGGAGGCGGTGGAGGCGGAGGATCCCTTCCTAACGGCTGCCCTGCTGACTTCGAAGAAGAACTGCTTCTACCTCACCCCGACTGCGAAATGTACTACCAATGTGTGGACGGCGAGAAAATTGAAAGAAACTGCCCCGCTGATTTACACTTCAACCCCGTAACACAGGTGAGTGTGTCAAATGCTTTTTAAGATTCCAAAAAGTTTTAATCCCTCGTTATCAACTTATAGTTTTCAGTTATATTTATCCATTGATAATGTCTGAAGTTTACATACATTTAAAGGACGTAAATTAGTTGATATAAAGTAGAATGATTTTTCTTCTAAGATATTTTTAAACGATATGAGTAGGAAATATTTGAAATGACGCAGTAGATCTTGATACACCTTGTATTACAAGTAGTGCTTGGATTTTTGATGCAGGTGCCACATTTTTAGACTAGTGTTGATAAACTTAAGTCAGTTCAGTTTGAAGCAATTAAAATACTCGAATTACATAAGCTAAAGCAAAAAGGGAAATTCCTTAGAGATCACTTATCAAGTAATCTGATATAATAGATATAATTATTACAGATTACATACACTGATACTCATAAATGAATAAAATAATGTTAAGGTTTAAGATATTGAAATAGTCAAAGATAAGTCTCATTAGGAATAGTTCAAATTAACTAAGCATGAAATTGAATGTACTAAACTAATATGAGAATTTACATAAATATAAAAAAGAAGAATAGTTAAAAAAAAATAAAAAATTAATAAATGTAAAGGAAAACATTTTGAGAAGTCTGAGAGTTCTTTAAGAAAGTCCTCAAAAATGTCAGAAGTCTACAGTCCGCATAAAACTGCTAGTCCGCTCTGAATATAGAAATGAATCGTGTCGCCATAGCAAATTGTATGATGACACCAGCTCGCAACTTTCAGAGCGAACTAGCAGTGGCGCAAACTATAACAGTTCTCATTTGTCCAGCCAATGAACTTTTGCCTAAACCTCTCTCACTTTGAGAGGAGACCCGTGCCCAGCAGTGGTATTTATTTATTTATTTATTTATTTATTTATTTAACTGTTGTGCCGACGAAGTAAACACTAATACATTTTATTAGGCGTCGCTATACAATACTATTTTGGTGAGTGTCACTTCAATTATGGGCACAAACTACTATTCACCACACTATAACGAATAACAATACATTTTCAATACAAAAATTATGATAAGAATTATTATTAACATGAATTACAAATTATATCGATTTAATTACATTATAATGTTAAAGGATACCAAGAAAAAACACAAAAAACAAAATATGGATTAAATTAAATTACATTTTACAATTTATACAATTTTATATAAATGAAATGTCCAAAAATATGTGAGCATACAATTCAAACAGTTATTAGTTAATTAATATACTTATACATAAAAGAATTAATAATTAAAAAAAAAACAAAAAAATTTGATTGAAATAATTAAGAATATAAATGAATTATCAAATAAATTAGATTATAAATTAAGAATTATATTGGCTGAAATTAAATTATAAGGACTTATAAAGTATCATCTTAATAAGGAATCATAAAATTAGAAATTGTTAACCAGTTAAAAATATAAATTAACAGATAATAAATAGTCAGATAGCATTAGATTGATTCAATTAGAAAAGTAGAAACGAGTTATGCTTATATAAATCATCTTCTGAGTGTTTTCCAGAGGTTTTTTTTGAAAAAAGTTAAACTGTTAGAGAAGACGTCTACTTGGTTTACTGTTAGAGGCATTTCTGATCTGGTACTATCTCTATTGTTTACATCAATATCGACTGTAACACACGCATTGTGAACAGCGTTGTAATTTTTGGAAATTCTATTTACAGGAGAGTGATGCCCTAAGTTTGACCGTGCTTTTTTTTGTACGAATGGTAAATATTTCAATGGTCTGGGCAATCTCTTTGGTACAGCTATATGTAGCTTTGATAACAGATATTCACTATCGATTTGACCATTTATTAGTTTAAACAAAAACATGATGTCCAGGTACTCTCTACGACAGGAAAGGGAATCAAGATGAAAGTGATGCAATCGATCATCATAACTTGTCAGTTTTTTTGCTAGTTTACAACTGAACGTTAAATGCCATAGAAATCTCTTTTGCACACTTTCTAAACGCTTAATATATTTGTCATAGTGCGGGTTCCACACGACGCTGCAGTATTCAAGACCCAAGTATTAATATTATTATTATTATTAATGTTTTGGCAAAGGGAGATCTCTCGCCGGGCTAGGTGATCATGCCCGGGGAACGGCTGTACTCCGACAGTCTCAGTTCGGAGCTTGTATATATGCAAGATATTTAGATAACTTCGATAGCATGATTCAGTAGCGCCATCTCTTGACGAGTAGCGGGAAGTCGCTACATGTTGATAGCGACACTTTTATGTTATCAAAAGATTGTAATTGAATCTAAACATAGGTATATTTTTACTTTTAATCTAACATCTAGCCTATCAACATCTAAACAGGCATTTGATCAAGCAGATTTCACTAAAACCTAATAAATATCGTCATTAAAAAATCTCACGGCACAATCAGTAGATGTTTATCAAAATACGGTAGCGATGTTGATCGTATTGATAAATATGCACTTGCATCATGATTGTGATAATCATCTTATCTGATAAATTAGTGTGACTTTCCCGCATAAAACGTGATGTTTCAGTATTTTAATTAAGTAATGTTTGGTTTTTTCTATATAGAAAAAACATACACATACAAAGTAGGTTTAGTAACCTTTAATATTGAATGAATCTCGCGTCCGTAATTAATAACGTTTTCGCAATTTCATACTTAAATTAAGATTAGTGCATTTATTATTATGTATTAAGTTTTTACTTTAACTTTTTAGAATGGTATTAGTCTATCTTTTCTTCTATGAACGTAAACATAAGTAATATTTCTTTATTTGATCAACATAATGTTATTTTACAGGAATGCGAATGGCCTGAAATTGCTGGTTGCATTCCTGGCGACGGCGGTGGCGGCGGAGGCGGCGGTGGCGGCGGAGGTGGTGGTGACGGAGGCGGTGGTGGAGATGGCGGAGGCGGCGGAGGTGGCGGAGGCGGCGGAGGTGGAGGCGGTGGTGGAGATGGCGGAGGCGGCGGAGATGGCGGAGGCGGCGGAGGTGGAGGCGGTGGTGGAGATGGCGGTGGCGGCGGAGGCGGAGGCGTGGTGGTGATGGAGGCGGCGGTGGCGGTGGAGGCGGTGCGGAGATGGCGGTGGCGGCGGAGGCGGAGGCGGTGGCGGAGATGGCGGCGGAGGCGGAGGCGGAGGCGGTGTGGTGGCGGAGGCGGAGGCGGCGGTGGCGGCGGAGGCGGAGGCGGCGGTGGTAACGACCAAAAATGCGTCGACGAATGCAACGTCCTCCCCTGGGCCCACGACACCGACTGCGACAAATTCTGGGTTTGCGATGGCCAACGTGCCAAACTAGTCGCCTGCTCCGAAGGCCTCCTCTTCAACAGGTACACGCACACCTGCGACTTCAACTGCAACGTTGACTGTGCAAGAAATAACATCCAGATCACCCCTAGCGCCATTGGCATGAATGTCTTCCTCCCCTGGGATAAAATTGACGAGAAACTCCTTCAACTTTTGACTCAGAATAAGTAAATGTCTAACATATAAATATTTAATATATTTATAAATGTTTAGCTCAATTAGGTTTAAATGTAGGTTGAAAACAATATTGTTATGTAAACGTATTATGTGCCAACATTAATGTTGTAAACATAAAAAAGTACAAAAGTATAAGCAATTAAATGTAAAAAAATGTAGATAGATGTATATTTTTTTAAATTAATGACAATTAAATTGTGTAATTTATTAAATTATTATTACAACTGTAAATGTAACAATTACAAATTAAAAATAAATAATTTTGTAACTGTAAAGTAACAAATTAATTTATTTTTAAATGAAATATTTTGCAGCTGTAATTGTAAAAATAATTTGATTTGTTTAAAAAATATCAAATGATGTCCGAAAGTATTGTATTATAAATACAAAAATATATTATACTTTAAGTAAAATAGATACGTTCTATATTATGTACCTTAAAACGCTTGTAACTAATATGTCAAATGTTCATTTGTATAACTAATTCATAGTACATTTAAATGAAACGTGATACATATAAATTAAGCATTAAAGTGTTAAAATTGTAATAAAAATACTTTCTAAAATGTCTATTTTTCAAGTAAAAGTATTTTTCAATTATGTAAATATTTACAATAAGAAGATATTTTTAAAGTTTTGTATGTTATTGCAGTCATGTATTTAGAAATAAACTTTAATAGATACTCTGCTATACATTTGTTGTAACAAATTTAAACGTTATATAAGGCACAATAAGGCATATTGGCGATGTTGCGCGATACTTGGGTAACCTTAAGCTACTGAAACGGTGCTTAAGACACTACGCAAGCGTCCAATTGTTGTTTGAGCGACTAATAATACAAGTTCGATTTTATTCGAAAAATCTGCCAGCAGTATACGTGTCTGCTGATGCATAATCTATGAAATAGTCGCGAAGCAACTTTTTAGATGTTGCCAGAGTCAACCACTACAGTGTGGTAAGGTACTTTTCCGAGGCGTTCCAGCTTAGTCCTCAGGGGTAGCGGCGCATCTGTGGCCGACCTCAGGTAGGAATATCTAATCCTACCTGTGGTTGATTACAGATGTCATTGGGCGGCAGTATATACCATCAGGTAGACTGCATGCTCGTCTGCTACTCCTATATTATAAAAAAAATAGTAAAGCTACCAATTGTTCAAGAAATAGTAGCCAATGGATTAGCCAAGAAGATATGCCATTTTTATTTCAATTACTAGGATTATTAAAAAAAATTTTTGGAGATAATAATATGACTTTTAGGGTCATTATTATTATAGACTTATCTAAATTTAATTCTAAATACATGACAACATGACCTTCAAAAAACGGCGTATCTGATTTTAAACTGTATTTTAATTAACTTGAAACGAAATGTTAATATAACTTTTAATTATTGTTTTCAATTCTACACTAAAATATTTATTTATTATGTACAAAGGATTAAAAAAACATTAGTTTATAAAATTATATATTTATTTTGTAAATAAATTTATGCAATGTTACATTTTGTTTTATTTTAAGTTAATTTGTGTAAAATAATTGTAATTTACAAAATATAAAATATGAGTATATAAATCCAGTCGTTCTAACACTTATTGTATTTTTATACTAATTAAGGCACCGTTTATCTACAGACATTACACGTGTCAGGCAATACCAGGGCCAGGCACAGACCGTGTCAGACAAAATCATATGTTTCCATACTATTTTGAGAAGCACAATTCATGTCTGCTCGGTTTAGATTCGCGACATATCGTTCTATTTTGTTTTGCGACGGCCCGTGCCTGAGACGCTCTATGCCTGTTCGTGGAAATTATTTGTAATTTAGGATTTGATAAGTCATAGACTTATTTTTGCCTATTTATTTTAATATATACTTCCAATCTGACTGAATCTGTTCATACATTTTTAATCAATTGTCAGTTATCTAGCATTGTCAATTCCCATCTATGCCCACTTAGTTTGCACATTTAGCTATTTTTTTGCACGAGAAGAATAATGAAGAACTGTTGTTTATTTCCTTTTCAAATTGAAATCTACCTCGATTTCTTGCAATTTATTGCCACTTAAAGAGATAGTAGCAAGTACAAATATTTTACTATTTAACACTTTATACTTTATTACACTGGGCACTGGGCTATGTCTTTAGCACTCACTGGCATAAAATTAGCTAACAGGCTAATATAATAAAAATTCTATTTAACTATTTAAAATAGTATTTGATTGAAAATAAAAATATCTTGTCAAGAAATTAATTAAAGATTCATTAGAATAGTACAATATTTATAATAATTATGCCATAAATAATAATAAAACATTTTATGTAAAATAAAAAAAATATTTGTACACAGATAATTAATTATAAAGACTGTTTGTAAAATTTGTAAAAAATGACATTTGTAAAAATATTAAGAAATAGTGAGTATATTAATAAAAAATAATATAATAATATATCGATAAAATAACAACACTGAAAGGCATTATAATTTAAAAACTTATGTATAAAAATAATAATTTAAAAAGTATACTACATAAATGGAATCAAATTATAATTTTCTTTTCAGCACTAACTAATTTGGAATGACAATTCTGGTTATGACTATTATTAATAATTTAGCTACAACGCCATCTATCGACTAATATAAGTATGAACGTTTCGACAAAATATAAATATTATTTAACAATAATATGACAGTCAGTCGATCAAACATACACAATTACTAACGAACCAACGATTATTATAATAATTACAATTAACGTTAAACTTAATCTAAAGTTTAATTTAAAATAAATGTTGAGCATTATAGCTGATATGTTCCGTTGATTTCATCCGCCATTTTATTTTATTTCCCGCCAGGATTTGCTTCAATAACCTGTTTTCAAAAAGTATAAATTAAAATAAAGTAGCACACGAGCATGCATACTAACTAATGGTTAATGGTTACTGCCGTATGGACATCTATAATCGACCTCAGATATGATTGAAGCCTTATTTGAGGCCAGCCAAAAATCCTTAAGACTTTTTGACGTATGGTAGAGCGGTCATCATACCGGTCTGAGGCACGAAGGAATTCGATTTCCAGCCAAACAAACATCTAAATGATGATCTTAGATTTCTGTTTCTAGGTCTGAGTGCTTGTGTATTTGTCTATGTGTGTAGAAAGCGTCTCTTCATTAAGAACGCCAAGTGTCTCCCTTAGACGTCAAAAAAAGAAAACAGCAGCGCTACACTGCAATTGAACTGTTGATTACTAACGGATAGATGTCAAATGGATGATGACAGATTTTTTTTATAAAAGTAACAATGGACCATGCAGTCCACCTGATGGCGATTCACTGCCAGTAAATCCGTAAACAACCTTCAAAAGGTACCCGGTGCCGTGTGAGCGTCATGGGGTTATGTGGGGTTCTTGCCGCACCTCCGCATCCTCCGGGGACCGTCCTCGACGCTGAGTTGAGACTCCGTGATCTCCAAAGGAACGCAACCGGAGTCCTCTAAGCATCCTGCACCTTCGGGCTCTACCCTGGTGAGTACAAAACCCCGCACAAACCAGCACCACACTTATCGCCGCCCCACCCGGGGTCCCCAGCTCCCACTCTTGCGACCCCAGAAGCCCCGTAAACAACCCTAGATACCCTTTTTTTTTTTTTTTTGTTGTCGAGGGGGAAACCTTCAAAAGGTACCCGCCGCCATGGGAGCGACGCCGGGTTATGTGGGATTTTTACCGCACTAAAACCCCCCCGGTGGCCGTCCTCAGCGTTTGGTGGAGAACTCCGGGATCTCCAACGGAACACAACCGGAGTCCTCCTAACGCGATGCCCTTCTATCGGGCTCTGCCCTGGGGGAGCAATTTACGCTCCTCTCACATCCCCTGGTGATTACAGCGATATGTGACCACACAAACCGCTGTCCTTCCCGGGGTCGCTTGCTGGACGGTTTGAGCTCCCACTCTTGCCGCCCGCAACCCCGGAAGCCCCTTTTAGTCGCCTCTTACGACAGGTAGGGGATACCGTAGCCCTATTCTGGTCCCGGTACTACAGGGACAATCCCTAGATACCCTATAAGGAACACTACAGGTTGGAAACAGATACGTTGCTATCCTTGAGGACTAAATTAGACCACTTGGTACTTTGGACTGTCATTTTGGAGATATATCTGTCAACAGACGAACTGATATGACTAACTTTTAGATCAACTAAAGTAACTTTAAAATAAACTTACCCTTTTAATCTTCTTCCCGTACTTAGACCAGAACGTGACCTTGGCTTCCGTGGGCTTCCCGGTCCTGGCGTCGAAGACCCTACAGCTGTCGAAGGGCGGGCAGTAGAGGTGAAGGGAGATGGCACCGTCCACGTGCGAAGGGTTCTCCATTCTATGAAGACCTAGGGCATCTGGAAGTAAAGGAGTAATTTGGTAAAATACAAATATTTTACTACGGTTGATGTAGAAAATGAGCAGTCCATCTGATAGTAAGGTCAATGCCGTAATCTGTAACTGTAATCCATATTGAACAGGTTCTACTTGAAGCTAATAATACGCCTGAAGACTAAAATTAGTCATCATATGTACTGCCGTATGGACTGTAACCAACTCTAAATCTTAATCAGACAAGTCAATCAGTCAATCAAAGATAGAATTTTCTTTAAAATAAAAACGATCAGTGAAATTAGACAAGTCAACAGTCAATCAAAGTTAAAAGTTTACTTAAGTTAGTTAAAAAACATTCAGTGAATCAAAGTTAAGGTTTCTAAAATAGATAAAGAAATAAAAACAAGAGATTGACGTAAATGTCAAGTAAAACAAAAACCGAACATGTACATTATCATAATTAACGTCTTTCGAGAACCTAATAATAATTCATTGGGAAAACACAGTGATGTTGTGTACACTATACTTCAGAGATAAGGAATAAACGGGGATTTTCCAGGCGATGTATGTGAGCAGTGATAGGTAGGTTAAGAAACTCAGCCTCTTGATCAAGGGGTCCGAGGTTCAAATCCCAGGCACGCACCTCTGATTTTTAAAAGTCATGTGCGTATTAGAAATTAATAATTACTTGCTTAGACGATGAAGGAAAACATCGTAAGGAAACCTGCGTACCTGAGCAATCGTTTAAAAAAGTTTTCAAATGTATGTGAAGTCTACCAATACGCACTTGTCCATCGCGGTGGACTACGGCCTAATCCTTTTCATTCTGAGAGTAGACCCGTGCCCAGCAGTGGCACATCAATGGGTTGATGATTACGATGATGATGATATGCTGTATGTGATTACATCATATTTTGTTGAACCAAAACAATAAAAGCTGGGCGCCCCTCGTGTATGCAATTTTAATGAGGCCACAAGTAACGCCATCTATTAAAGATTTGCGGAAAGTTGCCACACTAATAACTATAGAAAATATATATAACTTACCATTAATATAACAGACATCATCAATTTCCAGTCTTGTTCTCCCAATCTCTTCCATTTCTTGCATATCATATTCTTCGTTCCCATGTTCTCCATTCTGATATTCACCGTTTCCAATATTATTACCATTTTGGGTAATATCTAAATCTGTGTCGTTTGAACACCGTCTAAGGTTTTTTCTTTTGAACTTCCTCATTACTTCTGGTTCTACGTTGCTTGGCCAATCATATCTGAAAGAACATTTCGGAGTTTAATTATATCAACAGACATAGAGCGTATCAGACACGTGTCGCGTCAGACAAATGTATTCCCCTATACATTGTGTATTGATGTATTTATATATACAATAACAACCGCGATGATACAGTGGCTACTACCGCCCATGGACATCTGTAATCAACCCCAGATAAGATAAAACTCCTGTCTGAGATAGCTCCGATAAGTATGTATTCCTTAACACACCCTTCAAACCAGAACACAGCAGCGCTTATTAGGCAGAAAGGTGTGGTGGTACCGCCGGAGTCGAACCACAGAGACCTTAGAGAACGTGGTTCTTCTAAACTTCTTACCTGACTTCTTCCAAGCTTCCACTCAAAAGCTTCATGAAGCAGTGAGAGTCAGCATGGTCGTGGATGGCAGAAGCATGGCCTGGGCCCCAGCAGAGTATCATGATATTGAAGGCTCCATTACCCTCATCTACCAGGTTTCTTGTGTACCTGGAAAAAATAAATAATTATATATATAAAATTCTTGTGTCACAATGTTAGTTACCGTACTCCTCCGAAACGGCTTTACCGATTTTCACCATATTTTATATGCATATTCAGTAGGTCTACGAATCGGATATTATCTATTTTTCATACCCCTAAATGATAAAGGTTGTTCACCGTTAACATTTTTTTATTTATGTGGCAACATAACGTTTACCGAGTCAGCTAGTAATAAATATTTTTTTTCTAAAAGTATCAGTAAGCATTGGTTGAAACTCGACTTCTAATAATTTTTCAGAAATCAGAAAGCAGTGATAGTGTTTGCAACTAGGCTTATTAGTCAAGTGGTCCGAGGTTCGAACCCCAAGCATGCACCTCTTTATTTGTAAAACTTGTTTAAATGTTTAAAGAAAATGTGGACTATTTAATTCAAATATTCATGACAGTGAGTATGCTTTTTTATATTTGTTTAAAGTAAAATCTATGATGTGTGAGATTTTCAAACTTTCCATTGCTTTTCTTTCATGACTTGACTCTTTTCTGCGATCTTTACTATCAGATCATTTATTGGTTGATATTTCGGGCTTATTTATTGGCAAAAAAACATTGTATGCAACCAGTACCCTTACCAGGAGTTTTTATGTTTTGACAAATATGACTGTTTTGGTATTTGTTTACGTATTGGCCCATACAATTTCCAAGTTCTGACACAATCCGCTAGAGGCGCTGATTGGAAATTATATGAAACAAATACCAAAACAGACATATTTTTCAAAACGTAAAAACTCATGGTAGGAATACAGAACGCATTTTGTGACGTTAGGGCGAATTTTGTGACGCTTAGTCGTATTTTATGACGCTAGGACCTATTAAATGACGCTAGGATTTATTCAATGACGCTTAGACATCTTTTTTGACGCTGTCAAAGCATATTTAGTAACAACATAACTTATTTGACGATGCGATGATTTGTAACGTAAGAAAGTATTTTGATTTCAGGAAACCATTCTAGAAGTTTGGATAAAATAATCAAAGTAATTAAAAGTTCAGATATAAGGCCATGTTTTTAATAAAATATTCATTAACGATCCCACACGATTCAAACAAAACATATTTATTGTGATAAAAATGTAATAATGTCAGTTTCGCATAAAAACAAAATGGTTGCTATGTCTTCCAAATAAATGGATGCAGATAATATTATCTTTTAAAACGGGATATTTATAATTGTTTATAATAAAATATAATATTCTGTGTAAATACCCACAGTCGTTTAAATGTCTATCAGGGTGTTTTTTAAGACTAAAGTATTAAACGAGGATAAAGGTGAAGATGGTAGAACCCTCTGTGATTCGACTCCGACGGCACCACCGCCACACCTATTTCTGTAATAACAGCAGTGTTAAGCGCTGCTGTGTTCTGGTTTGAAGGGTGTGGTAATGGAGACCTTTTGAGGCGTTTCAGCTTAGTCCTCAAGGGTAGCGGCGCATCTGTATATCTGTATTTGCATCTGTATGAGCGGTCACCATACCAGTCTGATGCGCAAAGGGTTCCGGGTTCGATCCCCGGCCAAACAGATACCTAAATAATGAATTTAGATTTCTGTTTCTGGGTCTGGGTGTTTGTGTATTTGTCTATGTGTGTCCATGACACCCACGATACAGGGATTTCTTGTGTGGGGCTATGAGTGTAGAAAGCGTTAAGCGTTTATCTGTGGCTAAACTCAGATAGGAATCTAATACTATCTGGGGTTAATTACAGATGTCCATGTGCGGCAGTAGCCACTCACCATCAGGTGGACGGCATGCTCGTCTGCTACTCCTATATTTTAAAGAAATGAAGTCTATCTGATTGAAGTGGTCCCATGAACATCTTTTACCAACTTTCTAGAACAGGTTCCACCTGAAGCTGAGTTGCCACTCGTTGTCCTGAGGACTAAGGTATCGTTTTTAAGACAGCCGGGTTATCTTTATATATATCTTTATATATGTATATATTTCTTATGTGCGTTTGTATGTCACTGAACTCCTCCTAAACGACTGGACTGACTTTGATGAAATTTGTTGTGTGTGTTCAAGGGTACTTGAGAATGGTTTAGATTCACAATTTAGTCCGTGGGAAAAGGTTTTTTCAATTAATTTTTAATTCGTGAGTAGTTGATTTTGGAATGTTTCACATTGGATTGGACAGACTTTCGCTACCATCACAGTTTCAAATATTCTATCTATTTTTCAAACCCGTAAGTGATAAGGGTTGTTCACCCTTAACATTTTTTATTTATATGGCAACACAACGTTTGCCGGGTCAGCTAGTTAGTTATACATTTTAGTTATTTTAAATGTGCTAAATTATTTTAAAGGTGACTTTCTTTTGTCTTAAGGCATAGATAAGTATATATATCTCACCGCCTTGTAATTGAAGGAAGTCATTAAATGGCTTAAACGGCTGACAATGTGACAGACATGTGTTTAATGGCTGTCATGGTGAAGTTTACGCGAACAATGCCGACATACAGTTAGGTGGTGCAAAAACACGAAATCGAAGAACAAGTGCAGAAAAATATCGTTTCATCGTCAATATTTTAGTACATTTTTTAAATATTTTTCAAAGACGGAAATAGATGACAGTGACAATTTCAATTGTAAAACTGGTTAAATTTTCTTGTTAGGAGTGAGTAATATTTACTAATCTATGTCTTAAGGGTCAAATGTCATAATTTCTTTAAAGCGTTTTTACCACGCTCTTATTAGCTTGACCTGTATGTATGTATGTAACGGAATCTTTGAACTCGATTTTTACCCACTTTGAACGGTCCGATTAATTTAAAATTTTGAACAATTATCAAGAACCGATGACAATACACGATTTATACAATTTTATCCCATTCTCCTCATCAGGATCGTCTGGAATCAGAATTAATGATTTTCCTTGTGCGATTTTAGCGTGATTTATAGTTTTTTAACTATAATTATAGCTATTCTATTATTTTTGATGTCGCTAATACCTTTCGTTTTTATGTGAAGATATTTAAGCGTGTTACATTTTTTTTTTGTTGTTTTAAAGGTCATTGAACCTGTCGTTTATGTGTGACGGTGTGAAGTAGACGGGAAATGTATCTTACCTGAATCTGTCAAACTTGGCGTACTTCTTCCAGTCTTTAGGATTGGATTTGTACCCAGACATCAGTTTCTGAACATCATGTACATTCACGTGGTCGCCAGAGAACACCCTGTGTAGTTCCGCTACTAACATGTCTAAGCCAGATATTTCTCTGTAAAAAACATCAAATTGATTAATTAAAACCGTTTCTTACTTACAATTAATAAAACCTACAGTTTTGTTCTTTACTTATTATTTTTATACATAGATGCATAGATGCGTGCATATTGTGCATGCATGTATGCATACACACTTGCATGATCGTAGCAGACATACTGCTTTTAGCAGCGATTCGCGTTCTAGCGGTATTATCGATACTGCATCACACTGCTGTTATGAGGCTGCAATAGGTGTGACGGTGGTGCCGCCGGAGTCGAACCACAAAGGGTTCTACCAGCTTCAGTACACTAAAGCTTTTATTAGCTAGTTTTAGTTCAATAAAAATATGATATCGATTTAATTAACGACTGGGCTAACATCTCGTACGCCGCTTCATTAATTAATCCTAATCAATATGAACCCACCAGATTTCGAACTTTTACAATTTCTTAACACGTTCACAGTCCAGTGCCCCCATAAGAGATCACTGTGAAGTAAGGTGTCTAGTCCGTGCCCCCGAACGGGGGCACGATACCTACGCATCTTGATACTTCAATAAATTGCTCGGACTTATAAAAATGTTTATCCAATTTTGTGGACTTGTGAATGAAGAATGAAAAATGTGTATTATTTTAAAAACAGATGCCACAAAATATTTTTTTAATACAAATATTTTAAGAAAAGGTAATTAACAACCGTTAAATCTATATAGACTGATTTATTTTAACTAAAATCGCCTCCAACCAATATAAAAATCTTGAAACTGATAGTATCTGAATAAAATGAAAAATGTGTATTATTTTAAAAACACATGCCACAAAATATTTTTTTTAATACAAATATTTTAAGAAAAGGTAATTAAAAACCGTTAAATCTATATAGACTGATTTATTTTAACTAAAATCGCCTCCAACCAATATAAAAATCTTGAAACTGATAGTATCTGAATAAAATGAAAAATGTGTATTATTTTAAAAACACATGCCACAAAATATTTTTTTAATACAAATATTTTAAGAAAAGGTAATTAAAAACCGTTAAATCTATATAGACTGATTTATTTTAACTAAAATCGCCTCCAACCAATACAAAAAGAAATAAAAACCTTGAAACTGATAGTATCTGAATAAAAAAAGGCTCAATCTACATTTACAATCTGCTTAGAAACATCACTTGTGAAAATTCGAAAAACAGGAGTAAAAAAACCTTTCTTACACTGATTACACTCTTGGCGTACATTTGTGGCCCTTTTTCGTGCTATAGATGTTGTATTCATCAATAATTGTTTTATAACAGCCTACGCACCTTTTACTCTCTGTACCCTTACCATGTTTTCAAAACATCCCACAATCTTACGTTACGTTTACTCAGTCCATTATTCTGTTCCGTTTGCTTCAATAGACTGAGTAAACGTAACAATAAGTAAGTGCTCAAGAGACGATGAACTTTTTGTCTCCCTCACATGTTCGCAAAAAAGTGAGACAGAACATAAACCGCCATTTGTCAATTTAGATATTTAATGTTACGTTACTGACTCTATAGTTCTGATACAATCCGCTAGGGGCGCTGACTGGAATTTGTATGGGCAAATACGTAAACAAATACCAAAACAGTTATATTTGTCAAAACGTAAAACCCATGGTAAGGGTACTGTTCTTTAACCAGGAATTATATTTAGTCCTACCAAAAAGTGGTGTGTGGTGGTGCGACTTGAAATTTCTAAGGATCTACAAGGATCTAGAAAGGACTGTGAACGTGTTAAAAGATGAGCTCGATTTTTGGAGCATACAGTCCACCTGATGTTAAGTGGCTACTGCCGCCCATGGACATCTGTAATCAACCCCAGATAGGATTAGATATTCCCACCTGAGGTCGGTCACAGATGCGCCGCTACCGCTGAGGACTAAGCTGGAACGCCTCGGAAAAGTATGTCTCCCTTACCACACCCTTCAAACCGGAACACAGCAGCGCCTAACACTGCTGTTATTAGGTAGAAATAGGTGTGGCGTTGGTGCCGCCGGAGTCGAACCACAGAGAGTTCTACCACCTTCAAAACCAACTGCCTAAAACTGTCAGATTTCGATCTTTATTGGACAATAAATGGATAGATAGATTATCAACAAAGGGCGTAAGTTAAAGCGCTTTATGCATGTTGTTTGTTCTCAGCACATAAAATAAGAGAATGGAGTCAAGATAAACTTGTTATTCTAGTATTTTGTTATTGATAATTATTTCCGTCACAAACACGAGAGATAACGGTGAATTATGATTTTACGTCAAGTGCTAACCCTCTTTCATTGGGCGGGTTATCTTATTTAAAACAAAAGATTGCTTAAAAATATAGGCGTTGCCCTCCTACGATTCAGACAAATGGAACGAAAAGTCATATGTATAAATATAGTTCAAAAAACTAAACACGTTTTTATGATAAACTCAACTAAAAAGTAGAAAATAATTTTCAATCTAGGAATCAATTAAGGAACACTAAATAGTATAATTGTGAAAAAAGCGTGGGGTGCTCCACTTATCAGTTTTCGAAAAGCACCCCACTCTTTTTCCACAATTATACTATTAACTGTTCCTTAATTGTTTCCTAGATTGAAAACTATTTTCTACTTTTTAGTTGAGTTTATCATAAAAGCGTGTTTTTTAATTTTTTGAACTATATTTATTTTATTATTTTTTAGTATTTGTTGTTATAGCGACCATCATTATGTATCGTTTGTAAAAAAATGAAAAAAGTGTCTATCTATTACGGTTTAAGAGATGTGACTCACGAACAGACAACGGAGGGTTTCGTTTTACTCTTTGAGTACGGAATCCTTAAAATCATTCTACAAGATGGCATTATAGATATGTTTCATAAAATTTGAGTTATAGGGAAATAACATTATTATTTTCAAAACTAAAAATCAATCTAGTGACTTTGCGATGAACTTTCTCTAAGGTGCTTGAACAATCTCGCCTCGAAAATCGTTAATCCTGAGGATGTTGATAAGGACAATGGTACAAAATTATTAAAATCGTGTATTGTCATCGGTTTTTGATAATTCTGAACATAAAACTGCACGTTCAAAGTGGATAGAAATCGGGTTCAAAGGTTCCGTTACTCTGTTACATACATACATACAACCCAAAATGTCAAGATTTTGGGTGCAAGGCGTTCCAAAAATGCAAGATACATACACAGCTGCACACCTACATACATACGTTGGAAAATCTCGGCTCGGGCACTCAGTCAATCAGTACCCTTACCATGAGTTTTCAAAACATCCCACAATCTTACGTTACGTTTACTCCATCCATTATTCTGTTCCGTTTGCTTCAGTAGACTGAGTAAACGTAACAATAAGTAAATACTGAAGTCTTTTTGTCTACCTCACATGTTCGCAAAAAGGGGAGACAAAACATTTTTTTTTTTATAATATAAGAGTAGCAGACGAGCATGCAGTCCACCTGATGGTAAGTGGCTACTACCGCCCATGGACATCTGTAATCAACCCCAGATAGGATTAAGTATTCCTACCTGAGGTCGGCCACAGATGCGCCGCTACTCCTGAGGACTAAGCTGGAACGCCTCGGAAAAGTCTGTCTCCCTTACCACACCCTTCAAACCGGAACACAGCAGCGCCTAACACTGCTGTTATTAGGTAGTGGTGGTGGTGCCGCCGGAGTCGAACCACAAAGGGTTCTACCACCTTCAAACATACTCGTAAACCGCCATTTGTCAATTTAGACATTTAATGTTACGTTACTGACACTATAGTTCTGATACAATGTGCTAGGGGCGCTGCTAGGCACCGGTCTCCTCTCAGAATGACAGTTTTAGGCCTTAGTCCACCGGGCAGGTCAAGTACGAATTGGCAACTTTTGGTTTTGGTTTACTGACCTTTGAGAACTTTATTAAAAACACTTGCAGAACCCGGAGTCCTCTGGGCAAAGGACGGTCACCTTAACGTGAACCTTTTAGTGCTGTAAAAGCCTATACCTACCTAATCCGACCTTTTGAAGGTTTGCCCCTCATAAACCACTTTCAACAACAAACAACGTTTCAACCACTATTTATCATTCATCCTGTATATTAAGATAACTTACTGGTCAATCTTTATCGGTCGTTCCACTGATAACTGCTCCAGATCCTCACAGGCTGACACTCTGTATTTACAGTTTGCTCCCTCAATCTCCATTATAACCTGTAATAAATACATTATAGATTAATATCATACTTAATTTCAATAAAAAAATTAAATCCACGCTAAAATCGCACAAGGAAAATCGTTAATCCTGACGATCCTGATGAGGACAATGGGACAAAATTATTTAAATCGTGTATTGTCATCGGTTCTTGATAAGTGTTCAAAATTTTAAATTAATCTGACCGTTTAAAATGGGGAAAAATCGAGTTCAAAGATTCCGTTACATACCACATATTGCAGTGATAGCCTAGTGGTTACGAAACTCGGCCTCTTGATCGAGGGGTCCGAGGTTCAAATCCCAGGCACTTCTAATTTTTCAAAGTTATGTGCGTATTAGAAATTAATTATCACTTGCGGTAACGGTAACAAACATCGTGAGAAAACTTTCATTCCTGTGTAATCTTAAAAAAGGTTTCAACGGTATGAGAAGTCTACCAATACGCACTTGGCCAGAGCGGTGGACTATGGCCTATCCTTCTCATTCTGAGAGGAGACCCGTGCCCAGCAGCGGGACAGTAAAGTTGATTATGATACTTAAACAAGTAAATAACACATGTAATTTGCAATTATATTAAACCTTTCATCATATATCACAGATTATTGTTTATTAATATCTATATAATTATAATTATAATTATAATTATAATTACTCCGCGAATAAATCCCTATCAAGTCTAACGGCATAATAATTACATACATGGCATGTACATACTAATGAAAACAATAATGATAGTTTCATTAATTAATCTTTATGATGGTAAAGGTTATAGAACTCCAAAGGCATTACTTCTACACCTATTTCTGCCTAAAAGTAGCCGTGTAGAGGTACTGTGGTCTGGTTGAAAGGGTGAAGTAAGGAAGACATACTTTTGTGAGGTTTTGTGTTGTGTGAGTTACATTCCTGCTTGGTCCTCACCTATGAAATGAAATGAAATATATTTATTTGTATAGGCCAACGGCGGCACTTACAAATTGTCAGTTACAATATTTTCTTAAACTACTACCGGATCGGAACGCGACCTCTACTGAGAAGATCCGGTAAGAAACTCAGTGGGCTTGTCTTTTTTTAATTTTAAAAATAATTATTCTCTTTTTAATTTTTTTTTAAATGCCATTTTTTACATATAATTAATAAAGCATTAGCTCCAGTATCTTGCTTTACATTTATCTAAAAAAAAAGAAGTTTGTTCAGCAAGATACGCTACACTTTGACATTTTCTTAATTAACTAATAATTATGTTATTGATCAGTCCCAAGCTGTTTTATCATTAATATAATCAGAAATTTTATAATAAGCTTTACGACTAAGTTTGCTTTTGATAATAACTTTAAATTTATTAATTGACAAATTTCTGATTTTGATAGGCAGTTTATTATAAAAACATTGACCCACAAAAGAATTACTTATTTTGTGGAGACGAGTAACATGTGTAGAAAGGTTATGTTTGTTCCTTGTATTTACATTATGCGTGTCACACCGTTTTACAAATTTATCAATATTTTTCCTTACATAAATTAGGTTTTCATATATGTATTGGGATATAACAGTTAGAATATTTATTTCTTTAAATAGTTCTTTTAGTGAAGCTCTTGGAGGCAGGCTGTAGATAGCTCGTATAGCTCTCTTTTGCAATATAAAAATATCATTTAGATGTGACGAGCACGCCCATAGCAATATACCATAAGTCATAATGCTATGAAAGTAACTAAAATAAACTATTCTAGCTGTTTCTACATCTGTTAGAAGTCTAATTTTTTTAACAGCATATGCCGCCGAATTGAGTCTACCCGACAATTTATCTATGTGGCAGCCCCATTGCAATTTGGCGTCAATAGTAACACCTAGGAAAACAGTTGACTCCACGGGATCCAAAACCATTCCATTTAATAACACATTGGTTTCAACATGCTTCACGTTGGATATCTGGGGTTGATTACAGATGTCCATGTGCCTGTATCCACTTACCATCAGGTGGACTGCATGCTCGTCTGCTACTTCAATATTACTAACATACACGACACATAGGTAAATAATTAGCCAAGTAAGAGTCGAGCTCGCACATAGAAGGTTCCGCAGCATCGAATTTTCATTTTTACTTAGTATTTGTTAAGTTTGTTTTTATAATATAATAAAATTAATTCATAGTGAAAATCTAACCTGTCTTCCTATTACAGTTCAATAGTTACCTAGTAATTAGAACGAAAAATGCCAAAATCACATTTCTTGGATTCTGTTCAGTACTTCTTGTTATAAACGGCCATAGTAGTAGACACTAAAAATTTCAAGTATGTATGTATCCTTATCCTTACTAATATTATAAATCCGAAAGTAACTCTGTCTGTCTGTCTGTCTCTTCTTCACGTCTAAACCACTGAACCGATTTTAATGAACTTTTGTACAAAGATAGTCTGAGACCCGAGAAAGGACATGAGACAGTTTTTATCCCGGAAATCCCACGGGAACTAGGGATGGCGATCTAAGATCGATTAATCGGAGAATAGATCTTTTGGACCCAAAACATCGATTATTTTAATCGATATTAGTAAGGATTGAGTCGTAAACTATGAATTTGATCAAGTGATGATCTTTAGCAAAGTTGAAGGTACGAATTTTCAGTTTTATGTAAGTTAGTATGTTATATTATTTTCTTTTAAACGCGGGCGAAGCTGCAGGCAAAATCTAGTCTATTATAGTACAAGAGAAAGAGTTCTAGGACAGACAGACAGACAACGGAGACTTAGTAATAGGTATCCGTTTTACCCTTTTAAAAATGAATTTGACTTTCAACTTTGAACATAATAAAACGATCATGATCAAGTACAATCTTCGTCCATTCACGAATCAACGCACAAGATGCATCTATATTATTCTATATTGAGTAATAAGGCAATTGATAGCCGACAATCAATTATTATGTCCCCTTATCAAGTCCTTGGTCGGGAGCACTTGCGAAGAGAACGTAGGAAAATTTCTAGAATTATACACAAAGATCTTGAAGATGGTAAAATCCTTTGCGGTTCGACTCCGGCGGCTTCACCACCACATCTATTGCTGTTATAACAGTTGTGTTAAGCTGCTATGTTCTGGTTTGAAGGGTGTGGTAAGGGAAGCGTACTTTTCCTTGGAATTCTAGCTTAGTTCTCATGGGTAGCGGCGCATCTGCCGACCTCAAGTAGATGATGCTAATCCTATCTGGGGTTGATTTTGATGTCCAGTTGTCTATTAGGGATGGCAATCTGAGATCGATTAATCGTAAAATCGATCTTTTGGGCAAAAAAAATCAATTCTTTTAATCGATCTCCAGCAATAAATCGATTCAGTGAATCGATCTTTTACCCTAGAAGATCGAAAGTCGATATTTTCGAATTTGGTTGTTATCTAGACCTTTTTTTCTTTTCGCTGTCTTCACCCTTTCTTAGCTGAAAAGATCGAAGATCGATTTTTGGAAAATCGATTCTTTGGGCCTCGATATTTTTGTGAATCGACCTATTACACTTCGATTCGAATCAATTCAAGAATCGACCTTTTTCGGGAAGAACCGCCATCGTCAATGTCCATACCGCAGTAGCCACTTACCATCAGGTGGACTGCATGCAAAATATGTTTAAACTCCCCTGCAGTTGGGTACAAACATAATTATGTTTACTAACTGTTTATACAAAGTTGATGCAATCAAACGCCATATTGGTTGAGCTAGGTTAGTGATTAAATTAAATACAACGCCATATTTCATTCAACCGGTGGTAGGGTGGCCATATTGTTACTTAACAAAGTAACTTACAAATAATTCGCCAAGTACGAGTCGAACTCGCACATGGAGGCTTCCGTACCACCATTCATTATTTTTTACTTATTTTTATTCATTTTATTATTTTCAACAATACTTCGTTATATGACACAACAGTAGATGGCGTTAGGGTGATGATGAATGATACGTAAAATACGTAAAATTAAAATAACTATATTAAAATATGTTTTATGGTTCTTACTTGTATTTATTATAATACCAGTTATAGTAGTTAAAGGTTGTAAAAATTTCAACAGTCTTCCTAGTACGGTTTAACAGTTAGATCGAAAAATGCCGAAAAAAACCGGTTTGTTGTATGGAGACCTCCTTTATTATACAACTTTATTTTATTTTTAGTATTTGTTGTTATAGCTACTACCGTTATACATCCCCTGTAAAAAAATCATTTGTCTATGAATTACGGTTCCGGAGATATCCCTGTGACAGACGGTAAGCCAGCGAAGTCTTAGTAATAGGGTACCGTTTTTACCCTGTGGGTACGGAACCCTAAAAAGACCCTTTCTAAACTACACCCTACACTAGGACTCCGCGTTATGGGCTTTTTTTATAATATAGAGTAGCAGACGAGCATGCAGTCCACCTGGTGGTAAGTGGCTACTGCCGCCCATGGACGTCGGAGTCAACCACAAAGGTTTCTACCACCTTCAAACATTGCTTTAAGCATTAAGCCGCCTTTTGTACCAAATCATGTTTGGTTCAATAAAGTATAAATAAATATCTGTCTAGCCGGAGTAGTTCGACTCCGGCGGCACCACCGCCACACATATTTCTATCATAACAGCAGCATTAAGTGCTGCAGTGTCATGGCTTGAAGAGCGTGGGTAAGGGAGACATACGGTGGCGTTCCAACTTAGTTCTCAGGGTAGCGGCCTATCTTCGGCCGACCTCGAGTAGGTATCTAATCGTATCTGGGGTTAATTACAAATGTCAAAGAATTCTTATATTTGTTTTATTAGTAAAAATGGGCGTTTGCGACCCCTAAGGTCGTTTGTCCACCGCACCGTCACCGAGCCGATACCGAGAACGAGATTATTTTGGGCCGATTTTAATATGACGTGACGGCGATAGTTTGTCCACCGCGACTAATATCAGCGGTTTATTTTGTTCCAGCTGTCACGCGTGTGACGGCAGTGTATGGACAAGTTCCAATGTGTTTTACATTGCCGGCACATCGGCCCGTCAAAATCTCGGTGCCGATCTAGCGGTCACGCCGATCTACTCGCAATATCGGCGGCCGGGATGACGGTGCTCGGATGACGGGCGTGCGGTGGACAAGCTGCTATAGTAAATGTACGTACGCTACTTCGACGCCGTCATTAATTATCGGTATCGACAGTGACGTTGGCGGTGGACAAACAGCGTAAATGCTCTGATAGGATCGGGATGCCGCTTGTTAATTAGCTTACTCGTATTATACCTCTCGAATTAACAGAACACCATAAGTATTTCTCCCTAGAACACAACAGCGGTACACTGTTATAAGGCAGGAATAATGTGGCGGAGTAGAACCACAAAGGCTTCTACCATAATTAAAATACATTATTATTCTACCTATAAATGATATTTCTGTTTAAATGTCCATTCTTTTAAATAATATGGTGACCCTATACAAACCAGATTCTATAAAAGCTTTATCGGTGAATGTTCAAAGAATTTCCGCCCTGCCTCGATTTGTTTTTTTAATCCATTTATGGTATTATGCCATGATTATGCTTCCTTTAAGCTTTTACGAATAAATATTATATTTATAAATATATAGCTAACTAGAGAATTGTGATAAAAACAAACACACGACTTTAAAAATATAACCTATAGTTACAATTTAGACGACTCCAACGACACCTCATATGTTAATCCGTAAAGCCGTTTGGGCTGCAGCGTGACAAAGTGTCCCTGTAGTTCCGGGACCAGAATAGGGCTACGGTATCCCCTGCTTGTCGTAAGAGGGGACTAAAAGGGGCTTCCGGGGTTGCCGGCGGCAAGAGTGGGAGCTCGAACCGACCCCTGGAAGGACGGCGGTATGTGTAGTCGCATACCGTACCTTTTGAAGGTTTCCCCCTCGTAAACAAAAAAAAAGGCGTGACAAAGAATGAGAGATCCATACGCTCGAAAAACATTACACGTCGCGCTCTGATAAGAACAGTTATTATTTATAAATGTGAAACATTGAAAAAAATTAGAAACTTGGAATTTTGTTTCATAATATATTTTTTATTATATAGAAGTAGCAAACGAGGATGCAGTCCATCTGATGGTAAGTGGCCACGCTATATGGACATCTATAATCAATCCCAGATAGGATTGCCTACTTGAGCTCGATCACAGATAGGTTCACGATCACTGAGCACTAAGTTCCTCTAGTAAGTGTTTTACCCCTTTTTTTTATTTTTTTTTTTGTTTACGAAGGGGAAACCGGACGGCTCGACCTCCCTATCTTGCCACCCGCAACCCCGGAAGCCCACTTTTAGTCGCCTCTTACGACAGGCAGGAGTTACCGTAGCCCTATTCTACTCCCGAAACTACAGGGACAAAGTGTTTTACCCTTAACGACACTTAGTGTTTCCCCTTATCACATCATTCAAACCAGAACACAGCAGCGCTTAAAAACATAATTAATTTCGAACATGCTTTGTAATTTTCTAACGGAATCGAACTTCAGACCGCTAGAGCTGTGATTAAACCTATAAGCTATCGTCATTACTGTCCCACTGCTGGCCCGTGCCCAGCTTCTTCTTATCAGTTAAGGTTATTAGGCCATAATTCGCGCTAGCCAAGTGCTAACTGGTAGACTTCACATATCTTTGATAACTAACTAAATTGAGTTAAATAATTGTTCACATCTTTAGTACTTTTTTAGAACTCTTAGGCATGTAGATACCCTTACGATATTTTCCTTCACCGTTCAAGATTACTCACTCCTAACAAGAAAATGTACCCAGTTTTGACAATTGAAATAGTTGCGTAAAAAAGTTTTGCCACGTCTCCGTGCTAGAATGTCCCTAAAATATTTGAGATAATTATTTATTTATTATGTAAATTACTCAGTATTAGTTATTTACTCGTAAATTTTCTATAAAAATGTTTTTTATTTGTCAAGAATTCAAAAAAAGATTTCACTAATAAACCGTTTGTGGCTTCATTCAATTTCAAGGCGGCGAAGTATCTTTACTAATCTATGCGTTTAAGTAATAAAATTCTAATACGAACATAGCTTGAAATAGCATAGAATTTGAACCTCGGACTCCTCGATTGAGGCCGAGATTTAACCACTAAGCTATCACTACAAGTTATACTTATATAGTCCGCGCCAAACAGCTAGTCCGCTCTGAAGTTGCGAGCGTGTAGGCACAATTTGTTATGGCGACTTGGCGACGCGATTCATTTCTATATTCAGAGCGGACTAGCAGTTTTACGTGGACTCTACCTACTAATCTCTAATTACCAAAATTATTATTTACTTAAAACGGATGCTTCAAAATTAACTGGAATGTTAAGAATTTGGTAAATCTACTTTTAATTAATCACGCAAGTTTAATTATTCATCTATTTATTATTATCGTCCTTACTATGTAGAGAACAAAGATTTTTTAGAATCTTTAAAAATATCTCCTTTTTATTAAAAAAGAAAAATAACAAATAATAACCTTCTAATATAACTCTTGAAACTAACATTTAAATTTAAAAAAAAATTAAAATCGCTATTACAATTTAAAAAATTGTGCCCCTTACACACTGTTTAAAAAAATAAAAAAATAACAATTGAATTTTTATGAAATAAAAAATAAAACTTTAAACAAACAATAAGTTTTATGCCTACTGTTTAAAAAATGTAATAAAACTCACCAAAAAAAGTATCCAAAATAAAACAGCCTTAGCAATCCACACACAACCACTTTACCAATATATTTCACTAGGCACTATGTATACGCCTTTGCCAAGCAACCGTCTTCGCGCGTTCTCTAAACGTCAATGACAGCTACTTCCCGCGCAGACTCTTTTATTCCACAGATTAAAACTGTCGAAAGGTTATCTGTGTATAAAAACTGCATTTTACCGACAGAGTAAAGTAACAATTGGGAAAACACACTTAATTTAGGGGACTTTAGTTCGTAAGATTACTCAATTGATTTTATAATATAGAAGTAGCACACGATAATGCAGTCCATATGATGGTAAGGTTGAAGAGTGTGGTATGGGAGACATACTATTTAGAGGCATTCGAACTTAATTCTCAGGATAAGCGGCGCACCTGTGACCCACCACAGGTAGGAATTTAATCTTATCAGGGGTTGATTACAGATGTAAATGGGCGGCAATAACTATTAATCGTCAGATGGTATAGTCCGCATAAAACTACTAGTCCGCTCTGAATATAGAAATGAATCGCGTCGCCATAGCAAGTTGTATGACTACGCCATAGCTTAGTAAAGATTACTCACTCCTAACAAGAAAATGTACCCAGTTTTGAGAATTGAAATAGTTGCGTAAAATAGTTTTGCCACGTCTCCGTGCTAAAATGTCCCTAAAAAATTTGAAATAATTATTTATTTATTACGTAAATTACGCAGTATTAGTTATTTATTCGTATATTTTCTCTAAAAATGTTTTTATTTGTCAAGAATTCAAAAAAAGAACTTACTAAAATAAGCCGTTTGTGGCTTCATTCAATTTCAAGGCGGCGAAGTATCTTTACTAATCTATGGACTACACCTGCTCGCAACAACTTCAGAGCGGACTAGGAGTTTGGCGCGGACTATACCTACAGGCTCGTTACAAAATAGCGCTATCATCTACGTCAAATTTTGCCGGTCTGGGCAATTGTTTTTTATTTTTTATTTATTAACAAAATCCACAGCTCTTAAAGCATTGTACAATTTTTTCATGCTTAATCTACTAACAGACAATTAAGGATTTACATTTTATGATTATTTCAAATAATAATGTTCCCTAGTAATTTACTTTACAAAATCATATTGAAGCAGTGTAGTGTATCCAATAGTCCTAATAGTGGGAAGACCCGTGCCCAGCAGTGGGACATTAAGAATTGTCATAGAAACGCAACTTATTTCTTGCACACGATATACTCGTATCTTTAGATTCTCATTCATTGCTGTGATTTAAAAGGATGCTAGGGATGGGATGTGGTCGATAAAAATAAAATAAAAAATATTACTTTTTATTAAATCGACTATTTCATTAAACTTATAAAGAAGGCACATTTTTTTGATGTGAAACATCTATAGCCGCACGTAAAACCGATTTCTGGCGTGGCGACGCATGCCGTGGCGGCACGTCGCCACGCTATACGATGGTAGATATATACAGTCTATATGCAGTAGTGTGTACGGTGTGGCGACACGTCGCCATGCGCAATAACTATTACCGAAGTCACTGATTAAACGAATTAAGTAGTCACGATTTGAAATAAATTCGTAAATTTTTGTATTTAATGAAAATAAATGTTTATTCAATAAATAGTCATCGTTATCTGGAAAAAAAACCTTATTTTTTTATTTTATCATTATGACATATTTAGTTCCTATCACAATATGTTCTTTTCTGCATGTTACTTTAACAAAATAATGTCGATGTTTCACATCTGCCAGGCGTCCCGTGACGGCTCACATTTTTTTTTTATAAGTAGGTACTTAATTAAGTTTGTTTATTAGTGTGTTGTTATCGTAATAAGCACTGAGGCACTGATTATTCAGAAATTCAGATTCTAATAGGTATTATGATGTAAGCTGAAGGTTTTCTGAGAAAAGCCTTTAAGTATTATAAAAACAAAAAAACATGAAATCAAAAAGATAAACGGCTATGTCCGTCCGATAATTTAGACAAATCTAACATCACCTCATATGTCAAAATCCATTAAGCGTTTTTGTATGTAGAGCGCATGCATTAGTAAAGATACTTCGCCGCCTTGAAATTGAATGAAGCCACAAACGGTTTATTAGTAAGTTCTTTTTTTTAATTCTTGACACATAAAAACATCTTTAGAGAAAATTTACGAATAAATAACTAATACTGCGTAATTTACGTAATAAATATATAATTATTTCAAATATTTTAGGGACATTTTAGCACGGAGACGTGGCAAAACTTTTTTACGCAACTATTTCAATTCTCAAAACTGGGTACATTTTCTTGTTAGGAGTGAGTAATCTTTACTAATCTATGGTAGAGCGTGAAAAGAATGAAACACACATACATACTCTCGAACAACATTACCCTCCACAAACAGGTAAAAATAATCTAAATGTTTTGTTTTACATATAAATGTACAGATAATATTAAGAAAACGTCAAGGGATTTTTAGATCAATAATAATGACGACACATTATTATCAGTAAAAACAAAAACATGATCATAAGTTTGCATGTTTGCGTAAACATTATCAATAGTATGACATTGGATTTTTTGGGTATTTCTAGTCTTTACCTAGAATCTTTACCTAATTATACTTAAAAAAAATAAAAAATAACCAAGTTAAATAACAAACAAAATATTTAATTACATTTATTATATTATAGAAGTATCTAAGTAAATAAGTCATTGGCAACTGCCACCCATGAATATGTAATCAATCCCAGATAAGATTAAGGTCCTACCTGAGGTCGGCCACAGATGTGTTGCTAAACCTCCCGACGTAAAAACGCCTCGGATAACTATCTCTCTAACCACCTTCAAAGCGGAACACAGCAGCGCTGAATTCTACTGTTATTAGGCAAATAATTATAGTTTTAAAACTAAAAACCACGCTAAAATCGCACGAGGAGAATCGTTAATCCTGATTCCCGACGATCCTGATGAGGAGAACGGGATAAAATTATTAAAATTGTGTTTTGTCATCGGTTCTTGACAATTGTTCAAAATTTTAAATTAGTCGGACCGTTCAAAGTGGGTAAAATCGAGTTCAAAAATTCCGTTACATACATACATACAGGTCAAGCTAATAAAGGCGTGGTAAAAAGGTGTGGCGGTGGTGCCTCCGGAGTCGAACCACAAAGGGTTCTACCACCTTCAATCGCTAAAATACATATTTCTTAGAACATGACTATTTTTGTCGACTCCCAAAAGGGAGGAGGTTTTAATTATGATTAATTAGGATCATTATTATGAAAGTGGTAGAACCCTCCGTGGTTCGACTCCGGCGGCACCACCGCCACACCTATTTCTACCTAATAACAGCAGTGTTAGGCGCTGCTAGGTAGGAATATCTAATCCTATCTGGGGTTGATTACAGATGTCCATGGGCGGCAGTAGCCACTCACCATCAGGTGGACTGCATGCTCATCTGCTACTCTTATATTATAATTAAAAAAAATAGACTGTATTTTTATTCAGTTGACTACTGAAGAGTTTTCTAGTAAGTTCAGAAGTTTAACGATAACCTTACATATTTACATATTACATATGCACCCATAAAAAAGTTCCGTTACATGCACAAACTTTTTTGTTTAACAAATAACGTATAAATATCAGCTTTTTATCTCGCGTTTGAGATATCGGTTGTTGAGATTGAACGCTACGGTGGCCACACGGTGCCACTGCTGGAGACGGGACCTTGTGAAATGAGGATTGGCACGGGTTAGTGGGAAACCCGTATGACATTTTTACGCTTTTACTTTTTAGGGTTCCGTACCCAAAGGAATAAAAACGGAACCCTATTACTAAGACTTTGCTGTCTGTCTGTCTGTCTGTTACAGGGCTCTATCTCCTGAACCGACACTTGAATTCCTTACAGAGGATGCATAACGGTGGCCGCTATAAAAACAAATACTAAAAAATAAAAAAATAATAATATAAAAAGGGGTCCCCTTACAAATACAACAAACTGATAGTTTTTTAACTTACCGTTGAACCGTTATACAGTTCAAATTGTCCCAATGTATGTACTTCAATGGCTGCTATAATAACAAATAGAAAAAATTAAAAAAAAAATTTGGTGCTACGGAACCCTCTGGGTGCGAGTTCGACTTGCACTTGGCCAATTATTCTATATCTATTTTGAATTTTAACCAAACATAAAAAGATATGTCCTGCATTTTTATATTAGTATGTTCACTCTCTGATACAGTTTAGAAACGAAGTAATTTACCCCCATTGTTTGTAGATTGGTAAACATTGACATTACCAACAAGTTACATCAAAAGATAAGGTTACAATGTTGATAAGCTGGCGTTACAGTGATTAATATGTTTATGAAAGGATAGTTTAAGATTACACTATCATCATCATCAACCCATTACTGTCCCACTGGACACGGGTCTCCTCTCAGAATGAGAAGGATTAGGCCTTAGTCCACCGCGCTAGACAATTGCGTATTGGTAGAATTCACACACCTTTGAGATTTTTTTTGTAACTCTCAGGTATGCAGGTTTCCTCAAGATGTTTTCCTTCACCGATTAAGCAAGTGATAATAAATTTCTAATACGCACATAATTTTGAAAAATCAGAGGTGCGTGCCTGGGATTTGAACCTTTCACCCTTGGATCGAGAGGCCGAGTTGCTATTACTGATTATGAGTAATAGCAACTCGGTCGCTAATGAGTCAGGTAGAGGACTAGCAGTTTTTCTATAGTCCGCGAAAAACTGCTAATCCGCTACCTGACCCATGAGGTAAACAGCATAGTCGTATGTTATTCCTCTAGTATAAAAAATAAAATCAAATATTAAAATAAAACCGATATATCGATAAGTAATTTAATACTTTCCCATCACTACAATCCAGTTGAGCGCTCGGCTATATCCAGTTTTACTTGTAAGGCCGGTTTTGCCCTTATGGTCCTAAGGCCTTAGGTTTGCCTGAACTTTCTTCCACACTAGTTATTTCTGGTATAATCTAGATTTAACTTATGTAATAGTATCTAAGTGGGTACAGTCCCCCGTTTACGATTTGCAAATCAAAGGCATATTATGATGTGAATAAAATAAATAATATAGAAAATCCGACAAGAAACAATATTTAAATGTGATGCGCTAAAATACCTAAAGAAAATTGATTATAGAAAACTAAATTAAAATTACATATACTTAAACAGTTTAAAATTATTTTATATTTTTATTTTGATAAAATTAAACAATTAGTTTTTAATTCCGTTTAATTCTATTTTTGTTAATCTATAAACAATTTGATTATAATTAAATTTAATTTTGTTTGCAAAAATACATAACATATCCCAAAAATATAACCCTTTCTGGGTAGCCGAGTAAACAGGCATTCAAGTACTTAATAACGTAGAACCCTTTGTGGTTCGTCTCCAGCGGCACCACCGCCATACCATTTTTCTGCATAATAACACCAGTGTTCAGTGTTGTTGTGTTCTGGTTTGAAGGGTGTGGTAAGGGAGTCATACTAGCCTAGTATAATAGCAACGCGTCTGTGGCCGACCTCAGATAGGAATATCTAATCCTATCTGGATGATTACAGATTGCAGATGTCCATGGGCAACGGCAGCCGCTTCCCGTCAGGTGGACCGCATGCTCGTCTGCTACTCCTATATTATAAAAAGAGCTTTTGCCCGCGGCTTCGCTCGCGTTACGAAGTAATATTTTCATCCCCTATTTTGTCCCCTTGGGGGTAGATTTGATCAAAATCCTTTCTTAGCGGATGCCTACGTCATGACATCTACCTGCATGGCAAATGTCAGCCCGATCCTTCCAGTGGTTTGGGCTGTGCGTTGATACATCACTATGTCAGTCAGTCACCTTTGAGTTACATATATTTAGAAAAACTTATTGAGTACAGAACCCTAAAAAAGTGTTTTTATCCAACTTAGCTGTTTACCTACCACCTTTTGAGCAAACTTTCATTATTATCAATAGTGAAATTCAAACAGGATACCTACATACATACATTTGTAACATACAAGAAAATCGCTCCACATAATTGTATGTCGAATAACAGCTCTTCTACGCGCTTTCAAAAAATATTTGCAATACAAAACGTCTTTTCGCAGTTTATTTTATACTCAACATACTACCTTTTGGATCTAAGGAGCTTCATTTTAAAAGTAGTATACCAATTTCAAATTGAACACGAAATCTTCGAAATTCAAAAACGGCATATCCCATTCAAACACATTCGATACTTACGTCGTTTTGTTTTTTGTTAGTATCTGTGCAAAAGTAGTATACCATTTTCTGCGATCTATTCCAAAAGGCAGTAAGTGAATGTCTTTACTTGGGATTTAATGCATTTTTCTTGTAAATCAAGCCTATTCGTAATGTTTAGAATTCGTATTGCGTGTCTCAATATAGGTGAGCGAGTTACATTCATGGAATATTAACTTGGATAAAACACGTTAGGTATTTACGTTTGAAATAGATTTGAAAATTTTAAACACAGTATGAATTATACCTAATGACTAATGCCATATTAATTTGGTACCAAAATGGATGTATGTTGTATAATTATGGTCAAACCCATTTTGGGATAAAAAACATAGATTAGTAAAGATATTTCGCCGCCTTGAAATTGAATGAATGGCTTCATTCAATTGCAAACGGCTTATTATAGTAAGTTAATTTTTTTTTTTATTTTTGACAAATAAAAACATTTTTAGAGATTTTTTTAGGAAAAATTTACGAATAAATAACGAATACTGCGTAATTTACAATTACAATGTACAATTTGTACTCGTGTTATGTACTCGTAGATATGTACGTCATAGATATGTTTTGATCAACGTAATAAATATGGCGCGATAAAATCTAAAGAGAACAAAAACAATGTTATCTAAATTATTTCTTGATACACAAAATACCAAATCGTCATAATAAAGTCATAGGCAACAATCGACATATTCGTCTTAAAAATCACAAAAAATATAGAATGAATCAATAATAAATATATTTTTCGTAATATCATTTTTATCTATCACAACTATGGCCACTGTATGTGGTTTTTCTTCATTTCTTTATTTAATAAAAATACCCCCCCTGGTGGCCATCCTCCGCGCTGCGTTGAGAACTCCGGGGTCTCCAGGGAACGCAACCGGAGTCCTCTAAGCGCGTTGCCCCATCGGGCTCCGCCCAGGCGAGCTTAAGCTCCCCACATCCTCTGGTGTGTACAACGGCATGTGGCCATACATAGCACCATCCGTCCCAGGGTGGCTGGCCGGGCGGTCCGAGCTCCCACTCTTGCCAACCCCGAAAGCCCCTTTTAGTCGCCTCTTACGACAGGCAGGGGATACCGTAGCCCTATTCTGGTCCCGGAACTACAGGGCCAGGCTATTACGAATCCCATAAGACCTTCAACCAGTTTTAACGCCTGCCATTTAATGCTAACAATTGGAGCCGATGGTTTAACGTGCCCTCGGAAGCAGAGTGCATAAAATCTTGTCACTTGCGGTCACCCATCAAATTTCCTACAGCGCCCGACGGTGCTTCTTTTTATAATATAATATAAGGAGTACCAGACGAGCATGCAGTCCACCTGATGGTAAGTGGCTACTGCCGCCCACGGACTCCCTAAATGACATAACTATATGGTTAAAAAATAATAACTTAGCATTAAATTTTACCAAAACTAAATTAATAAATTTCTATACAAATAAGAATATAGGTGACCTTGACATAAAATATAATGGTGAAAAAATTGACGAAGTACATCATACAAAATTTTTAGGTATAATTATTGACAAAAATCTAACATGGAAAGAGCATATTGACAATATGTGCAATAAATTAGACCGGTTTATTTTCGCCCTCAGGAGGATTAGGTACACGGTATCAGAACAACATGCATGGTGTGCCTACCACGGCTATGTATCATCGGTACTGAACTACGGTCTGATAATTTGGGGTAATTCGTCATACGCGATTCAAGCATTCAGGGTGCAAAAAAACTGCACTGGATGGACAGCTGCCGACCACTATTCAAAAAGTATAAGATACTAACTCTGCCTTCACTATATATCAGAAATATTTGCCTATTAGTACACAGACATCCCGACCAATTCACAAAGGTTTCAGAGTACAGTACTAGGCCCTCACGATATCTAAACAAATTACTAGTCCCTAATTGTGCCCTAAGTCACTACAAAAAAAACGCTCATTTCATAGCAATAAGAATTTATAATATGTTACCCGATGCCATAAAACAATTGACATACAATCAGTTTAAAAGCAAATTGACATTATGGCTTGTGTTTAAATGTTTTTATTGTGTTAAAGATTATTTAGATTTAAGGAAAATTGACATACAAACTTCATTTAATGACTATATAATGTAACTAATGCTTCTTGACATCAATAACTGTATAATATTCAAATTACATATATTGCAATCAATTATTTTAAATATTCACAATTGTAAATTGTTTTTAATTACTATGTGTACAAAATTTGCACGCCGACCCGGCAGAATGAGAGAAATTTGTAACTATAAAACCTTTGTTAACCTTATTCTATGCAAATAAAGAATTATGAATTATGAATTATGACATCTGTAATCAATCCCAGATAGGATTAAATACCCTACCTGAGGTCGGCCACAGATGCGCCGCTACTCTTGAGGACTAAGTTTACTACTCTTCAGTTTCCACATAGTTGATATTAAATGAAATGATACATTTAGTCGGTTAATCTTATGTTCACTAAAATAGTTATTTTCATTTACTTTCCTAATTATAATTAAACTCAGACTGTAAAAATATTTAAATAAAACACTTATATTCATTTTCGTACTTATTTCAACCTTCAAGAAACAAAATAAACAATTTATTTCGTTCAGCTAAATATAGCTGAACAATATAAAATGTTTATTTTACTAAAATGTTTGTTTTACTAACGACATCAACGTTGTCAATAAAGCACTTGACATAATCTGCAACCGGCTTAGCGCAAACAATCTTGTATTAAATAATAAAAATATAGTTCAAAAAACTAAAAAAAAACACGCTTTTATTATAAAATCAACTAAAAAGTAGAAAATAATTTCAATCTAGGAATCAATTAAGGAACAGTAAATTGTATAATTGTAAAAAAAGCGTGGAGTGCTCCACTTATCAATTTTCGAAAAGCACCCCACACTTTTTCCACAATTATACAATTTACTATTCCTTAATTGATTCCTAGATTGAAAATTATTTTCTACTTTTTAGTTGATTTTATCATAAAAGCGTGTTATTTTTTTTAGTTTTTTGAGCTATATTTATTTTATTAATTTTTAGTATTTGTTGCGACCATCATTATGGATCGTCTGTAAAAAAATCAAGTGTCTGTCTATTACGGTTTAAGAGATAAAGCCCTGTGACTCACGAACAGACAGCGGAGGGTTTCGTTTTATCCTTTGAGTACGGAATCCTAAAAATCATTCTACAAGATGGCATTATAGATATGTTTCAGTACATTTGAGTAATAGGGAAATAACATTTTTTTTTTCAAAACTAAAAATCAATCTAGTAACTTTGCCTGAACTCTCCCTAAGGCGCTTTCTCTCGCCTCGAAAATCGTTAATCCTAAGGATGTTGATAAGGACAATGGTACAAAATTATTAAAATCATGTAGGTATTATCATCGGTTTTTTATAATTTTTCAAAATTTTGAATTAAACTAAACGTTCAAAGTGGATAGAAATCGGGTTCAAAGATTCCGATAGTGTTACGTACATACATACATACATACATACATACATACAACCCAAGCTAATGAAAGCGTGTTAAAAAGACTAAATGTGTCCGATTTCCTTTGCCTAATGTTAAAAAGCTAAGGATGAATGTTACCCTTAACAATCACCTAGAATTTGTAGATGAAACAGTTTCCTTAGGGAAAAATTTAGATTGTAAACTATGTACAATGGAGCCTGCAGATAGCAAAGTTATGAAGACTTAGTTCTGCCGCCTATGCCGTAAAGAAGATCTTACCGATATACCAACCGCTAGGCTCGTTTACTTTGTCCCTGTAGTTCCGGGACTAGAATAGGGCTACGGTATCCCCTGCCTGTCGTAAGAGGCGACTAAAAGGGGGCTCCCGGAGGTGCGGGTGGCAAGAATGGGAGCTCGAACCGTGCAGTAAACGGCCCCGGGAAGGACGGCGGTATGTGTGGTCGCATACCGTCGTGAACACCAGATGGTTTGGGAGGAGCGAAAACTGCTCTCCCAGGGCAGAGCCCGATCGGGGCATCGCGCTTGGAGGACTCCTGTTGCGTTCCGTCGGAGATCCCGGAGTCCTCTACGCAGCGCCGAGGCCGGCCACCGGGGGGTTTTAGTGCGGTAAGAATCCCACATAACCACGGGGTTATGCGGCACGGGCCGCTTCCACGGTATGGGGTACCTTTTGAAGGTTTCCCCCTCGTAAACAAAAAAAAGGCTCGTTTACTTTAATTATTTTCATAGCATTATGTCTTACGGTATTCTGCTGTGGGGTAATGCTGCTAGCATAGATGTCATTTTTATACTGTAAAAACGTGCAATTAGAGCCATTTATGGTCTTCGCCCCCGTGAGTCCTTGCGAAAACTGTTTAAATCTGTAAATGTTTTGACAGTGCCTAGTCTATATATTTATGAAAATATTTAATATGCTCGCAAAAATTATTCTTCTTTGGAAAATAATATATAATAGGCATAGTCATAATAATAGAAATAAAGATAAACTAGCCATACCTCAATTTAGATTAAGCAAGGTGTGTAATTCTTTTATGGGGAACTGTATTCGTTTCTACAATAAAATACCAAAAGACACTATCGATCTATCCAAGAAAAGGTTTAAATCTACTATAAAATTAACTTTATGTAAAAAAGCTTATTATAATGTAAATCAGTACTTAAATGATAAAACCGCATGGTATGACAACTCCAGCTCCAACATCAATAATTAATTATATGTACCACTATGTAAGATTGTATATTATTTACTCTTTAAAAGATGCAAATATGCACACGTATGGAGTTTCTTGCGTCGCTTCTTCTCCATAGCGAAACACCTTCCGAAGCGGTGGTTGTTTGTTGACTTTCAAAAAATATTCTATATGAATCAATTTTGAATAAATGAGATTTGAATTTGAAAAGGTGATTTGATACATCTAAAAATAAATGAATGATTAAATTAATTCAAATCGGTTTTCAAAATATGGCGCTCTAACAGCTAGTCGAGTTAGATTAGCTTGTGTTGCAAGTAATAAAAATGTTACACAATCTGTAAAAAAAAGTACTATCCTACATAATTGTAATTATAAATTATCCCATAACGTAACTAATAAAATGTTTAATTATACTTAAATTTTAATACTTATTTATAGTTAACTCATTTTATAGAAATATCCTTATTTATAACCTCAAAATTTGCGTTTAATAACAGAGTGACTTGACTTATTAAATTGACAAATTTATGACATTGACAATATTAAATCGTAAACAATATGTTTTCTCTTCAGTTTATTTATAAAAACCGTACATTTTAAATAAAAAATACTGTAATCGTATCTCTATTTTGTACTATAGCAAATATTTTAAAATAAGAATAGCAAAATGTCTGACGCGGAAGTAGAGGTGCCGGGAACATTCAAAAAGAGAACAATAAAACGTCGTGGCGGGAGAAAGCGCAAATCTTCGAGTTCTGAAGGTTAGAAGCTTACTGTTTTATTATTTTTGATAATAAATAGAAATAAAAGTTAATGTACATATAAGAGGATACTAGCAAACATTGTTGGTTACTTTATTTTTAGGTTAGAGCAAGCTTTTAAGATCTTGGAACCCTACGCGGTTCGTCCTTTGTGGCACCACCACCAAACCTATTTCAGTCTAATAACAGCAGTGTTAAGAGCTGCTGTATTTTACCGACCTATTTCTTCCTCATAACATCGCTAAAGCACCTGTTCCGCGCACACTTGCGACATTAAACGCGCTCATGGATCATTATCCGAACTGTGATGTGCTTGCTGATGACTGGAAGCTGATCATGTCTGTATGCTTGGAGTTCTGTGAGTTGTCTGTATGTTAGATCTGTCTAGTTAGTTAGCCGTTCTAATTAGATCAATAAAATAAATAAATAAATCGGTGTAGCAGTATTGTGTTCTGGTTTGAAGTGTGTGGTAAGAGAGATACACTTACAGACACATTCCAACTTAGTCCTCAGAAGTATATGTCAGGAGCATAGATTAGTAAAGATTACTCACTCCTAACAAGAAAATGTACCCAGTTTCGAGAATTGAAATAGTTGCCTAAAAAAGTTTTGCCACATCTCCATACTGAAATGTCCATAAAATATTTGAAATAATTATTTATTTATTACGTAATTATTACGTAAATTACTTATTTATTCGTAAAATTTCTCTAGAGATGTTTTTATTTGTCAAGGATTCAAAAAAAGAACTTACTAAAATAAGCCATTTGTGGCTTCATTCAATTTCAAGGCGGCGATGTCTCTTTACTAATCTATGGTCAGGAGTAGCAATTCAGGTGGCTTACCCCAGGTGAGACTAATTCTATCTCGAGTTAAGTACAGATGTCTATTCTAGCAGTGACCATGATTCACTACGTCTCCTTTTACTATTAAAACAAATGATAATAAATTCCAATACACAACTTTGAATAATCAAAGGATACTTGCATTTTAAGATTTGAACCTCAACTACATGGAGACTCAGAGATCAAACCATAACACTATCTTTATTATTGTTATATTAGCATAACTATATGTGCTGAATATGTGGGAAAAAGAGAATAATAATTATTAAAAAAGACAAACCCACTGAGTTTCTTACCGGATCTTCTCAGTAGAGGTTGTGTTCAGATCCGGTAGTAGTTTAAGAAAATATTGTAACTGACAATTTGTAAGTGCCGCCTTTGGCCTATACAAAATAAATATATTTCATTTCATATATTTCATTTCATTTCATTCACCATACTAATTTTAGTTTAGTCCAGATAATATGTAAATGATGAATTTAGATACCTGTATTGAGTCTGGGTGTTTGTGTTTCATGTGTTCATGGCACCCACAACAATAAATTATAAAAAGTGCTATTTATTATTGTAAAAATATTGTATTTATTTCAGATCAAAACACCTCCGACTCTGATGAGCCTACAGTAGTTTTACCGACAAAGCGGCCACAGAAAGCTAACCCTAATATACAGACCACTGCTGGGCCCAAGCGGCAGAAATCCGAATGGAATAATGATGGTAGCAGCGATGATGAGAAAGTGAGTATTTAAATAACTTTCATTGTTTGACATTACCACCACATCATATAATAGTACACAAATGGTCAAGGGTCCGGAAAGGCCATAGGGTACCTTTAATTCCGAGTAAAAGTATCTTTCCCTGAAATCTACGCCAGACAGATATCTAAATGAGGAATTTAGATTTTATTTCTGGGGCTGGGTGTTGCTGTATTTGACTATGTGTGTGTCCATGGCAACCAAGACACAGACATGGACATTAACAGTGTCTGTAATACACACATACAATTGATAGTAAATGGTGTTGAACAAAATCAAAATAAATAAAAAATCATTTCGACAAAAAGTGCCAATGCCAATTTGCCAATGAAGGTATAGATATAAAGGATTTATTCACTAATTTTATATCACTGTCCTTATTTTCAGGTGCAAGAATCCAGAACAACGTTATCAGTGCAACAACAAAGAGAGAACGCAACAGCTACGTACGAACTGGACACCGAACGGGATAGAGATGCTCAGGCCATCTTCGAGAAGGCCCAGAAGATTAATGAGGAGCTCCAAGGGCAGGCTGATGATAAGGTAGCTGTTATAAACATATAATAATGACAAAATTAAACTACTTAAAATGATTTTTGAAATGAAAACTTCTTTAGCGGCATTGTACATTTTTTGTGATAGTAAAAATTTTTAAACGTGTCAGGACACGTGGACTGATCGAAAATTCGTTGGACGGAAAAGCAAACTGCAAAAGTCAAGATGTCATACGGTGTCAGCATAGAAAAATATGTTGATGGGTGTCAGTTTCATTTTTCATTTATTATATTTTACTAGCTGAGCCGGCAAACGTATTGCCATATAAATAAAAAAATGTTAAGGGTGAACAACCCTTATCACTTAGGGGTATAAAAAATAGATAGTAGCCGATTCTCAGACCTACTGAATGTGCATATAAAATTTGGCGAAAATCAGTAAAGCCGTTTCGGAGGAGTACGGTAACTAACATTGTGACACGAGAATTTTATATGTAAGATTGTTCAGGGTACTCCCGGAGTGCAGCCCGTTCATTTTTCTTTATGTAATAAGTGATGTGATATAGAAGTAGCAGACGAATGCAGTCCATCTGATGATGAGTGGCTACTGCCGCCCATAGACATCTGTGACCAACCCCAGATAAGATTAGATTCTTACCGGAAATCGATCAAAGATCTTACTCCTAAAATAGAAAAAATGTAGTATTATAAAGTAATTCAGTCTTGGCCATACATTCAAATTTCGAATCTAAGATTTCAATGGGGTGTAGTGTGCGTAAGACTTAGTTATATAAGTTAGTGTAAGAGTATTATTAAGTTAGTTACAATAAAGACATCAAACCATTAAGATACCTCTCAATATACAAGAGCCTGCGACATCACTACAGGGGAATCTAGTGTCTAATGGGTCTGGGTGCTGATACACCTTTGTTTGTGTGCATCATCATCACCCCATTCCTGTCCCACTGCTGGGCACGGGTCTCCTCTCAGAGGAAGTGTCGTCATCAACCCATTATTGTCCCACTGCTGGGCACGGGTCTCCTCTCAGAATGAGAAGGATTAGGCCATAGTCCACCACACTAGCCGACTGCGTATTGGTAGACTTCACATACCTTTAAAATTTCATTTTTTATTAATCTCTCAGGTGCGCAGGTTTCGTCACGATGTTTTCTTAAACCGTTTTAATTAATATCTTAATTAAAATCAGAGATATGTGCCTGGGATTTGAACTTTGGACCCCTCGATGAAGAAGCCGAGTTTCTTAACCACTAGGCTATCACTGCTTTTTCTGTATAATACATATTATTATTGTTTATCGTTCCAGGTGTACCGAGGTCTCAACAACTATGCACAGTATTACAAGAAAAGGGACACAGCGGCCGGTAACGCTAGCTCGGGTCTTGTTCGCAAGGGACCTATTAGGGCTCCGGCTAATCTGAGGGCCACTGTCAGGTTAGTACATGAGACATACCAAAACTCATCATCCTCAACCCATTACTGTGTAAAAGTTAGTCTGTTAATGTAAATTATCACTTAATTGTTTAATATCAAAGCTATTTGGCTTCAAATAATGCTTGTTCTATGTAGAATTGGTTACAGATGTCCATAAACGGCATAGGCCACTTACCATCAGGTGGACTGTACGCTTGTTTGCTAAATAAACCCATTTTCTTGTTGTGTATCAATCAAAGATATGTCATGTTCAACCAGAACGTTATATTACGTAACGTTTTCTGTTACAGATGGGACTATCAACCGGATATTTGTAAAGATTATAAGGAGACTGGTTTTTGTGGGTTTGGAGGTATGTAGGTTTAGTGTTTTATATAGTCATTAGAGGACCCTTTGTGGCACCACCGTCACACTTATTTCTGCCTCATAACAGCAGTGTTAAGCGCTGCTGTGTTCTGGTTTGAAGTGCGGTAAGGTAATTCTTACCTGAGTCATTCCAAATTAGTGCTCAGGTATAGCAAAAAACATTTGTTGTCAAGCTCATTTAGGAATCTTATCTGATATTACACATGTCCATGCGTGGAAGTAGCCATTTATAGTCCGCGCCAAACTGCAAGTCCGCTCTGAAGTTGTTGCGAGCAGGTGTAGTCATACAATTTGCTATGGCGACGCCATTCATTTCTATATTCAGAGCGGACTAGCAGTTTTACGTGGACTGTAACTTATATTGTTTGAAGTTGTACAATATAATTTAACAAAATTCCAACATTATTATTTATTTCCCTACCCTCATAATATTTCTCTTTCTACCCCCAGATTCGTGTAAGTTTCTCCACGACCGCTCAGACTATAAACACGGTTGGCAGCTGGAGAGGGAAGATGTTGTTGAAGGGGATTCTGATTATGAAGTGCACAGTGATGACGATCTACCCTTCAAGTGTTTCATATGCAGGGGTAGTTTTGTAGAGCCGGTGGTTACTAAGTTAGTATCTTTATATATATATATTTCTTATGTGCGTGTGTATGTCACCGAACTCCTCCTAAACGACTGGACGGATTTTGATGAAATTTGTTGTGTGTGTTCAAGGGGACTTGAGAATGGTTTAGATTCACAATTTAGTCCGTGGGAAAAGGTATTTTTAATTAATTTTTAATTCGTAAGTAGTTATAGAATCGGAAACTATGCATTTGATCAAGTGATGATCTTTAGCAAAGTTGTTGTCCAAGAGCCCACGAGGGTTTGGGAGTTGGTAAGACCAATTTTCGACAGATGGCACCACTGTCATTCCAATGCAGGTGTAGGTTAGTTACCGTACTCCTCCGAAACGGCTGCCTATTTTCACCAAATTTTATATGCATATTCAGTAGGTCTGAGAATCGGCTGCTATCTATTTTTCTTACCCGAAAGTGATAAGGGTTGTTCACCCTTGATAATTTTTTATTTATATGGCAACACAACGTTTGCCGGGTCAACTAGTCTATACTAATATTATAAAGAGGAAAACTTTGTTTGTTTGTTTGTTTGGTTGTAATGAATAGGTTCTAAAACTACTGGACCGATTTTAAAAATTCTTTCACCATTCGAAAGCTACATTATCCACGAGTAACATAGGCTATATTTTATATGAAATATGTTTGATAAATAGATTTTGAGGCGGTACAAAGTTTGCCGGGTCAGCTAGTTTGCTAGAAAATTAGATTTTTTTCGCTACGCTAAAGACCAACAAAGCATGAGAAAGAGATATCTAAACCCATGTCAAATATCTACTAGGGAGAAACAGATGTCATGTCAATTTGAAGGTGGTAGAACCCTCTGTGGCGAACCACAGAGCCACACAGCCGGAGTCGAAACTCCGGCGGCACCACCGTCACACCTATTTCTATTATAACAGCAGTGTTAGGCGCTGCTGTGTTCTGGTTTGAAGTGTGGTAAGGGACACATACTTTTCCGAGGCGTTCCAGCTTAGTCCTCAGGGGTAGCGGCGCTCGTGGCCGTTTTCAGGTAGGAATATCTAATCTTATCTGAGGTTGATTATAGATGTCCATGGGCGGCAGTAGTTACTTACCATCAGGTGGACTGCATACTCGTCTGCTACCTCAGTATGATAAAGGAAGTATTACGTAAAATACAACTTCAGGTAGGAATCTAATCTTATCTGGGGTTGATTACAGATGTCCATGGGTGACCGTAGCCACTTACCATCAAGAGGACTGCATGCTAGTCTGCTACTCCTATATTATACAAAAAAAATAAAACGGTGGGTTACAACGTGTAACTGTAACATTTACAAAAGCCTTACCAACCGTCAAATTCATGGTCAAAAAAATAATTAGTTGCACCATTCTAGTTGAGCTTGTAATTAAGTCATAACTAAGACTTGTCATAACCGATCGATTTTGATAGTAAGTAGCTACTGTCGCCCATGGACCTCTGCAATCAACTCCAGATAGGATTAGATATTCCTACCTGAGGTCAACCACAGATGCGCCGCTACCCCTGAGGACTAAGCTGGAACGCCTCGGAAAAGTCTGTCTCCCTTACCATACCCTTCAAATCAGAATACAGCAGCTCTTAACACTGCGGTTATAACAGAAATAGGTGTGACGGTGGTGCCGCCGGAGTCGAACCACAAAGGGTTCTACCACCTTTTTTGAAGTCGGTTAAAATCACTTAACAATGTTATTAGAAGAACACCTTTTCTTAATCATCTTTTATCTTTCTTTATCTTTTCTTCCCAGGTGCAAGCACTACTTCTGCGAGAAATGTGCCTTGCAGAACTTCAAAAAGAGTTCCAGATGCTTCATTTGCAATACGCAGACAAGTGGCGTATTCAATCCAGCAGATGAGCTGCGTCAGAAGCTAAGGAATCGTGCTGAAGAAGAAGATGATGATGATGATTGATGGGGAATGATAATGAGCTTTGAATAATGATGATGAGTGATTGAGAATGATGTGTGAAAAATAATGATGAGTAATAAGTAATAGTGATGAGTGAGTAATAATGACGATGAGTTTAAAGTTGATGATGAGGGATTAAGAATGATAATAATGAAAAACAAATTATTAAGAAAAAATAATAATGATGAGAGAAGAGAAGTGAATAGAAAATTATGGGAAGTAACGGGTAATGATTGTGACCGGTAAATAATGATGATGAGTAAGGAAAAATGATAAATAGGAGAAATGATGTGTTTACAGTTGATAAGGATTGATGAATAATGCATTAAGAAAAATATGGAAGATTTGTTGATAATAAAAAAATATCATTATTAACAATTATATTGTGAATATGATGACAATATATTTGTCACTGTTATAAACTGTTTTGGTCTATTTATTTCTGCCCTCTTACAAATACATGCACATACCATTCATCATATTAAATATCAGATATTAATGACACATTTATTTATTTTACTACCTTTTACACGCAGCTTTGCTAACGATCAAATGGCGATATTCGATTTTTTTATAATATAAGAGTAGCAGACGAGCATACAATCCTGATGGTAAGTGGCTACGGGGGCGTTCAAGTATTACGTAACGCAATTTGGGGGGAGGGGGGGGGTTTTGTAAAACGTTACGATGCGTTACAGGGGCGGAGGGGGTCTTTCTTAATACACGTTACGTAACATTTTTTAATAAAAAAATAGAGAATTAAAACTCCTAAATTGGCAACCCTTTACATTTACGTTTTACGGGGAATCCCTTGAATGAGTGGGTTCAGCCGAACTAAGTCCCGAGTATTCTGAGTTAGACTAAGTATAGTACAGTATAGCAGTATATATGCTTTGACTATACTTAAACTATCTTAGAATACTCAGGAGCTCAGGACACCTAGTTCGGCTGAACACGCCCAAGGATAAAAACTATAACATAACTTTTTAGCGAGATTAGGGTAAAAATTGACACTTGAGTGTTACGTAACGTTTAGAGAGGGCCAGGGGGGGGGGGTATAGAAAAACGTTACGTTGCGTTACAAGGGGGGGAGGGGGGGTCAAAAATCTTCAAAAATTGCGTTACGTAATACTTGAACGGCCCCTACTGCCACCCATGGACATCTGTAATCAAACCCAGATAGAATTAGATATTCCTGATAGAGATTCCTGAGGTCGGCCACAGATGCGCCGCTACTCCTGAGGATTAAGCTGGAGTGCCTCGGAAAAATATGGCTCCCTTACCACACTATTAACACCTCTAATGTTTTTCGGATCAAGCAAGCAGTCCACCTGATGGTTACTGTCGAATGAACATCAATAATCAACCCCAGATAGGATCAACGTCCTGCCTGAAGTCGATCACGGCGTTGCTAGCCCTGAAGACTAAGCTGGAATGCCTTATAAAAGTTATTCTCTTACCACACTTCAAACTAGAACACAGCAGCGTTACAATGTTGTTATAACACAAAAATAGAGAATAGAATCCTGTAATTCGTCCCTGGAGGCACCAACGTCACTTATTGCTCTCTAATAACAGCAATGTTAAGCGCTGCTGTTCTGGTTTGAAGGGTGTGGTAAGGGAGACATACTTGTCTGAAAGGTTCCCACTTACTCCTCAAGGCTATGAACACCCGACCTCTGGTACGGCTAAATCTATCTGGGGTTGATTACAAATGTTCATATGGCAGTAACATGCAAAAAGATACTGTTGGCTTTAATTCCATATCAAAGATTATGACGTCATCACCGTACTTTATTGACGTAATCGTGTTACTATTTTAATGTGTAACGAAATATAAACCATAGAGCTATTCGATAATAGAAGTAACTGTATATAAGAAGTAATTTCTACCTAATAACAGCAGTGTTAGGCGCTGCTGTGTTCCGGTATGAAGGGTGTGGTAAGGGAGACAGACCTTTCCGAGGCGATCCAGCTTAGTCCTCAGGGGTAGCGGCGCATCTGCGGCCGACCTCAGGTAGGAATATCTAATCCTATCTGGGGTTGATTACAGATGTCCATGTGCGGCAGTATCCACTTACCATCAGGTGGACTGCATGCTCGTCTGCTACTCTTATATTATAAAAAAAAAAAGTAACTTGAAATAAGTTTAGTTTGAATTTAGTTTAACATGATTCAAAATTCGATTAATATCAGAGTTTTTCATACATGGCAAAAAAAAACAAATAAATTTATGTGAATCAGCGAAAAATAAACAGTTTTGAAATGTTTATATACTTTCTTTATATTCTGTAGGATCTGGATATTTGTGAATGTCCTGATAGCTAGTGAAATAGGGCTATTATTTTAATCATTTGTACAATACATTCCATACATCTTTTTTATCCAAATTCACTCTGAAGTGGAAATAATAAGGGTGTTTTATTGAACTCTAGCAAATTGACCTCCATAACGTAAAGTTTAAAGGTACTACTACAGCGTATTGTCAATTTAAGGAAGTGTTGCGATGTTAGGTATAAGATTATGCACAAAAATAGGATCAAAATAGGACATTCACTTAGGAGCATTTTATTTTTTGCCTGAAATCGGTACTTAGAAATAAAAACACAAAAACTTGAATATCTCAAAAACAAATCACTATCGGCTAGGGTACTTAATGACAAAACCTATTGCAAATGAGCTCTACTTTTACCCCTCCAAGGGAATGTATCGAATTATCAGTAACCCTGTAGATATGTTTCAGTACATTTGAGTTATAGGGAAATAACATTATTATTTTTCAAAACTAAAAATCAATCAATCAAGTAACTTCAATCAATCTAGTAACTTTGCCTGAACTCTCCCTAAGGCGCTTTCTCTCGCCTCGAAAATCGTTTATCCTGAGGATGTTGATAAGGACAATGGTGCAAAATTATTAAAATCGTGTATTGTCATCGGTTTTTGATAATTTTTCAAAATTATGAATTAAACTGAACGTTCAAAGTGGATAGAAATCGGGTTCAAAGATTCCGTTACTGTTACGTACATACATACATACAAACGTACAACCCAAGCTAATAAAAGCGTGTTAAAAAGGGGATCTGCATGCTTTATTGCTACTATCGTTGTCAACAATTGCTTGACACGGGTCTACGGGTCACAGTCCACGGCGCTGGTATGTGCATTGGGTAGACTTCACATACCTTTGAGATTTTTTATAGGACTCGAGTGTGCTCACGATGGTTTTTTCCGCATAAACAAGTGAAAATTAAATTGTAAAACGCACAAAGGTTGAAAAGCCAGAAGCGTCTGAGATTTGAACTTCGGTCCCCTCGATTAAGAGTCTGAGTATCAAACTATCAACCACTCAGCCATAGATAAGTATAGATTACTGGCTCCTAACAAGAAAATGTAACCAGTTTTGACAATTGAAATTGTCACTGTCATCTATTTTCGTGTTTGAAAAATACAAAAAAAAACGTAGTTTTTTAGATCATTTACAAGTGAAACGATATTTCTCCGCAATTTTTCTTCGATTTCGTGTTTTTGCACCACTTAACTGCGCATGTCGGCATTGTTCCACGTAAATTTCACGATGGCAGCCATTAAATGGCAAATTGTCAGCCGTTTAAGCCATTTAATGGCATCCTTCAATACAAGGCGTTGAAATATCTATATTTATTTATGCACTAAGCTATCACTGTATACTATAAAAAACTAATAAGTGGCCTATCATTGCTACTTCTATAACAAAAAAAAATGTAATTCTACAAATAATAACAAAAACAAATCATAATTATAAATAACTACTAATTCTGCATGTTCTCAGAAATATACCTACAGTACCTAATTACTTACAATCGAAATAATTTTATAATTATTAGCAAGAAAATCGATTATATGGTAATTATTTTACCGCAGTTAATAGTCAAAGGTAAGATTACTTAGTTATACGGTCTACTATGCGCGGGGAGTACCGAATCATCCATCATCATAATGGGTAATTTTCAATCATTTAAAATTGGTAAGAATTGCAATTTTTCAAATTTCAATTATGAATGCATTAGTTATCAATTTAAGATGTTAGGAGCTTTTCTTGTCACGCGGGTGTGTGTACATGCGTGTCTACGTTCGTTTCGTAATACTTTTCCTGTCATGTAAGCTACATACACGCGCATTAGTTATCACTTTAAGATGTTCGGACCTTTTCTTGTCAAACGGGTTTGTGTACACGCGTTTCTTCATCCTATCGTTTCGTAAATACTTTTCCTGTCATATTAGCCACATACATGCGGGATGCAGACAGATAGAAACGGCTTAATTCACGTGTAAGACACATACGAAGATACACCGTGATAAACAGACAATTAGGATGTTTCCTGTCGCACGTTTAAACATGCATGCGTGCCACTTGCATCCTATAGCGTCATACACTCGCGATAAGACTGCAGGGAATTGTTCATGTGTTAGTGCATTGTTCATGTGGATGTGAACACTGTGCGTATTGAAGGTGGTAGAACGCTTTGTGGTTCGAGTCCGGCGGCACCACCGCCACACCTATTTCTGCCTAATAACAGCAGTGTTAGGCGCTGTTGTGTTCCGTTTTGAATGGTGTGGTAAGGGAGACATACTTTTCCGAGGCGTTCCAGCTTAGCCCTCAGGGGTGGCGGCGCATCCGTGGCCGACCTCAGGTAGTAATAACTAATACTATCTGGGGTTGATTACGGATGTCCATGGGCGGCAGTAGCCACTTACCATCAGGTGGACTGCATGCTCGTCTGCTACTCTTATATTATAATAAAATAATAATTATAATTAAATATACATATAAATATTCACTATGTATATACATTATACATGTGTATATTGTATATATATACAGGGTGATATTTTCAAATGGGACCTTCAGGGACAAATCAAAATCTATATGGATTAGCGAAAATGCTGAAAGGAGTTACGAGGCCGATTTTGATATAAACTAAAACTGCATCATTACTTTTTTAAAATCCCTCTATCCCTAGCCGAGAATCGAACGAGTTAATTTTGAAAAAGCACCTCATATTTTTCCACTATCGGATAGTGTTGCTTAAGGGTCAAATTCTGGAAAGTAATGATAAATGGTAAACTAAAGTAACAGCCTCATTTTAAAGAAAATACATATTTATCCATACATACCTATAGATAAATCTAAATAAGTTTTACTTCAGTCGTGTGGTCTAAAAACACTTGCATTCTTTTGTTAAAGAGCCTTATTTTTTCCCAGATATTCCAATACTGTTCCTCCTCTTCTATCTATCGATGGTGGCAACCAATCCGTGTATAAACCGGACCCTGAACGCCCTACCTTACCCGGGAGAGTGCGACAAGTACATCATATGCTGGCATTACTTTCCCTTTGTCTTCCAATGCCCTTATGATCTTCTTTTTGACGTTCCTACAAATGTAAGTATTATTACAAATCTATTTTTTTATAATATAGGAGTAGCAGACGAGCATGCATCTGATGGTACGTGACTACTGCCGCTTATGGACATCTGTAATCAACCTCAAATAGGATAAAATTCCTACCTGAGGTCAGCCAGAGATGTGCCGCTACTCCTGAGGACTAAGCTGGAACGCCTCGGAAAACAATATCTTCATTACCACACCCCTTCAATCCAGAACACAGCAGCGCGTAATGTAGCTGTTATGAGGCAGAAATACCACCAGAAATAGTTTTTTTATATAATATAGGAGTAGCAGACGAACATGCAGTCCACCGGATGGTAAGTGGCTACTGCCGCCCATGGAAATCTGTAATCAACCCCAGATAGGATTAGATATTCCAACCTTAGGTCGGCCACAGATGTGGCCCTACCCCTGAGGACTAAGCTGGAACATAAAAAGTATGTCGCCCTTAGCCATACCCTTCAAACCAGAACACGGCAACGGTAACGCTGCTGTACTGAGGCAAAAATATCACTACCGAATCGCAAGAACTGCTTCACTAAGATAAGATCATACAGAAATAGGTATAGCAGAAGCGTATGGCAATATCTCCCTTACATTCTTTAAACCAGAACACAACAGCGCTACACAGCTGTTATTAGGCAGAAATAGATGTAGCCGTGGTGCCTCTAGCCTTAGAATCTGGTAGAACCCAAAGGTTCATCCTTAAATAATCACAACCAATCTCTTGCAGAACTGCCAACCGCCTGGGCTAGCCAACTGCTTTTACACACCATCCACAAACACTCCACTTACCACCAAAACCCCAGGATCTGAACCTCCAAGCACAGTTACTCCTCTAACAACACCACTACCTCATTGGACGCTCCCACCATTTACAACACCGAGATCACGACCTTCAACACCAACTACAACACTTCCATCGGTACCTGAAGCACCAGCAACAGAAAATGTGACAACAGAAGAATCGCCAGCAACAGAATGGCCTACCAGTGAAATAACAACAGCTGAACCAAGTGGCTCTGAATCTCCAGTTACTATTCCACCAATGACGTCAACTACTACTGAAACACCATCCACTACCAGTGAATTTACGACACCAGAAGCTCCATCTTCTACCACTGAAATAACTACATCAGAACAACCCTCTACTACCAGTGAAGTAACTACAACAGAAGAACCATTCACTAGTAGTGAAGTAACTACAACAGAAGAGACGTCCACTACTACCGAACTTTCTACTAAAGAAGGGGCATCTACTACCAGTGAAATGACGACTACAGAAGCACCATCTTCTACTAGTGAACCAACTACTTCAGAAGGACCATCTACTACTACTGAACTAATCACTACAGAAGGTGCATCCACTACGAGTGAACTGACTACAACAGAAGTACCATATACTAGTGAACCAACTACTACAGAAGGACTATACACTACTACTGAACTGACTACTACAGAAGAGGCATCTACTACTAGTGAACTGTCTACTACAGAAGAGGCATCTACTACTACTGAAATGTCTACTACAGAAGGGGCATCTACTACTACTGAACTGTCTACCACAGAAGCACCATCCACTACTAGTGAACTGTCTACAACAGAAGCACCATCTACTACAAGTGAATTGACGACTACAGAAGCACCATCTTCTACTAGTGAAGTAACTACAACAGAAGATACATCCTCTACTAGTGCATTGACTACAACAGAAGCACCATCTACTAGTGAACCAACTACTTCAGAAGGGACATCTACTACCAGTGAAATAACTACAACAGAGGAATCGCCAACTACAACAGAGCCTACAAGTACCACTGAGGCTCCACAGACTCCTATCACAATAGAACCATCCCCACCACCAGCTCACTGGACCCTCCCACCACTCACAGTACCGACATCATCTCGACCTAAAACACATACTCCCGAATCTACTACCAAACATTACTTACCTCCATTAGCTGAAAGAACTACAATGCCTTTAGTCCCTACAAGGAAAGGATTCTCTACTACAAGTAAACCATCTACTGTAACTTTGCCAACGGTTACGTCAGAGTCATCCCCTCCATCAGGCCACTGGACCCTCCCACCACTTACGGTACCAACGTCAACATCACCTAAATCAACAACAAAAGGGCCATCTACTACCAATGAAGTAACTACAACAGAAGGATTCTCCACTACAAGTGAACTATCTACTGTAACTTTGCCGACGGTTACATCGGAGTCATCCCCTCCACAAGGACACTGGACCCTTCCACCATTCACAACATCAACATCAACATCGGCTACACCAGAAGAACCATCTCCTACCAGTGAAGTAACTACAACAGAAGGATTCTCTACTGCAAGTGAACTATCAACTATAACTTTGCCGACGGTTACATCGGAGTCATCCCCTCCACAAGGACACTGGACCCTCCCACCATTTACAACATCAACATCGTCTACAACAGAAGAACCATCCCCTACCGGTCAACTGACAACAACAGAAGCACCATCTACTACCAGTGAAGTGACTACAACAGAAGCACCATCTCCTACCACTGAAGTGACTACAACAGAAGAACCATCTCCTACCACTGAAGTGACTACAACAGAAGCACCGTCTACTACCAGTGAAGTGACTACAACAGAAGAACCATCTCCTACCACTGAATTGACTACAACAGAAGAACCATCTACTACCTCTGAAGTAACTACAACAGAACAACCATCTCCTACCACTGAAGTGACTACAACAGGAGAACCATCGACTACCTCTGAAGTATCTACAACAGAACAACCATCTACTACCACTCAAGTAACGACAACAGAACAACCAACTCCTACCACTGAAGTGACTACAACAGAAGAACCATCTACTACCAGTGAAGTAACTACAACAGAAGTATCATCCACGACAACTACTTCTTTGCCACCTATTACGTTAGAACCATCCATTGCTCCCACACGCTTGACCCTCCCACCATTCACAACATCAACATCGTCTACACCAGAAGAACCATCCACTACCAGTGAAATGACAACAACAGAACAACCATCTACTACAACAGAAGAACCATCCACTACCAGTCAACTGACAACAACAGAAGGACCATCCACTGCCACTGAAATAACGACAACAGAAGCACCATCTACTACCAGTGAAGTAACAACAACAGAACAACCATCCACTACCAGTGAACTGACAACAACAGAAGTATCATCCACGACAACTACTTCGTTGCCACCTATTACGTTAGAACCATCCATTGCTCCTACACGCTGGAAGCTCCCACCAGTCACATCACCAACTTCAACATCGCCTACACCAGAAGAACCATCTACTACCAGTGAAGTAACTACATCGGAACTACCATCTACTACCAGTGAGCTGACAACAACAGAAGAACCAACCACTACCAGTGAAGTAACTCCAACAGAACAACCATCTTCTACCACTGAATTAACGACAACAGAAGAACCATCTACTACCAGTGAGCTGACAACAACAGAACAACCATCCACTACCAGTGAACTAACTACAACAGAAGGACCATCTACTACCAGTGAAGTAACAACAACAGAACAACAATCCACTACCTCTGAAGTAACTACAACAGAAGAACCATCCACTACCACTACTTCTTTGCCACCTATTACGTCAGAACCATCCATTGCTCCTACACGCTGGACGCTCCCACCAATTACAACATCAACATCAACATCGTCTACAACAGAAGAGCCATCTACTACCAGTGAAGTAACAACAACAGAACAACCATCTACTACAACAGAAGAACCATCCACTATCAGTGAGCTGACAACAACAGAAGAACCATCCACTACAAGTGAAGTCACTACAACAGAAGGACCATCTACTACGAGTGAAGTCACTACAACAGAAGAACCATCCACTACCAGTGAAATGACAACAACAGAACAACCATCTACTACGAGTGAAGTCACTACAACAGAAGAACCATCTACTACCAGTGAAATGTCAACAACAGAACAACCATCCACTACAAGTGAAGTTACAACAACAGAAGAACCATCCACTACAAGTGAAGTAACTACAACAGAACAACCATCTACTACCAGTGAACTGACGACAACAGAAGAACCATCCACTACAAGTGAAGTCACTACAACAGAAGGACCATCTACTACGAGTGAAGTCACTACAACAGAAGAACCATCCACTACCAGTGAAATGACAACAACAGAACAACCATCCACTACAAGTGAAGTTACAACAACAGAAGAACCATCTACTACAACTGAAGTAACTACAACAGAAGAACCAACAGTTACAACAGTATATACGACGGAATCAACAACTGAACTTTCAACCGTTACTCCCATAACATCAACCGTTACTCTACCAATTACAACTGAAACTACCACGACGGAGTTTACAACAGAGACAAGGACAATCTATATTGAGCCAGTAAAGGCTACTGAGACGATACCATCAATTATAACTACAGAACAGACAACAGTTACAGAAACGCTTGCTCCAACTATTACAACTGAGGTTACAACGGAGGCAAGTACAACCGTTACTGCAACAACGGCTATTGAAACCACGCCGTTAACTTCAACAACGGAAAGCTCTACAACAATGAATGTTACGTCACCACATTATACCTTACCACCGTTAAGAATGAAAACTCTACCACCGTTCACGACTACAACTGCAACGCCTGTCACAGTTGCGTATGAACCATCTACACTTCCACCGTGTTTAGAGAAGCCTATATTTGTACCAGATCCATTAGATTGTAAATACTTCTTCTACTGTGAAAATGGTTATTGGTATCACTACTCGTGTCATTATGGTCAAGACTTCAGCCCGACTAAACTGGTAAGTAACAGCTATTTATTTAGTTTTATTATACATAATATAGGAGTAGCAGACGAGCTGTCCACCCGATGGCAAGTGGCCACTGCCCATGGACATCCGTAATCAACCCCAGATAGGATTTAGATATTCCTGCCTGACGACGGCCAGATGCGCCGCTACCCCTGTAACTAAGCTGGAACGCCTCGGATAAGTATGTCTCTCTTTGCATACCCTTCAAACCAGAACACAGTACCCTTTGAAGGTTCCCCCTCGATAACAAAAAAAAAGATAAGATTAGGTTACCATCGGTCGGCCACTGATGCGCCGGTACCGCTGAGGACTAAGCTGGAACGCCTTGGAAAAGTTTGTTCTGAACCAGTCCAAAATTGATCATAGATATCCAGTAGTTACTAGGTGGACCGCTTTTACGTTTGCTTCTTCTTTCTTCAATAAATAAAAACTTTTTGAAAAATACCTCAGACAAAAAATAAGGAACTTCGTTTTTTTCCCTAATTTCGAAAACTTAAGTTACAACATATGATAAAATAATTAAAACTATTTTTTTTCTTTCAGAAATGCATGAGGCCCTGGCAAGCGCAATGCAGAGCTAAGAATTTTGATTTATAAAAATCATATAAGACCAATTGAAAAAGATTTTAATAAAAAATAAGCAACGGAACTAAAACATTAGTATTCACAGCGCCATCTGCATGTCAAAGTGAAGTTCAATTCAAAATGGCGGTACACAGATCACCTATAAATGTTGTGGTCTAAACAATTATAGTTTAAAAACTAAAAACCACGCTAAAATCGCACAAGGAAAATCGTTAATCCTGATTCCTGACGATCCTGATGAAGAGATCGGGATAAAATTAAAATCGTGTGTTAAAACATTAAAAGTGTTATAAGTGAAGATTAGTGCTACAGTGTTTATTTGAACCAAAAGTCAAACTGCTTCGTATAACAAAATAAAAAATATATATTGTAAAAAAATGTTATTATAGTCGTCACGATTTAATAGGCCCATTTTGACACATGCCATCCTAATGTCATTAATTTTTTAAACTAACTTTGTAGTAGGCAGTTTACGACCACGTGACGGCCAGAGCTTGCGGCTAAAAAGCATTCGGAAGAAACCATAATCGATTAACTTTCAAATAATTGAAACTTAGAATTACCACAATTAATTATTAATCCCTTTTTCATAATAACAACAATAAAATAATCAAGACTTTGTTTCTTAGGGAATGATAAAACGAAAAAATGCAGTTTACGATAGCACGAGCGATGCTTTATTTAATCTTCTAAAATGATTAAATTTTTAAATTACACTAGAATTTATTTTCTTTTTTGTTTTATCAAATCTTTAGATGATTAAGAAAAAAACATTAAATAAATATTCTGCTTACAAAATATTAAGTAATCTGTACAATACGATGTGGGATTGTAATCGATTTGTCGTAAAAATCTGTTTTCTTTGGTTATCGATTTGTATATTACATTCTTAGTGCCTAGCGATGGCATGTATCATAATGTGCCTATTAAATTGTGACGACTATACGTATCTATCAAGATGCTGAACTAGTTTTAAGTTATATATTTTGTCTATGTTTTCTTTTGACATTTTTTTCGTATACATAGTGTAAGGCGAGCTTCTCACATACCTGCTATAGAGGCAATCTAAGGTGAGATAAGCCCCGTAAATTGCTATTGCGCTGGAAGTTTATGGCATTACTAGTTTTTGCCAGCGGCTTCGCCCGCGTTTAAAAGAAAATAATATGACATACTAACATACATAAAACTGAAAATTCGTACGTTCATTGGAATAACAGTGGCGCCATTTGGCGAAAATTGGTCGTACCAACTCTGAAACCTTCGTGGGCTCATGGACAACAACTTTGTATAAGATGATCACTTGATCAAATGCAAAGTTTACGATTCAATCCTTATTAATATCGATTAAAATAATCGATTTTTTTGGTCCACAAGATCGATTCTCCGATTAATCGACCTTAGATCGCCATCCCTAGTTCCCGTGGGATTTCCGGGATAAAAACTATCATATGTCCTTTCTCGGGTCTCAGACTATCTTTGTACAAAAGTTCATTAAAATCGGTTCAGTGGTTTAGGCGTGAAGAAAAGACAACCAGACAGACAGACAGACAGAGTTACTTTCGAATTTATAATATTATTATTAATTATTAAATTATTAATTATAAGTAAGGATTACTAAGGATCGCTAGTGTGACGTCACAAAGCAAAACAGTATAGTTAACAGTGTACAACCCTGCAAGGATTTGAAATTTATGATTGACATACGTGTAGTCCATGTTCATGCAGAATTTGCCCTGATCACGCTACACAGTGCAACGTGCTTACCTACACACATTATAATTAAGATGGCAATTAAGTGTCATTTTACAACCTAGAGTCATATCCCCAATTTTATACCCTGGATTGCCCCAATGGCAGGTGTGTGAGTAGCCCGCTTTACACGCTAGATTGCCCCAGTGGCAGGTGTGTGAGTAGCCCGCTTTATACCCTAGATAGCCCCAGCGATAGGTGTGTGAGTAACCTGCTTTATACCCTAGATTGCCCCAGCGGCAGGTGTGTGAGTAACTCGCTTTACACCATAGATTGCCCCAGCGGCAGGTATGTGAGTAGCCCGCTTTACACCCTAGATTACCCCTACGGTAAGTGTGTGAGTAGTCCGCTTAAGTAAAATATAGTCCGCGCCAAACTGCTAGTCCTGAAGTTGTTACGAACAGGTGTAGTCATACAATTTGCTACGACGACACGATTCATTTCTATATTCAGAGCGGACGAGCAGTTTTACACGGACTATACCTACTTTATCCTGTCCGCTACACACATGGCAATATGCTTACCTACATCAATTACAATTAAGGTGGCAATTAAGTGTAATTTTACAACATAAGGTCATTTCCCCATTTTACAACCTAGATTGCCCCAGCGGCATTCTATATATCTATGTAGCGCAGCAAAAGCGGATTCAATGGTCATGATGACAAATTCTGAAATCCCCTTCTATAATGTAGGTACATGTCTACTAATTACAAAAATCGTATTATTTCGGCAATAAATTCAGTATTAACGAAAATATTTTAATTTTTTAACCAAATTTTGAATTAAGCGCGAATACGCTCACGTGTGTCATGGCGTCCGCGAGTGACGTCACGCTTCGATATCCCATAGAAAAGTTCAACCAATACGGTGACACGCCAACAAAATGACGTCATTTCGCCCCGATTAGCGTTTAAGACAAGATGGCCGACTGCATTATTTTACATTTTTATTTTATTAAAAATATAATAAATCTTACAGTTTTTATTAAAACTAGGTCTATTCCGAGAATTCTTTCAACATATTGATTTAAATTAAATCATTTATTCTTCGATCTTTTAATACTGTCATCATGCCCATTTTCGAATCTTTTAATATGTATCCGTTGTGTTTTTGTCTTTTGAAATACGGATCGACTACAATGAAAAAATAATCGCTGCTATCAAGCCTTGTTTTTGTACAAAGACTTTTGTATATTGTGTAAATAAAATTTCTAAAATTTATCTAGTTTTATTACCCTTATTTTGCATATTCAGTTGGTAACCGATTTCTTGGTAAATGATATTTATTTATCCGTGAATTATATAACTGCTATATTTTACTGTTATGACAGAAATGTTATTTATAGCAATAAGTAATAAAGAATAGCGGTTGTTTTATATTGTATTCTCTAAAATGCAATATTATAAATTTTTGAAGGTGGTAGAACACTTTGTGGCTCGACTCCGGCGGCACCACCGCCACACCTATTTCTATCATTATAATTAAGTATAGTCATATTTTTTTTATAATATAGGAGTAGCAGACGAGCATACAGTCCACCTGATGGTAAGTGGCTACTGCCGCCCATGGTATAGGATTAACTATTCCTACCTGAGGTTGGCCACAGATGCGCCGCTACCCCTGAGGACTAAGCTGGGACGCCTCAAAAAAGACTGTCTCCCTTACCACACCCTCTAAAACGGAACACAGCAGCGCCTAACACTGCTGTTATTAGGTAGAAATAGGTTTGGTGGTGGTGCCGCCGGAGTCGAACCACAAAAGGTTTTACCACCTTCAATGGATGCTCGTTTGCTACTCCTATATTATTAAACAAATCGTTGCAAATTGAAACGCCCGAATAGAGCGTTTTATTTTAGCAAATCAAAAGGAGTCTACACGTTTGTCGATATTTGGTGTTTGCGACAAATACGAAGGGTGTGGATACAGCATAATAATCTGACTATATATAGTCCGCGACAATCTGCCAGTCCGCTCTGAATATAGAAACGAGTCGCGTCGAATAGCAAATTGTAGATATTAGCGGGACGAAGATAGCGCGGGCCCTGGCACTTGTCTGCTGCTCGCTCTCGCCCCCGGATACATATCTGTGTTGTATGCCCTTATTCTGTTTGTCCACCGCCACCGTCACCGAGCCGATACCGATAATCATGACGGCGCCGAAGAAGCGTACATACATTTACTATAGCCGCGTGTCCACCGCACGTCCGACACCCGAGCACCGTCATCCCGGCCACAGATATTTCGTGTAGACCGCGGTGGACAAATTACCGCCGTCATGACATATTAAAATCGGCCCGAAATAAATCTCGTTGTCGGTATCGGCTCGGTGACGGTGCGGTGGACAAACGACCTTACGTTGCTATGGAATATATGCTTGTAGTTAGGCGCAACAACTTCAAAGCGGACTAGCAGTTTGGCGCTAACTGTACCACTTTACCGTGCGTGTGCCTGGGGCACGTATGCGTACATACGCGTCACAGGAAAAAGATAAAAAAGCATCTTCTTATAAAACATACGATTCTTGACGACCACTGCTTTGGAACATCTCTTAACAAAGTTACACTGCATCCACACTCTTGGAATTTGCCTTATCAAATCAAATCGAATCATTTTTTTTAATACAAAATAGGTTCTTTACAGAGCACTTTTGGAATGTCAATACAACTACCACCACTTTACAGGTGTTTGGTTATGGAGAAGAAGCGGCGAAAGAAACTCCATATCACACATCTTTAAAAAAATGTTTTTTTATAATGTTAAAATTAACCTAATGGTACATGTGGAGCTGGAACTACTTCAGACCAGACTTAAAATCCAAATCTCTACAAACGTATGGCTTTGCTCAACAAACGCATTGCTTGCAACAAAGTCCTTATGTCGTCTCCGCACTCTTGCCAAACCATCACAAATAAAAACCTATGGATAGATTACTTGTGTATTTTTTTATATTTATACCTAACGATAAGGCAGACGGGATACCTGGTGGAAAGCAGTCACCGTCGCTTATGGACGTTTGCAACACCAGAGGAGTCGCCAATGCATCGCTAGTTTTGAAGGAGAGCTCTTTTTGCACCCCTCTTGAAGAGCCCCATGTCATAGCACTCAGGGAATACCTCAGGAAGAAGTTCGTTCCACATTTTGCACGTACGCGGCAAAAATGTACAAACCGAACCCGGGAGGACCGCTACAGGTCCAGTTGATGTGAATGGAACCTCATCCTTCGGCGAGTGGTGCGATGAAGGAAGGATGACGTAGGCACTAGATCAAACAGTTCCTCAGAACATTCACCATTGTAAAGCCGGTAGAACACACAGAGGGAACCTATGTCCGCAGGCTTAAGGGTTCTAACCGATCAGAGATCGCTGGGTCATCGACGATTCGCACCGCGTGTTTCTGTACGGAGTCAAGCGGCTTAAGCTGGTATTGTGGCGCCCCTGCCCAAAGATGCGAGCAGTACTCCATGTGGGGCCTCACTTGTGCTTTGTAAAGCAGAAGGAGTTGCCCCCAGTGAAGTATTCCTTGGCTCTGTTCAGGACGCCTAGTTTGTTTGATGCCACCTTGGCTTCAACTTCCAAATGACTCCGATACTGCACGTCACACAAGATGTCAACTCCCAGGATCCCTACAGTTTTACCAATGGTGAGCGGGGACCCTGAAACCTAGGCGCTATGACAAATGGGATTTTTTAGCAGTAAACACTCCATTGGATCAACGACAAGTATTTGCAAGCCTACACAAATAAGTCAAACGCTCTATCCCGTTTAAATTTGTAACGGTTTGTTGTTTCGTAGCAGTGAGACCGCGGCATTATATTTACGTTTATACCTTAAGGTACCTTTCTACGAAGCAAGACATCAACGTAAGCGTTTCAAAACAACCAATAGAAAAGCTTGATTTTCACTCAACGTTACGTTTCATCAAAACCACGCACTATTGGTGAATTTAACATTGACTTACTCCGTAAGAGCCACCTTTATGACAAAGAAATTGACCTTGCAATTAATTTAAGAATTTCCAAAATGGATAGAAAAATAAAATAATTGCCGTAAATATACCATGATAACCTGATTTTGATTGCCATTGTTTAAATAGTCAATTTGGCGCGCTGGGTAGTATTAATAAGGCGGAAGTAAAGGAAGTGTTGCATATAGAAAATATTATTTCGTCTTTAGACTTCCTGGGTAGAACAGCTGAATTATGTTGACCCATACTTGTATTGGTAAGTAGAAAATCATTTTTTTAATATATATTTGAGGTAAGAGATAATTTTATCGGCGTTCCAGCTTAGTCCTCAGGGATAGCGGCGCAACTGTGGCCGACCTCAGGTAGGAATATCTAATCCTATCTGGCGTTGATTACAGATGTCCATGGGCGGCAGTAGCTATTTACCTCCGGTGGACTGCATGCTCGTCTGCTACTCCTATAATTATAAAAAAAAGATCAGGGATACTTTTCCAAGGGTTCCAGCTTAGTCCGACCTCGGGTAAAAATTTAATCTTATCAGGGATTCATTATACATGGGTAGGACCACTTACCATCAGGTAGACTAGAAGGTAAAAATCTTTTTGCCTTACCTATGTCTGCATCATAACAGCCGTGTTAAGCGCTGCTGTGTTCTGGTTTGAAGGGTGTAGTAATGGAGACTTTTCCGAGGCATTCCAGCTTAGTCCTCAGGGGTAGCAGCGCATCTGTGGCCGTCCTCAGGCAGGAGGTCCTCAGGAAGTATCTTATCTTATCAGTTCATGACAGGCAGGACCACTTGCCATCAGGTAGACTGCATGCTCGTCTGCTACTCCTATATTATATAAAAAAAGCATGAAAGAAGTAGCTAACGACCATGCAGTCCATCTGATGGCAGGTCCCTGCTGTAAGAACATCTGTTATCAACCCCAAATATGATTAGAATCTTATCTACTTACTTCCATTATTAATAATCGAACAATCCATTTTTTTTGCTTACCAACAATCGAAATTTCTATTCTAATGTTACTAATATTTGTTTCAAACTTTAGTACGCAAAACATTGGATGGGTTGATTATTGATAACCGAAAATGTTGCCAATAAATAAGCTGCCTCTGAGGATCAAATTAGAACGTCTGGTGGATTACTTTACCACACTTTTCAAAGAAAAACAGCTTTTGATTTTATTTTTATATTTTTCTTTCAGCATTATGTGTTACAATAACTTTAAGCTCATGTCTTGCCCTCCGGGAATTACCATCCGAAGATATAAATATAGTTCAGATACCGGTAAGTCACATTTAAAGTGATATTTTTTAAACTCAAAGTAAAAAAAAATCAAAGAAACATGGATAATCATTGTCATCATCAACCCATTACTGTCCCACTGCTGGGCACGGCTCTCCTCTCATATTGCAAAGGATTAGGCCATAGTCCACCGCGCTGGCCAAGTGCGTATTGGTAGACTTCACACATGAAATTTGGTATATATATTTTATTTTATACGCTTTATAGCGTTACTTATGTCCATAAACACATTAAAATAAGGCAATTTATGCAATAAAAATGAAAAGGTACTTTTGTGGGTTACAATATACAATACGTTACAATACGTCGGAGGAGTAGATATATTGACATTCAAAAAGAATCTCTAAAGAATCTACTTTCAAAAAGTATAAATTCTTCTTCTTAGTCGATTCCTCATGACTGAGGCTCGTGACCATCAAGAACAGCCAAAAGTATAATATATGTTTACTTATATAATTTAATTTGAATACCTAAATTCATTTAAAATATCTTTACAGTACCTTTATACAAAATGTAAGTAAAAAATATAGGTATTTTTAAATATACACAGCTATATAAATAGTAAATAAAAGTAAACGTTATTTGGAATATCCTGACCAATCGACAAGATACTAAATAAAAATCGATGTATAAGCTGTAAAAAATCGGCTAAACCACTTAGAAGAAATATTATAGATACAAAGCGAGGCATAAAGGAGATGTTTCAAAATGTATGGGCTCCCGGCCACCTTTTGTACACTATACTAAAAACTAAGAAAACTTGCAAAGAACAATTCGTAGGGGTTTATTTTCTTCAAATCATGTTCGTTTAATTGTTAAAAAACAATAATTTACACTTAAACTTGCAACACAACAGTGGAAAAACATCATGGCGGTAGTGATAACCGTAATAATGTCATCTGTCATTCTATTTTAACTTGATTATATACATTATATACGTTTTAATATATTTTTTACGCGAATGGGCGTAGATATATGAATATTGTATTGTATGTAGGTATTGAGAAACAATGCCTATATTTGATAAACATTAATTATATTTACTTTCATAAATCTTGACTTAAAACAAACATACCAAAATATGTACTTCTATACCAATTTATTTTAGTTAAAACATTTAAGTGTGTAAATAAAACAACTTTAAGTACACATTTGATAATATTTTACTTATTCTTCACTTAGATACATTATTTATACATTTTCAATATCTTCCCTTATCCATATTTTCATCCAATCATGTAGCAGGTTCTGTAATATCCTGTGACGAGCTCAGTCCAGACATCAAACAATGGTCATAATGTGAGCGCAACTACCTACGAGTACGGTTCGTTGCCCAGCGATGCAGTTGCAATAATAACTGATTATTTTGTCATCCCAAGAATGTCCTTGCCTTGCTAATGCAATTATCTAAAAAAAGAGAAATGTAAAAAGATTAGCTTCTCTAGTTTAAAACTATTAACGATTATTTCACGATTAATACAACTAGCTGATGTATATTTTACCTGATGATATTGAATCCTTGTCAACGCAATCCACAGCGATCGCACGAAAATCACAAGAGTCCATAAAACATAAGCTGGGTAAACAAGTGAGGTAGAATCAGTCCAAAATCGTAAGCAGCACAGAGCAGAAAACATATTCAGGATTAAAATTGAATCTTCTCGTCAGTACATATTGATTCAACGTTTACATTGGAGTCCACAATTATATAATATTTCCACTTTTACACATATCAAATTGACAACTTCTTCTTTTTTAATTTGGCATGTCACTTACATCTATAAAACCAGATACTATTTAAAAGGTGGTTTTGTTATAATTATTATAAATAATTAATTAAATTCAGAAATAATGACGGGATACCCAAAACAAAAGCCAGGTTGTAAAGTACTAATGTAACAATAACTTTACGACAAAAACAGCGAAATACAGAATTACCGACATCCAAAGAGTATAGTAACCTATGTGTGGAGTACACATAGGTTCCCTGACCGACATCGACAGTTTTGAAAACTTGACATTGACAGTATTCCGCCATATTTAATACTTCAATGAGGAATGCTTATTTTAAATATTTTTAAACAAGAATACTTCAGATTATCAAAATATATGTGTATTTTTCTTCAATTATACAAATTAATCATGTTTTTTAGATATAGTGTACATGAGATGGCCGAAAATGAAACATCTCCTTTCCCATAGATTTAACATTTAGCGGGCACGGCCTATGTAGTAGTAATGATGTAGGAATATAATAGATGTATAGAACGATCTGCAGATGTAAACGAATCATGACGTTATAACACATTCAAAACCTACTCCTAAATTAATCTTTGAAGGAGGTACAACCAGTTGTGGTTCGACTCCGACGACACAACGTGTTAAACGCTGTGTTCTGGTTTGAAGGGTGAGGTAAGGCAGACATTCTTTTCCGAGGCGTTCCAGCTTAGTCCTAAGGGGTAGCGGCGCATCTGTGGCCGACCTCAGGTAGGAATATCTAATCCTATCTGGAGTTAATTACAGATGCCCATTGGCGATAGTAGCCACTTACCATCAGTTGGCTGCATGATCGTCTGCTACACCTATATTATAAAAAAACGACTATCTTGAAGTATGACCATAAAATAAACCAACATCTACATTGCAGGATAAGAACTTAGACGCCCAATTGGAAGCGAAGCGATCTATCAACCCAGTAAGCTTATTAAATGCCAATCCGGTGGACAAAGTGAGATCGCATGACTTATTGAACCCCGTTCTGATCCTATCGCAGCCAGCGTTAGATGACGAATTGAGACGACCTGCTAGATCAAGTAGTAGTAGCAGTAGTAGTAGCAGTAGCAGCAGTAGCAGTAGCAGTAGCAGCAGCAGCAGCGATAGCAGCAGCGATAGCAGCAGCGATAGCAGCAGCGATAGTAGCAGCGACAGTAGCAGCAGCTCTGAAGAAGACTATTTAAGAATAGTAAAGGTACGAAGAAGTGCTCCATTGGAAATAGATGACATTGAATCACCAGGCAATTTCTACACCTCGGCGAAGATAGCTGCAGAAGATATTGAAAAACGTTATGTAGAGAATCGTAATAAAAGACATGGGCATGATTCGGATATGGACGATTCGTCTGAAGAGTGGGGATACCGAGGGGGTTTTATAGACTTTATAAGATTTCTGCTCAGAGGCATTAAGGATGACTTGAGTGACGAGGAATGTGGGTATAAACGTTCTATCTTTCTGACCGCTTTAAAGGGCTGATGGACAGTCCACTCCTGTGATCGTCGTCAATACCCGCCCAATGCAGGCCGGGTCCTTTCAGTGTAAGGTTTAGGCCATAAACCACTACGTTGGCCGAGTACGGATCGAATGCCTTCACACACCTTTCAGAACTCTATTTCTTAGAACTGTCAAATGTATGTTTCTACACGTTTTCTTTGACTCTTAAAGAAGTGATAATATTTTTCTGTCACGGACATAACTTTGCAAAAACAGAGGTACTCGTATGTGCCTGTTCTAACCTTGAACAAGATAGACAGGCAAAATACCAAATACTTCGTTATCATTTCTTTTTACCTGACTGTCAAGCAAGGGTTGTTCATGTTTTATTAATTCCTTGTAAATATCTGCAAATAGCCGTTTTCTAACCTAAATGGATTACAGATACGTTGCCCAAAGAACTTAATTACATGCATCCCAATACATATAAACATCTTTACTTTCAAATTAGAATAATTCAGCTCCACTTTTTAATTTATGCCTAATTGCTCAATTTTCATTTTTCAATTCTCCATATTTTCAGAAAAGCATTAAGGAGCACGACGTCGACGCTGACGCACCACAGAAACAGGATGACGCAGCACTGACAAATCACTGACGCGGCTCCGATGATTTACTGACGCGGCGCTGACAATTTACTGACACGGCATTGACAACTGGAAATAAATTCTTACTAACATATTTAACAATTCAATAAACAGCAATTACAAAATCCCATATTTTTGTTTATTTTATATATTTTTTTTAAATATAGGAGTAGCAGACGAGCATGCAGCCCACCTGATGGTAAGTAGCTACTGCCGCCCATGGACATATGTAATCAACCCCAGATAGGATTAGATAATCCTACCTGAGGTCGGCCACAGATGAGTCGCTACCCCTGAGGACTAAGCTGGAACGCCTTCGAAAAGAATGTCTCCCTTACCCTTCAAACCAGAACACAGTAGCACTTAACGCTGCTGTTATGAGGCAGAAATAGGCGTGGCGGTGCTTCTGCCCGAGTCAAACCTTCATTTATTTTACTCGGTGCGGTTGAAAAATACTTTCGGGAGAAAATCAGAATATTATTTAGACCAATACTAAGTAGTATGAAAACGCTCAGAAACGATTCCAGAAATACAATACATTCCTCCATAATCATCTACATTTATAATAATACACCTTTATCCACTAATTTATCACAATTGAAGTATTAAATACATTGCAAAAAAACAGTTGATAATTCATAAATCAACGCAAAACTGAATACTTATTCCAAAAATAGAAAAATAAAATAAGTACGAGTATTTAGGGATGTAAATCATCTGGTCCATGCACGAATCAGTGAAATGTGACTGTAACACGAGGTATCTTTTTATAATAGGATACAAAATGGCAAATAGAGTAGAGGCGTAGAGTTACCTGGTAACTGCCGTCAACAGATATTTTTAATCAACTCCAGATAAGACTCTTCCTGAGTTCGGCCACACATGCACCGTTACCCTTTTTTTTTTTTGTTGACGAGGGAGAAACTTTCAAAAGGTACCCGATGCCTTGGGAGCGACACAGGGTTATGTGGGACTCTTACCGCACTAAAACCCCCCGGTGGCCGTCCTCAGCGCTGTGTAGAGGACTCCGGGATTTCCAAAGGAACGCAACCGGAGTCCTCTTAGCACATTGCCCCATCGGGCTCCGCCCAGGTGAGCTTATCGCTCTCCGCACCGTCTGGTGCGTACGACGGTATGCGACCACACATACCGCCGTCCTTCCCGGGGCCGTTGGCCGGGCGGTTTGAGCTCCCACTCTTTCCACCCACGACCCCAGAAGCCCCCTTTTAGTCGCCTCTTACGACAGGCAGGGGATACGGTAGCCCTATTCTTGGCCTTCTTCCTAGCCTTCTTCCCGGAACTACAGGGATAGCACCGTTACCCCTGAGGACTAAGTAGGAATACCTCGCAGACGTATCTCTCGCTTACCAGTCCTTCAAACCAGAACGCAGCAGTTCTTAACATTGCTGTTATAAGAAGAAATAGGTGTGGCGGTGGTGCCGCCGGAGTCGTACCAAAGAGGGTTCTACCAGCTTTTAAATGTAAATTATTAGTGAAACATGAGGAAGTTAGCGAAATTTTGTTATCTATACTAATATTATAAAGAGGAAAACTTTGTTTGTTTGTTTGCTTGTAATGAATAGGCTCAAAAACTACTGGACCGATATTAAAATTCTTTCACCTTTCGAAAGCTACATTATCCACGAGTAACATAGGCTATATTTTATATGAAATATATTTGATAAATAGATTTTGAGGCGCCATATAAATAAAAAATATTAAGGGTGTACAACCCTTATCACTTAGATATGAAAAATAGATAGTAGCCGATTCTCGGACCAACTGCGTATGCATATAAAAATTGATGAAAATCGGTAAAGCCGTTTCGGAGGAGTACGGTAACTAACATTGTGACACGAGAATTTATATATAAGAATATATCGAAAGTTTTTACTTCTGCCGGTACTTCCGGAGTGCAACCCGTTTATTTTTTTCTTTAGCTACTACCGGGTCGGAACATTTTACGTCACGCTTTTATATATGTATAGTCGCTATAGTCGTCCTTGTCGTATCGTGTCCTTGTCCGTGCCGTGCTTGCGTTATATTATAAAGTGATCTTGTGAGTATTATATTTACATAAAATCATGTTGAGCAATAAAAATAATTAGCTAAATCGACCATGATAATGTAATATTAATTAAATCGTTCCAGTTATCAATTAGACATACTTGAAATTAGTATATATTATGACGGGGAAGTATATGTAGCATCACATATCGAAAATATCGTTTCGTCTTTGGAACTCTTACGTGGAAATACTAAAAGATGTTTTACTATTCGTGCCTTGGTAAGTGAATTTTATTTTATACGAACTTTTGCCCGCGGCTTCGCTCGCGTTACGAAGTAATATTTTCATACCCTATAAAATAGATTTTGATCAATTCTACCCCTTAGGGGTAGAATTGATCAAAATCCTTTCTTAGCGGATGCCTACGTCATAACATCTACCTGCATGCCAAATGTCAGCCCGATCCGTCCAGTGGTTACGGCTGTGCGCTGATAGATCACTATGTCAGTCAGTCACCTTTGAGTTATATATATTTAGATTATAAGTATCTTGGAAGTAGCATGCATTCCATCTGTGCTGAAAGAAGTAGAGGAGCCCGTGATGCTAAATATGTAGAAACTCGAGCGTCATTGGGACCTATACGATTGTGTAGGTTAGACGTTAGAATGAAGAAAAGGTTATATGCTATTTTTCGATTTAGCTGGGTGTTTTCTTATTATGACGATTTGAAAAAAAATAGTATGAGAATGTATGAAGAATAATCATCATCATGAACCCATTATTGTCCCACTGCTGGGCACGGTTCTCCTCTCAGAATGAGAAGGATTAGGCCATAGTCCACCGCGCTGGCCAAGTGCGTATTGGTAGACTTCACATACTTTTGAGATTTTTATACATTTCTCAAGTATGCAGGTTTCCTCAAGTTGTTTTACATGAAAAATAATGTATTTACCTAAAAAAAAGCTTTTTCCTTTAGTTCAGGTAGGAATATCTAATCCTATTTGGGGTTGATTACATATGTCCATGGGCGGCAGTAGGCACTTACCATCAGGTGGGCTGCATGCTCGTCTGCTACTCCTATATTATAAAAAAATACTGATTGACTTACATAATTGAGTCTTAGTATTCAGTCCCAAATCTCAATAGTCTCAATCCCAAAAATAATTGTAGAACATTTTGATTAATACAGTAATGTATTGATGATGTTAAGGCAAAAATAAGCGTAACGGCGAAGTCTGCGCAATATTTTTGAAAACATAATTTAAGTATTATACATTTGTGTTTTTTTTTTCAGCGGTATGCACTATTCTTGTTTTGAGCCCCTGTCTTGCTCTCCCGAAACCATCCGAAAATGGAAAACTAGTACACATTTCGGTAAGTTGCATTTTAAATTAATATCACTCAAAGTATAATGGAGTTCGATAGAAAATGCATGGAGAATATCAATATACATACGCATACGCATATACAGAGTGAGAGCTTATGTGTTTCGATTGTTCAAAATACATAGGTTTAATACCTATAATTAACTTTAATAAACAATATATTGTTTACTGCTGCAATAATTAAGATGTTTTATACAAGTATATTTGAATTACTTGTTATACTAAATACACACCGATATATGAACACAAAAATAGAGAAATTGTTTCTATTATCTTTAGAAAATAATGCAATACTAAGTTTTTTACTGCAATATAATATTTCAGACTCAGAGTCAGAGTACTGAAATCAATATGTAAATCTATACTAATATTATAAAGAGGAAAACTTTGTTTGTTTGTTTGCTTGTAATGAATAGGCTCAAAAACTACTGGACCGATATTAAAATTCTTTCACCTTTCGAAAGCTACATTATCCACGAGTAACATAAGCTATATTTTATATGAAATATATTTGATAAATAGATTTTGAGGCGGTACAAAGTTTGCCGGGTCAGCTAGTCAAACAATAATTATATTCGTTACACCAGAAATAATTCCTAACTAAAACTAACAAATATTTTATATCTTCAATGTCACTAACGTCAACTAAATCAGTAGTCTACATTACAGGATGCGAAATTTAAGGCCAAGCGCGCTGTGGACTTATTGAGCCCCGTCGAGCAACGTGTGCTGGCAGCCAACGTGGCACGTTTCGCCAGAGGTGACATAGATCTAAGTGGAAGTGACAGCAGCTCCAGTAGCCTTAGCAGCAGCAGCAGCGAAAGCTGGGAAGATGACTTGAAAATAGTAAAGGTACCGTAAAAAGTCTGACTGCGTAAATTAGTAAAGATTACTCACTCCTAACAAAAAATGTATCCAGTTTGACAATTGAAATTGTCACTGTCATCTATTTTCGTGTTTGAAAAATAATTAAAAAAATGTAGTTTTTAGATCATTTACGAATGAAACGATATTTCTCCGCACTTTTTCTTCGATTTCGTGTTTTTGCACCTCTGAACTGCACATGTCTGTTGTTCCGCGTAAATTTCACCATGACAGCCATTAAATGGCTGAACCATTTGTCAGCCGTTTAAGCCATTTAATGGTTTCCTTCACAATTACAAGGCGGTGAAATATCTATACTTATCTATGGACTGCGATTATTTCAAGTCTAAAGCGATTTCAAGGCTACGTGCTGTCTCTCAGGGATGTAGGTTTCCTCACGATGTTTTCTTTCTCTCTTAAAGTAGGGTGCAGTTATTAGTTAACATCTTAGACACACAACTTTGAAGCTTCATAGGTGTGCGAGATTCGGACTCACTTTTCTATCACAGATTTTTAATTCTATTCATATTTGTATTGTTATATTTGTTTGCATATAAATTACCCCAAAGAGCAAGATTCTAACCTAAGTGAGTCATAAATACGTTGCTACCTAATGAATTGATTTCGAATGCCTCATAAGAATGTGGTAGAACCCTTTGTGGTAATGTTTTGGAGATGGTAGAACCCTTTGTGGTTCGACTCCGGCGGCACCACCACCACACCTATTTCTACCTAATAACAGCAGTGTTAGGCGCTGCTAGGTGTGGTAAGGGAGACATACATTTCCGAGGCGTTCCAACATAGTCCTCAGGGGTAGCGGCGCATCTGTGGCCGTCGTCAGGTAGGAATATCTACTGTCCATGGGCGGCAGTAGCCACTAACCATCAGGTGAACTGCATACTCGTATGCTACTCCTATATTATAAAAAAAAGAATCTCTATCTTAACTTTCAAACGAGAATTCAGTATAACATTCTGCTATAAAGAAGAAATATATGGTGCCGCCCACTTAATCATAAACTTTTTGACCTATTTTTAAAATATCCGTGATATTTTCAGAGGAGCATCAGAGAACTCTACGCTGACGCGGCGAAGAAACAATAATGACGCAACACTGACGATTTACTGACGCAGCGCTGACATTCACTGACACGGATCTGATACAAACTGATAACAACTGCTTTCATCCTAACGGGCAAATCATATAGATTATAAGATGTTTTAATCATTATTTTCAATTCAATAAAGGGCATTTATAAAATCACAATGTTTTGTTTATTTTTTATTTTGTACCTTGAACACAAAAACCTTTGGGAGAAAGAAAGAAAGAAAGAAATATTTATTTGTAAAAAATACTACAACATTATGTGACATAAATATTAGTATTCATAACTTAAAAATCAAAACATTGCTGCAGTAAAATTTAAGAAAAGGGTCCACACTCAGCCTCACCGCGGCGGACCACGGCCACTGATTTTCAGTGTGTCCTAATTCCAAAGTAGAAAAAGTTATTTATTTATTTATTTTATTTATTTATCGTTACATCTATCATTACAGGTATTCTTAACCTAAATCGATTAATTAAATAACTTAATTAATCGGAAAGTTTATTAGTAGCTAGACTAATTCGGATGAAATATTTTCCATTCAATATGTTATATGACTAATGATTACGATAAGGGTAGAAAATATTATGAAGCTGGTAGAACCTTAGTCGTTCGACGGAGTTACTACCGGCACACCATTTTCTACCTTATAACACGTTATAATAGTAGTTTGAGGGTCAAGCCCCATATGGGAGACTCTTTACTTTACATAGGAACGGTCCTTACGAGGCCTTTCTACAAAATAGATTTTCAGCGTAGGACGACGCACGTTGTGCACGTCGAAATAATACATTTTTTCTGCTTTTGACTGTCAAATCACAATTAATCTGCACTTATTTGACATATTAGATTGTGGCCTATTTTTTTCCTTCTAAGATGATAGAACTATTAGATATAATTTGACTGACTAGGGCAAATTTCTTGTTTATCAATGAAGGGTGTGGATGCCGGCTGATATACATATGAGGTGACGCGAAACGCATCTGTGATGCAGATCCGAACCTTAAACCCTCCAGGTAGAACTCTCGTTCGACGAGGAGTCGGCTAAACATGGTCTATAGGCAGTAACGTCAGTCGTATAAAAACAAAGGGATCCGTGTCCAGGTGTATGTAATTACAAAACACAATATGCGGACAAATAAAGCTAATTACCGTAAATCAACCGTGATAAAATAATTTTAATTGCTATTGTTTCAATTGTGAATTAGACACACCCAAACAAATATGAAAGCCCATCGAAGTATACACAGTGTCCCTTATTGAAGTTTTTATTTACGCCTCAGATTGTGTGCCTGATAGACCTCAAATATGTATACCTATACGTATATTGGTAAGTAAGAAAATTAATGTTATTTTTTTTTTATAATATAGGAGTAGCAGACGAGCATTCTATTCACCTGATGGTAAGTAGCTACTGCCGCACATGGACATCTGTAATCAACTCTAGATAGGATTAGATATTCCTACCTGAGGTCGGCCACAGATGCGCGCTACCCATGAGGACTAAGCTGAAACGCCTCGGAAAATTATGCTCCCTTAAAACACCCTTTAAACCCGAACACAGCAGCGCTTAAAATTGCTATTATGTGGCATAGGTGAAGCGAATCACAGTGGGCTCTACCAACTGAAGACACGGTCTAAATCCTCCATCCAGCTCAATTCTGTCTATCTACTATCGACTTTAAAACGTTTGCTTCGCGTAAGAACTTAGTTAAAACACCTTTTTTATATACTTGTTTCCTTTCAGCATTATGTGCGGTTGTTATAATACACCAAAGTCTTGCTCTGCCGATACTACCAATCGAAAATGAGCGAACAATTCAGATTGCTATGGTAAGTTTGATTTTAAACACACTTTCTATATAGATACAGTTATGAGTGAGAGAGCGAATAAAGAACATTAATAACGAGTATAGGTTTATACTCATACGTATATTTTAACTGTACAAATACGTTCACAACATTTTAAACAGTCAACAATTCTGTTCATTGTTTTAAATGTGGTTTACATTTTTGTCATCTGAATAAAAGTCTAGGCAACTTGAATTAATAGAAGTAGTTCTATTGCACCCTTATTTACCTAAGTGAAACGATAGATATTTGGAACTCATAAATTCTCCTTTTTATATTATGGAAATAACAAACTGAAGACTAAGTTAGAACGCGTCGTACAAGTGTCTCTCCTTTACCACTTTCGAAGTTAAAAACAACATGTCTGAGGTGTCACATGTGGGACACCAGATTGGAACGAAGTTCCTTTCGTTTGGAAATAAGTATTATAGGAGGTATAATTAAATAAATTAACAATATTTAGGAGTTAAATGATAAATGAAATAAATGAAGGAATGCTAATAAAATTGTAATCAATATTTTTTAAAGTTATGAATATAAATATTTTGTTTGATTTTTAATTATTATATAAATATCAACTTGATTATAATTGTAATCATTAAATTCAATCTTAGTAACAAACTTGTTAGTTTACCTCGAAAGAGAAAGAGAGAGAGAACGAATAAGTCGAATCCTATACTCGGCCTGCCCCCTCTCCGAGCGCTACGCACGCTAGCAAATGTGTCGTGAGGATTTTTCGTGACGCTCGCCTAGCCCCCTTAACCAGCGTACCGCGGAATAAGGAACTTCGTTCCAATAACAGCGCTTAACACTGCTTTTATAAGGCAGAACCACAAAGGGTTCTGTAATCAACCATCATGAATAATGTACATAAATTAAACCAACATTTCTATATTACAGATCAATAAAGCAGATGCCCCATTAAAAGCAAAGCGAGCTGTCATCTGGAATGAATTAAATCCAGTTGGAGGCAATACATTAGATGAAGTGAATGCCCTACCCAAGTTAACCATTTGGAAGTTTCCAAATGAACGTCGTGCATTCATCGGCGATACGGAGATTTTCGTGAGAAGCGCTACTGGCCGTGGCGGTCATAACTACAAAGTCATCGAGGTCTCATCCGAAGAAGTCACAGCTGAACAAGGTTTAGCGTCCGACCAAGTTACAGCCGAAAAAGTCACAGCCGACGTCACAGCTGAAAAAGTCACAGCCGACGTCACAGCTGAAAAAGTCACAGCCGAACAAGTTACAGCTGAAAAAGCCAGTGCTGAACAAGTGACAGCCGAGCAAGTTACAGCTGAAAAAGTCACTGCTGAACAAGTCACTGCCGAACAAGTTACAGCTGAAAAAGTCACTGCCGAACAAGTTACTGCCGAAGACGTCACTGCCGAAGAAACCGATCAAGTGACTGCCGAAAAAGACGACTTAACAATAGCAAAGGTACCGAGAAACGCGCCTTTGGACTTATTCGATGAAAGCCCAGCTATAAGCGATCTCGAAACAAGGATAGCTATACAACGGCCTATTGAAAAACGTAGTGTTGTACCACAAGATCGTGACGCGCGGTCTTTGAGACATGAGTTAAATAAAGTTGATGTGGTCCATCCCCTTAGGGGCAGGGTGCGACGGACATATTGGAGTTTTTATGACTTTATGAGATATCTGCTCAGAGGAATTGATGATAGTTTCGAGCATTGTGCGTATATTCTCACTCCTCTCACTTCTGTTCGCTTTCAAAGGTCAAGGGATGGTATAAAAGGCATATTATGTAGGAAATGATGAGGTTACAATAATGTTATTGGTCACTGTCCATTTTTTAAATGATACCTAAACGATGAGGCAGACGTGCTACCTGATGGAAAGTAATCACCGTCGCCTATGGATATTTGCAACACCAGAGGAGTCGCCAATGCATCGCCGGCAAATTCCTCTATCTAGGCATACGTTACTTCTCAGAGTATAGTCAATAGTTAACCATGCTGACCAAATGTGGATTGGTAGACTTCTATAAACTTTTGAAAATAAAAATAATAATATAATTTCTGATAGGTAAATAACTTCGAACAATCGGCCTGTGATTCAACCATACAGACTGAAGCGCAAAATTTGAAACTATGTTGCTGTCATTGTTTTTTATTACTTTCTAAATTACTTTAAATACAGCAGCGCAACACTTCCCAAAGCCGAAAGAGATGGTCCCTAAGTTCTTCAACATTTTTACTTTTTCAATTCTCCATTATATTTTCAGAGAAGCATCAATAAACGCAACACTGGCGCAGCGCTGAGAAAATACTGACGCAGTACTGATAATTCACTGTTGTGGCGCTGACAGCTGACAAGGCACTGATACAAAATCAAAACAATTGTATACTAACAAATGGGCAATTCATTGAAAATCAGTAAAATTATAAAAATATAAAATGCGTAATGTAATTTAGATTTCAATTCAATAAATCAGCAATTATAAAATCACAACTGTTGTTATAATTATTGTATCATAATCTATGTTAAAAATAAAAAGCGAACAATATGAAAGAAATATGTTTGAGAATGTTCTTGTAGGTGGGTTGATGTTGACCCTGTAGTACCAGGACCAGAATAGGGCTACGGTATCCTCTGCCTGTCATAAGAGGCGACTAAAAGGGGCTTCCGGGGTTGCGGGCGGCAAGAGTGGGAGCTCAAACCGTCCAGCAAGCGACCCCGGGAAGGGCAGCGGTTTGTGTGGTCGCATATCGCTGTAATCACCAGGGGATGTGAGAGGAGCGTAAATTGCTCCCCCCAGGGCAGAGCCCGATAGAAGGGCATCGCGTTAGGAAGACTCCGGTTGTGTTCCGTTGGAGATCCCGGAGTTCTCCACCAAACGCTGAAGACGGCTACCGGGGGGGTTTTAGTGCGATAAAAATCCCACATAACCCGGCGTCACTCCCATGGCGTCGGGTACCTTTTGAAGGTTTTCCCCTCGTCAACAAAAAAAAAGGTGGGTTGATGTAAAAAAAATTCACTAGAGTTGTCTTATAATCACACTTCTTGCTACCAGTCTTCGTCGTTTTTTTAATTTATATTATAGGAGTAGCAGACGACCGTGCAGTCCACCTGATGGTAAGTGGCTACTGCCGCCCATGGACGTCTGTAATCAACCCCAGATAGAATTAGTAATTTCTACCAGAGGTCGGCCACAGATGCACCGCTACCCCTGAGGACTAAGCTGGAACGCCTCGGAAAAGCATGTCTCCCTTACTACAGCCTTCAAAAAGAAACAGCAGCGCCTAACACTGCTGTTATTAGGTAGAAATAGGTGTGGCGGTGGTGCCGCCGGAGTCGAACTACAAAGGGTTCTACCACCTTCAAAACTTTTATCTAACGTACCAATGGAAATACATTAAATGCAACGTGTTTTTTTATATATTACGCATGAGTGTTTATTCCACGTTTATTGTGTTTTTATCATAGGAATGCCTTTTAAATACATTGGTTTTACATTATGAGGCATTTATAAGTCACGGTTAGAACAATACTATCGATTTTTACAAATTACTTTTATAAAAACAAATATATGATTACAGTACCTAAAATAATAGCATCTCAGAGTAATAAAGTATAGAGCGAGCCTGCTTGGGTGCGAACAATAGGCAAAGGTGAGAACTTTAACATTATGTGTATGGTATAGAATGGACACTGAACAGTCATATTTTAAATTTAAGTGGAGCGTTTTACTATTTAGGGAAGGTTTTTTTTTATAATCTAAGAGTAGCAGACTAGCATGCAGCCACCTGATGGTAAGTCGCTACTGCCGCCCATGGCCATCTGTAATCAACCCTAGATAGGATTGGATATTCCTACCTGAGGTCGGCCACAGATGCGCCGCTACCCCTGAGGACTAAGCTGGAACGCCTCGGAAAAGTCTGTCTCCCTTACCACACCCTTCAAACCGGAACACAGCAGTGCCTAATACTGCTGTTATTAGGAAGAAATAAGTGTGGTGATAGAATCCTCGCCACCACCGCGTCATTTATATCTGCCTCAGCGGTGTAGCACTGTTGTTTTCTGGTTTGAATTGTGCGGTAAGAAAAACATACACTTCCGAGGCTTTCCTTCTTAGTTCAGGAATACCAAGACATTAGTAGCCGAATATAATAGTAAATATCGTAATTTCCATCTCTCTGTGTGTAAAAGTTTATTACATTTAACGGATAAACATCTTTGAGCAGCAATTTTTCATAGAAATCCTATGCCTAAGAATCGTTATGAGTAGCACTCTATACCAATTATTACTCTGAGAATAAAACGTCTTTATAAAACCAGGTACGTTGTAAGTTGTAATTAAACTATTGTATTTGCAATAAATATGTTTATTAAAAGGATTTTTTAAACACAGCCGTTTAGTAATACTTTTAAATTCACAATATGTTATACAGTACCTATAACTCGAGTCACTGTTACATTGGATAGTTTGACACTTTTAAATTTTAAGTGACAAACTATACTTTAGGTATAGTTATCGCCAAACTGCTAGTCCGCTCTGAAGTTGTTGCGAGCAGGTGTAGTCATACAATTTGCTTTGGCGACGCGTTTCATTTCTATATTCAGAGCGGACTAGCAGTTTTACGTGGACTATACGCTTTAAAAAGTGTATTTTATAAAATTACTTTGTCAGGTTTCTACAGTTACGTCATTGTAATTCTAAAGGTGCAATATTTATAAATATTACAAACGTTAAAACACATAAAAACGTAAAAAGTGTGTTAAATATGAACAAATGTTTGGCACTTTATTGGACAAAATTATTGTTCAAATAATAAATTCATGAATAAGAAAACATCCATAATATTATTATGTTATCAGCAAAACATACCAACAAAATCACTTTATTGTAATAAATACTTTAAATACTATATTTTAAATTTCAGAGCATTATTTTCGATTTGAAAACTTGAACTTAAAAATGTTCAATAAAAAATAAATGTAAATGTAAATGTTCAATTAAAAATGTCAAATCATGGTTCCAATATTTCTTACAATAAAATTATTCTTAGGACATAAAGACGGATTTAATTCCATATTTATTTCATTTCCATAAATTGCGACAAGATGAAAATGATATCTAATATAGGATGCAAATTAAATAAATAATATTTCTTATTATTTCTTTTTTTATGATGTCATAATTGTATTATTTTGTCTATCATAAAAATGGGCTTTTTAACAGTTTATTAATGTATTTAGATCTACTAATTTTGGTACTTTTTGTTTAACATTTTGCTATCTTCGTTTGCTACCTGGGGGGTTACTACCATCTCTTAACACAATATTATTTTAATCATACTTTTACTTTTTTTGCAGGAAATTAAACTTTTTAACCAAAATATGACATATTTAGTTGATTTTATATAATGGATAAGCGAAAAATTAATAAGGGTTTAAGTTTGTTCAACTGTGTATGACGGAATATTTTACTGTTTTAAGGAGGAATTAAACTTTCCTGAACTATGATGGTTTTTAAAAGATGGTGGTAGGCCCCCTGGTCGCTGTGCAGCCATATTCCGATTTTCATGTGTCTCAACCTGAAACAAGAAATCACAAGAACGCTTTTATATTCTATTGCTGGGTACAAGGTTGTCCCTGTAGTCCCGGGACTAGAATAGGGTTACGGTATCCCCTGCCTGTCGTAAGAGGCGACTAAAAGGGGGCTTCCGGGTTTAGGGGCGGCAAGAGTGGGAGCTCGAACCGCCCGGCCAGCGACCCCGGGAAGGACCACGGTATGTGTATTGACATGTTGCACTAAAATAATAAAATTAAAACATATTTATTAATTTCTAGTTACCTTGTTTAGCAGTGCAGCCATTTTCAGAGATGTGAACGCATTTCTGAAAATAAAGAAAGATAATTAATATTTAGGTAATTTTTTTGTAAATCCAACAAATCTGGATTCAACAATCATACCCACATGAATTTATTCTTACTAAAATAATAGGGAACATCGTATAAAAAGTATGATAAGCATAAATGTACTTCAAGCCATCATCACAGTAGAAATACGGACAGTATGGAAACTAAGCCTATTAGATAAAATAAATACCTACACTCCATTGAAGTAATAAGGTCACTACATTAACTGCAATTATATAAATAAACCAATTGCGAAAAGTAAATCGTGACATAATGAAAAAAATGTGAGCCGTCACGGGACGCCTGGCAGATGTGAAACATCGACATTATTTTGTAAAAGTAATATGCAGAAAAGAACATATTGTGATAGGAACTAAATATGTCATAATGATAAAATAAAATATTACGATTTTTTTCCAGATAACGATGACTATTTATTGAATTCGATTGCGCATGGCGACGCGTCGCCACATCGTACACACTACTGCATATAGACTGTATATATATACCATTGTATAGCGTGGCGGCGCGTCGCCACAGCATGCGTCGCCACGCCAGAAATCGGTTTTACGTGCGGCTATAGATGTTTCACATCAAAAATAAATAATTACATAATCCATCTATCCGTCTATCCGTTAGTCTATCTCGTGATTCAAAACTCACCTGTAACACAGGATCAAACTCCTCCCCACTCCTGCAGTACAGCGGCACTGCAACACCACCCATGCACAGGAAGAACGCATCGCATTGTGTCGGGTGGGGCACGTGTCCTAGCTCTGTCGGGCCGCAGATCGGCTTCGCGTCGTTAGGGAGTGTTATTGTTGTGTCATCGTCTGTTGTTTGCGATTCTGTTGCTGTGTCTGATTGATCAGGCTCTTGTGTTGTTGATGACGACCCTGTAAATAGTTTAAAATATATTTAACATTCTGAAACAGCCAATGAAACTAAAAACGTTACAATGTATGATACATTACCTATGTTCGCTGTGCAACCATTGTCAGAAATAGGCACGCATTTCTGTGAAAATAAAAAAGGAATACAATAATATAAATTTAATAAATATTATTAAACTCTAATCACATTTACTAATGATTTAACAATATAACAGGTTAATTAAAGCGTTCAGAATTATATGTTTTTATAAATATAAATACATACATTTCCGAGGTGTTCCAGCTTGGTCCTCAGGGGTAGCGGCGCATCTGTGGCCGACCTCAGGTAGGAATATCTAATTCTATCTGGAGTTCATTACAGATGTCCATGGGCGGCAGTATCCACTTACCACCAAGTACACTGCATGCTCATCCTATGTTATATAAAAAAACCTCGTAATATCACAATTACCTATTACACAGGATCAAACTCACCTGTAACACAGGATCAAACTCCTCCCCACTCCTACAGAACAGCGGTACTGCGGTACCACCCATGCACAGGAAGAACGCATCGCACTGGCTCGGGTGCGGCACGTGTCCCATATATGTCGGGAGACATATCGGCTTCTCTGTGCTCGTTGGTCTCCCAGTATTGCCATTCTCAGAAGTCACATCAATATCTTTTGTGGCTCCATTCCCTGTAGTTGTGTCTTGTGGCACTGAAGTCTCATCTTCATTAGGAAGTCTAATTGTAGTTGAGTCTTTATCGCCTGTTGTTTTAGATTCTGTTGCTGTGTTTGATTGATCGGACTCTTGTGTTGTTGAAGATAATCCTTCACCATTCTCAGACGTCACATCAGTATCTTCAGTGGCTTCATTTCCTGTAGTTGTATCTTGTGGACCTAAGGTTTTATCTTCGTTGGGTTGTCTTACTGTCGTCGTGTCTCTATCGCCTGTTGTTTTGGATTCCGTGGCCGTGTTTGATTGATCAGACTCTTGTGTTGTTGAAGATAGTCCTGTAAATATAATTTGTAATAAATATAATTAATCAAATCTGCATTTAAATTACCTGTCTTATTTAATATGTGTTTTAAAACATAAAAATAATACAGAAAGCATACATTTGCATAATAACATTATTTACCTTTGTTCGCTGTGCATCCGTTGTCAGATATAGCCACGCATTTCTGTAAAAGTAACACAGATAATTGAGAGAAGAACATAAATACGTAACATAATAACATAACATAAATAATGAAAAATCATATAATATTATTAATTTAAATTCAGATTCATGTATTAATTGATCGAGAATAATTGTTTCCCGTGATTAATGCAAGATTCACCTGTAATACAGGATCAAACTCCTCTCCGCTCCTGCAGAACAGCGGGAATGCGGTGCCCCCCATGCACAGGAAGAACGCATCGCACTGGGTCGGATGCGGCACGTGCCCCATATATGTCGGTGGACATATCGGCTTCTCCGTGCTTGTTGGTCTCCCAGTATTACCATTCTCCGATGTCACATCAATATCTTTTGTGGCTCCGTTTCCTGTAGTTGTGTCTTGTGGGACTAAAGTCTTGTCTTCGTTGGGAAGTCTTATTGTCGTCGTGTCTCTATCGCCTGTTGTTTTGGATTCTGTTGCTGTGTTTGATTGATCGGACTCTTGTGTTGTTGTTGATTGACCTGTAAATCAGTTTTAATTTTATCAGTTAAGTATTACTTCATAATAACGGTAATTGAAGAAACATAATGCAATTTATTACAACGATTTAAGACATTACCTTTTTGAGCTGTGCACCCGGTGTCAGAAATAGGCACGCAATTCTGAAGAAAAAACATATAAAATCCATTTATTGCATTATAAAGTTTATGAATAAATATCCATAATTAACTCAGAAAATATAATCAAAAATAAATCATAAAGAACTGATAATCATAAATGCATAAAATTAATAAAAAATAATAAGTACTTTATATCTACAAGTTTTAAGTTAATATTCATATAACTGTACCATAGTCCACTGTGTGATATGATGCTTGAATACAGAATCACGTAGACTGATGACATTTTTATACCTTTTTTTTTACGAGGGGGAAACGTTCAAAAGGTACAAGACGCCATGGGAGTGACGCCTGGTTATGTGGGACTTTTACCGCACTAAAACCCCGCGGTGGCCGTCCTCGGCGCTGCGTAGAGGACTCCGGGATCTCCAAAGGAACGCAACCGGAGTCCTCTTAGCGCATTGCCCCGTCGGACTCCGCCCAGGTGAGCTTGGCACTCGCCACACCGTCTGGTGTGTACGACGGTATGCGACCACACATACAGCCTTCCTTCCCGGGGTCGACGACAGGCAGGAGATACCGTAGACATTTTTATACCTAGTAAAAAGCCATCAAGTGTCACAATTACAAACTTACCTTAACTACAGGATCAAATTCCTCCCCGCTCCTACAGAACAGCGGTATTGCAACACCACCCATGCACAGGAAGAACGCATCACACTGGCTCGGATGCGGCACGTGTCCCATATCCGTCGGACCACATATCGGCTTCTCTGTGCTCGTTGATCTCTCAGTATTGCCATTCTCAGATGTTATATCGATATCTTCAGTGGCTCCGTTCCCTGTGGTTATGTCTTGTGGCACTGAAGTCTTATCTTCATTGGGTAGTCTTATTGTCGTCGTGTCTCTATCGCCTGTTGTTTTGGATTCTGTTGTTGTGTCTGATTGATCCAACTCTTGTGTTGTTGAAGACAGTCCTATAAATCAGAATTTATTTTATGAGTTTAAAATTACAATCAAAAATTAAAAATTACGACCACAAAAGAAACTTAATACACTTTAATATTTCAATTTAAAACATTACCTTGTTGAGCTGTACATCCATTTTCAGAAATGGGCACGCAATTCTGAAAAAAATGAATCGTAAAAATTAGGACTCTTAATAGTTTTACTGTGCGATTAAACTTGATTAAAATAAGTTTAAAAATGGGATACTCTTATTATTATTAGCATTATTATAATATTATTATTACGCGACTAAACGTTATCAAGTTTATTAATACTTGAATTAGGTTATAAGCCACTGCTATTATTAGGTAGGAATATATGAGGCGGTGGTGACTCTGGAGTCACCACCGCCTCATATAGAAACTAAGAGATTTCTGCCACCTTCAGTTTTTGTAGAGTAGAGTAGAGTAGTAGAGGTGGTTAAAATTGCCTAACTTACCCTAATGATGGGATCAAACTCTTCCCCGCTCCTGCAGAACAGCGGAAATGCGGCACCCCCCATGCACAGGAAGAACGCATCGCACTGCGTCGGATGCGGCACGTGTCCCATCATACCCGGCGGACATATTGTCTTGGCTGTCGTTGAATCATCTCTGGTTGTTGTTGTTTGTAGAGTAGTAGTATCGGTTGAGTCGTTTGAATCTGTTGTTAGTTCTTCAGTTGTACTGCCGTAATTTTCTGTTGTTGATTGTAGATTTGCCGTGGAAGTATGTGAATTGCCTGTTGTGAAGTCATTGTCTGTTGTGTGTTGTATATTTTGCGTTGTTCCTGAGTCTATTGTAGTTGAACTCAATGTAGTAGCATCCGTCTCGTCATTAGTTGAATCTGATGTTGATTCCGGATTAAGAGTTGTTTCATACACTGTTGTTGAGTCTGACGTTGTTTTATCCGCCTCTTGTGAAGTGGATTCAGAATCCACTGTCGAATGTTCTGTGGATTCGTGATTTTCTGTTGTTTGTAAGTCTGTGGTCCTTGTGGTATCCAAAGGATCTGACGTAGTTGTTTCATCCTCAATATTTCCTATCGTTGTTGACCTTTCTGTAAATTAAAAAGAATTTATATATTTTTTGTTGATAAAGTTTTTTCTAAATGGGCATGAGTAATGAACTGATGGATTTTACAACCATGGATACTTCTACCATATTTGGTTAGCGCACTGTGCATAAAAGAGTAACTGAGATGAAAAAATATATTCAACGATTATTATTAAATATATTTACCTCTTAAAGCGAAGCATCCATTTTCTGAGATGGGAACGCATTGCTGAAAAAAATAATTAAGCATGAGTTACTTATAAAGGATTTTATTATCACACCTTTATGTCGGTAATAATATCAGCAATTTAGGAACTTTTGTAAAATAAAACCATCTAAATACAGCCCACATACTTAAAGAAACTGTTTTTTTTTATATGTACAGACAAATTACAATGCTTAAAAGTTGAAAGTAAATTAAAGTACATAAATACTCCTTAATGTTAAACAAAGAAGCTCCTACAGCGAAATATAAAAGGCAACCACGATTTCAGTGGACAGATAGGCAACAGTAGGAGTATCCAAACTTACCCTGGTCACAGGATCAAACTCCTCCCCACTCCTGCAGAACAGCGGGAATGCGTTACCACCCATGCACAGGAAGAACGCGTCGCATTGGCTCGGATGCGGCACGTTACCAAATGTTCCCGGCGGACATATTGTCTTGGCTGTCGATGACTCATCTCTGGTTGTTGTTGTTTGTAGAGTAGTAGTATCAGTTGCGCCATTTGAGTCAACTGTTGTTAATTCTTCAGTGGTACTATCGTAATTTTCTGTTGTGGATTGCAGATTTATTGTTGAAGTCGCATCATTTGAGTCTGCTGTCGTTATGTGTTCAGTGGTACTGTCGTAATTTTCTGTTGTTGATTGTAGATTTACAGAGGACGTAATTGAATCATTTGTAATGAGATCATTATTTGTTGTGTATTGTATATTTTCTGTTGTTTGTAAATTTTCTGTAGTTGACTTTAATGTAGTGTCTTCATTGGTTGAATCTGACGTTGATTCTGGGTTTAAAGTTGTTTCGTATGTGGTTGTTGAATCAGACATCGTTGCATCAGTCTGTTGTGATGTGGATTCAGAATCCACTGTCGAATGTTCTGTGGATTCATGACTTTCTGTTGTTTGTGAATCCGTGGTCCTTGTGGTTTCCGAAGGGTCAGATGTAGTCGATTCATCGTTATTATTTTCTACCGTTGTTGATCTCTCTGTAAAAGTAAATAAATATAATAATATACTTTTGTGTCACTGTAGATTTGATCAAAAGTTGTAATGAAAAAATAAATGACCGTGCGAATACATAGACTAGGATCAGTGTCCTCACAAAATTAGGAGAACTTTAGTCAAAATGTTCAGTAGCTTTATCTGTTGTTATTAATTTGGAGTATCTATGGCGCTTATGTCCACTGAAATCGAACCACAAATAGTTTTCACACTACTGATAATTAATATAATAAAGGGCTGTTGATAAAATAGTATTAAAATTATTAATTTACCTCTTAAAGCGAAGCATCCATTTTCTGATATAGGGACGCATTGCTGAAAAATAATATTTAAGCGTCAATTTCTTAAACACATTAAAAAGTCATATCCTTAAAAGAGAAAAAATCATTTGTGAAAACTTTTATAAAGAAATACAGCTACACCACGCCATACTTAGCTGTGGTTTAGTCTGATATGTCCCGTAAATCAACTTCTTTAAGAAATTTCTGGATCAAAATTACTTTGTTTAAAACGTATTTACACATTATTAAACCTCAACAAAAGTAAAACTTGAATTAAGTACACACTATCATAGTGGCAATGGCCCTTACCCTAGTCACAGGATCAAACTCCTCCCCGCTCCTGCAGAACAGCGGGAACGCGGTACCCCCCATGCACAGGAAGAACGCATCGCACTGCGTCGGATGCGGCACGTGTCCCATCACACCCGGAGGACATATATTATTGATTGTCGATGACTCATCTCTGGCTGTTGTTGTTTGTAGAGTAGTGGTATCAGTGGCGTCATTTGAGTCTACTGTTGTTAGTTCTTCAGTGGTGCTATCGTAACTTTCTGTTGTGGATTGTAGATTTACTGTTGAAGTTGCGTCATCTGAGTCTGCTGTTGTTAGTTTTTCGGTGGTGCTATCGTAATTTTCTGTTGTGGATTGTTGATTTACTGTTGAAGTTACGTCATTTGAGTCCACTGTTGTAAGTTCTTCAGTTGTGCTGTCGTGATTTTCTGTTGTGGATTGTAAATTTATAGTTGAAGTTACGTCATTTGAGTCGACTGTTGTTAGTTCTTCAGTGGTGCTGTCGTAACTTTCTGTTGTGGATTGTAGATTTATTGTTGAAGTTGCGTCATTTGAGTCCACTGTTGTTAGTTCTTCAGTTGTGCTGTCGTAATTTCCTGTTGTGGATTGTAGATCTACTGTCGACGTAAGTGAATCATCCGTAGTGAGATCATTATCTGTTGTCTGTTGTGTATTTTGTGTTGTTCCCAAGTCTTCCGTAGTTGACTTCAATGTAGTGGCATCTGTGACGTCATTAGTTGAAGAATCTGATGTTGATTCTGGGTTTAAAGTTGTTTCGTATGTCGATGTTGAATCGTTTGTCGTTGCATCAGTCTGTTGTTGAGTAGATTCAGAATCCACCGTCGAATGTTCTGTGGATTCCTGATTTTCTGTTGTTTGTGAATCCGTGGTCCTTGTGGTTTCAAAAGGATCTGATGTTGTCGATTCATTATCGGTATTTCCTACTGTTGTTGATCTCTCTGTAAAAATAATAAAACATATGAAACGTTTAAAAATAATTTAAATGCTATGTGACTAGATTAGGACCAGTTACCTCTCAAAATTAGAAGATTTTTAGTCTTAATTCACAGTAGTTTATTTTTAATATGTAGCTGCTACTACCCAAGGATATTATATAACATCAAATAGGTCTAAACTCCTGTCTTCGGTCGATCAAACATGAATTGATATCTAATGGTTCTTAAGACTGAACACTGATATGCCTAAATGCCTGAAATATCTATGGTAGAGATGTCCAATGAAATCGAACCACGTAGAGTTCTACCACCTTTAGTTTTCGTCAATAACAGGATAAAAATTGCCGATGATGAAATATATTATAAGTATTAAAACTATTTACCTCTTAAAGCGAAGCAGCCATTTTCTGATATGGGAACGCATTGCTGCAAAATAATATTAAGGCGTTAGTTTATTAAAACATATTCTTAAACAAGCCCAATGAAATCAATTATTTGTGAAAATACATATTTTAAAAATTGATAAACCCTGCCATACTTTGCTGTGACTTAGTTAGACAGATATTTCCCGTAGGAAAAATATTCAAAAGAAACTCCTCATTACAAAAACAACATTGTGTGAAAACATTAAATCTATACATCAACTAATTTTACAGATTTCTGTATAAAAATATTTTATACATTTATAAGATACTTTGCTTAAATATCCAGTATTAATACGTCTTTTCAAAATATGCCTCATAATGAAAGTAGCACTCGAATTAACTGAAGATAATAGTTAGTAGTGGCTTAATAAGTCAAACTTACCCTAGTCACAGGATCAAACTCCTCCCCGCTCCTGCAGAACAGCGGGAACGCGGTACCCCCCATGCACAGGAAGAACGCATCGCACTGCGTCGGATGCGGCACGTGTCCCATCACACCCGGAGGACATATATTATTAACTGTCGTTGACTCATCTCTGATTGTTGTTGTTTGTAGAGTAGTGGTATCAGTGGCGTCATTTGAATCTACCGTTGTTAGTTCTGCAGTGGTGCTATCGTAACTTCCTGTTGTGGATTGTAGATTTATTGTTGAAGTTGCGTCATTTGAGTCCACTGTTGTTAGTTCTTCAGTGGTGCTGTCGTAACTTTCTGTTGTGGATTGTAGATTTATTGTTGAAGTTGCGTCATTTGAGTCCTCTGTTGTTAGTTCTTCAGTTGTGCTGTCGTAATTTCCTGTTGTGGATTGTAGATTTATTGTTGAAGTTGCATCATTTGAGTCCACTGTTGTTAGTTCTTCAGTTGTGCTGTCGTAACTTTCTGTTGTGGATTGTAGATTTACTGTTGAAGTTGCGTTATTTGAGTCTACTGTTGTTAGTTCTTTGGTGGTACTATCGTAACTTCCTGTTGTGGATTGCAGATTTACTGTTGAAGTTGCGTCATTTGAGTCCACTGTTGTTAGTTCTTCAGTGGTGCTGCCGTAATTTTCTGTTGTTGACTGTGGATTTACTGTCGACGTAACTGAATCATCCGTAGTGAGATCATTCTCTGTTGTGTGTTGTATATTTTGTGTTGTTTCCAAGTCTTCTGTACTTGACTTCAATGTAGTGGCATCTGTGACGTCATTAGTTGAAGAATCTGATGTGGATTCTGGGTTTAAAGTCGTTTCGTATGTTGTTGTAGAGTCAGGTGTCGTTCCATCGGTCTGTTGCGGAGTGGATTGAGTCTGAGAATCCACTGTTGATTGTTCTGTGGATTCATAATTTTCTGTTGTTTGTGTATCCGCTGTTGATTCAGTAGACATTGTTGTTTCCAAAGGCCCTAATGTGGTGAATTCGTTCTCATTATTTCCTACCGTTGTTGACCTCTCTGAAATTAAAAAAAATATAGATTTAATAGTATTTTTGTGTGTTTTGTTTCCGTTAAGGCACCTATGATAACGAAACCAAATTATTTGTTTAGTATGGATGACTATTATAATAAAACGGTTTCGTGTGATAATAATGGTTACCCCACAAAATAAGATTAGGACCATCATTCACATTACTTTTATATAAAAAGAGATGAAACATGTAATATACTTGAATGTTTTTATTTTAATGTAATTAATGAGACCATTCAATTACCAAAGTGATCGTGTAAGGTAAAAATATGAATATCGAAACAAAAAAATCTACATCTTGGTAGCGTAGTGATTGTGGCATCATCAATAAGTGACAAGTGACAATAAAAATATGTCGTGTATTTACCTCTTATAGCGAAGCATCCATTTTCCGACATGGGAACGCATTGCTGAAAAAACATACAATTACAAAACAATGTTTATATTTACAACTTATATATACAAGTTTTAAATCGTTATAGATAAATTCTAAGCAGGTATAAAGTTTTTAAAATCATAAGCACCTAATAAGTAAATGTTTATGTGTTATTATGAAGTATAGGATGGAAAAAATAGAAAAGAATGAGGTAGTAACTAGGACTTATACAATATTTTCAGCAAAACATATTGATTTATTGATTAATTTTATAATGAAGATATATAATCTGGTCACGATACATTTCGAGTATAGTCGCAGATTTTTTCATACATTTATAGTGTCAACAAATAAAATTCAATCCGTACATAGAACATCAAAGCGTGTCCAGTCACGTTTGATCAAACCTTTTGTATTTTGTAACATTTAGTTGAAATGATGGATCGGTTTTAGAAGACATTTCTAATACCTTTGAGATAAGACGTGAAGAATAATAGGTACGGATAATCGCATTAATTTAATTAGATTAGATTGAATAACATGAAATCAACAATAACAATCTATTAGAACATTAATTATAAAATTATCTAATTATTTTTTTGTGCAAATCTTAAGTTAATAAAAAGATTTGCAGGCTTGGAGAAATTAGAAAATAAGTAATAGCTATTAAATTATGTTGACAAGTGTAGCAATACTGCATAAGTGATATTAAAACAACGAGCGATCATTAAAAGGTGGAAGAGCCAGTATAGAGAGAAGGGAACACCGCCACATCTATTTCTAGCGTGAAATATCTTTGCGTTTCGGTAAAAGATGTGTCTTCTACATGAACTTCTTACATATGACGCGACAATCATAGTCCTCAGGGCTGACAACACTGTGATCGGCTTCAGGTAGAACCTGATCTATATGGTGTTGGTTACATGCGCTAAAGATTACATTATACGAAGTATCAGGCCGACGGCATTATGACTGCACGGCAAATGAAGGTGGTGGAACCATTTGTACTTCAACTCTGGCGACACCACCACCACTTCTAATTCTGCCTCATAACAGCCGTGTTAAACGCTGCTGTGTTCTGGTTTGAAGGGAGACATATTTTCCGAGGCATTCCAGCTTAGTCTTCAGGGGTAGCATCGCATCTGTGGCCGACCTCAGGTAGGAATATCTAATCCTATCTGGGGTTGATTACAGATATCCATGGGCAGCAGTAGCCACTTACAATCAGGTGGACTGCATGCTCGTCTGCTACTCCTATATTATAAAAAAATGCTCGAGTACTTTAATCTCCCATGCGTCACACATGCTCCCAGTATGAGCTACTGTAGATGTTATAAATCAAAATACTTACTCCTGCATCCAGTTCAAATTCGAATCCAGGAAGACAGAAGTGCTGGAACGCGACACCATTGAAGCAAAGGAAGAAGGAATCACATAGATCTGGATGTGACACGCTGCCTATAAACCCTGGGGGGCACACTACTGGTAATGCTTCTCCCTCTGTTGTTGCTTCTGTAGTAACTACTGTTGTGTCATCATATCTTGATGTTGTTTGGCTATCTGTTGTTTCGCTGTCAATACTGATTGTTGTACTGCTAGTTGTTGTTCCACTATCTGTTGTTTCACTCGGAGGGTCTGTAACAACAGTCACTTCGTCTGGTGGGCGGGTCCTAGTCGAATCTTCTAGAGTTGTCTCTTGTGATTCCGTGGTAATAACAATATCATCTGAAGTAACAGTTGCCACGTCGCTCGGTTCTCCTGTCGTGCCCTCTGTTGTAGTGCGATACTCTGTTGTGTACGTAACATCATTTGCTGTTGTTGTTGTTCGTTCTGAAATTGGATTTAACAAATTAATATTGTTTGTGATTATGTTACATTCACATTATTGAAATAATCTTGTTTTTTTCATATTGATGGTAGGTATCCTGATGGTAGGTGGTCACTGCTGCCCATGGGGTTTTTTGACCAACTCCAGATAACATAAAGGGTACCTAAGGCCGGCCACAAATAGCCAACACGCTAACCCTGAAGACTAAGTTCGGAACGCTTTGGAAAAGAATATGTAATTCATCATTGTTGTTTTTCATATTAATGTCTACGTAATGGTAGATGACCACAGATAAGATAAATTTCTAACTATAGGACTAAGTTGGAATTCCTCGGAAAAGTATATCTCCCTTACCACACATGTTTCGTGGTGTCACAAAATTTGTCAGTCACAATCTATTAAACAGCGTAACCTCTTCTTCCTTTACAAAGTATCAGCCATTGCTATAGTTGTAGGTATAGGTATTCAGTCGATATTTAAAAATAGGTACTTTTAATTAAAGTTAATAGAATGACTTACCTCTGTGTGCGAAGCATCCGTTTTCCGAAATGGGGACGCAAGTCTGAAAAATAAATAGAATATTAGTAGAAAATTATATAGTTTCATCTCTTTTTGGTTAAGTTACGCGACACAAATATAATTAATACTTTTAATATGAATTGAAATGAAATAAAATATATTTATTTTGTAGAGGCACGTGGAGACATTTACAATTATAATGACAGTTAGTCTTCAATCCATTAGTGTTCCACTGTCGGGTACAGTACCCTTACCATGTGGTTTTACGTTTTGACAAATGTGACTGTATTGGTATTTGTTTACGTATTGCCCATACAATTTCCAATCAGCGCCCCTAGCGGATTGTATCAGAACTATAGTGTCAGTAACGTAACATTAAATTTCTAAGTTGACAAAATGGCGCTTTATGTTTTGTCTCTCTTTTTTGCGAACATGAGGCAGACAAAAAGACTTGAACACTTACTTATTGTTACGTTTACTCAGTCTACTGAAGCAAACGGAACAGAATAATGGATTGAGTAAACGTAACGTAAAATTGTGGGATGTTTTGAAAACATGGTAAGGGTACAGATCTCCTCTCAGAATGAAACAGATTAGGTCCACCGCGCTGGTCAAGTGCGAATTGGTAGACTTCAATAGCCTTTTTTAAGATACATACATTTTTTAACTACAGCTTGCCTGAAAGAAAAACCGTTAATGCTTTCGTTTTTCTTTGTGTAATATCTCAGAATTTATTTTCTTAATTGTAAATACATTTTTGTATAGCAAATACCTAATTAAGTTTATCAATCGCGAAGCAATCAATCTATTTATCACCTGTCAATCTTTGTGTCATCTATCGTAATTTCAATGCTCATTAAAATATTTGACAGAATAGCTCGTCACGATGATATCAAAAACAAAAGATACAAGTATAATGTTATTGATTATTATGTAAAACATTATTTAAATTATTAGAAAAAAGCACTTTCAGAAAATAAAATAAATTAAACTACTCGTATTTATTAATAAAAACTTACTGTTGTTTTTCATTTTTGTATATACGTGTATATAAGTACTAGCTGACCCGGCTAACGTTGTGTATGCCATATAATAAAAAAATGTGAAGAGTGAACAATTCTTATCACTTAGGGGTATGAAAAATAGATAGTAGCCGATTATCTGAACTACTGAATATGCGTATAAAATTTGGTGAAAATCGGTAAAGCCGTTTCAAAGGAGTACGGTAACTAACATTGTGACACGAGAATTTTATATATAAGATACATTATGTAAATAAGTTTTTATTCGTATATAGTTTAATTTATTCTCTTATTTTACCCTTTTTCTGAAAGTGTATTGAAAATATAATTTACTTTTACAATTTACTCATGTTATTTATAACTTTATAATCATTTGTTTTCGTGCATATCATTTGCATATCGTTGCATAGATTCTTATCTTGTCATGCGTGTCATATGCATGCGGGTTGAGAAGAGAATTATTTATTTATCACGTGCTGATAAGACGTCCTGATGATCAAAATTGCGAGAAAATAGTGATACTTATTAAATCATTTTAATATGTATTTTTTCTTACTCCTAAACTCCTAAAACATATTTGGTAGAAAACTGGTAGAGAATGCCATCAGGCATTTTATTTGCCTTTTGTACATTTCTTTTTAGAGGTGATGCAATAAATTTTAAATAAATAAATGAAACGAATTATGTAATTTAAGAAAAAAAAATAAGATAACTTAAATGCCAGTTTTAACTATTATTAAATAAAAATATTAAGCACGTTATTTTTGTCTTTTTAAAATCAATCCAACACATCTACACTAGACATAGTAATCTTGAAAAATACATATTACGTGAGATTAGGGGTTGAGCCAATTCACGAAAACTTTTGAAGATGGTATGACCCTTTGTGGTTCGACTCCGGCGGCACCACCGCCACACCTATTTCTACCTATTAATAGCAGTGTTAGGCGCTGCTGTGTTCCGGTTTGAAAAGTGTGGTAAGGGAGACATACTTTTCCTAGGCGTTCCGCTAGTCCACAGGGGTAGCGGCGCATCTGTGGCCGACCTCATGTACGAATATTTAATCCCATCTGGGGTTGATTACAGGTGTACAGGTGTACAGGCAGCAGTAGCCACTTACCATCAGGTGGACTGCATGCTCGTCTACTACTCCTATATTATAAAAAAAACTCATTAGAGGGGAAGGGGTGTCGAAAAATGTCTTAAATGTTAATGTCAAGAATGTCTCACGTAAATTAATGGATGCCTTATCATATTAGAACACTTATTTGTTTTTTTTTTTTTGTGGACAAGGGTGGAGTCCTTCAAAAGGTACCCGAGGCCGTGGGAGTAACGTCGGGTTATGTGGGACTTTGACCGCACTAAAATCCGGTGGCCGTCATCGGCGTTTGGTGGAGAACTCCGGGATCTTTAGCAGAATACAACCGGAGTCCTAACGCGCCCCTATAGGGCTCTGCGCTGGGGCTCCCCCAGTTATTTATGCTCTCACATCCCCTGGTGATAACAGCGATATGCGATCACACGAACCGCTGTCTTCCCGAGGTCGTTTGCTGGACAGTTTGAGCTCCCACTCTTACCGCCCGCAACCCCGGAAGCCCCTTTTGGTCGCCTACATAGGCAGGGGATACCGTAGCCCTACTCTGGTCCCGGGACTACAGGGATAATATTAGAACCCTAAGCCAATAAAATAGTGTATACAATACTTACCCCAAAATTAGGATCAAACTCGAAGCCGGGATTGCAGAACAGCTGATTAGAGACCCCATTCAGACACATGAAGAAGGAATCACACAGTTCAGGATGCGGCACCATCCCTATGAAACCTGGGGGACAGATCGACGGCGCTTCTGTTGCTTCGCTCCCTGTTGTTGTTTCTGGGATTGTCGTTGTTGAACTATGTGTTACATCTGTTGTTGTACTATGTGTTACATCTGTTGTTCCTGTTGTTCCAAGAGTAGTTTTGGTGTAGTCCGATATTGTAGTGCTCCCTGCATCTGTTGTCTCTGATTCTGTGTAGTCTTGTGTACTTTGAGATTTCGTGGTGGCTTCTGTTGTAGAGTAATCTCTGATTGTTGTGTAGTCGACAGTTGTAGACTCGTCTCTTACTGTAGTTGTAGACTCATCTCTGATCGTAGTTGTAGAGTCGTCTCTTACTGTTGTGTAGTCACCAGTTGTAGACTTATCTTTGATCGTAGTTGTAGAGTCGTCTCTTACTGTAGTTGTAGATTCATCTCTGATCGTAGTTGTAGAGTCGTCTCTTACTGTTGTGTAGTCACCAGTTGTAGACTTATCTTTGATCGTAGTTGTAGAGTCGTCTCTTACTGTAGTTGTAGATTCATCGCTGATCGTAGTTGTAGAGTCGTCTCTTACTGTAGTTGTAGATTCATCTCTGATCGTAGTTGTAGAGTCGTCTCTTACTGTAGTTGTAGATTCATCTCTGATCGTAGTTGTAGAGTCGTCTCTTACTGTAGTTGTAGATTCATCTCTGATCGTAGTTGTAGAGTCGTCTCTTACTGTAGTTGTAGATTCATCTCTGATCGTAGTTGTAGAGTCGTCTCTTACTGTAGTTGTAGATTCATCTCTGATCGTAGTTGTAGAGTCGTCTCTTACTGTTGTGTAGTCACCAGTTGTAGATTCATCTCTGATCGTAGTTGTAGAGTCGTCTCTTACTGTTGTGTAGTCACCAGTTGTTGATTCATCTCTGATCGTAGTTGTAGAGTCGTCTCTTACTGTTGTGTAGTCACCAGTTGTAGATTCATCTCTGATCGTAGTTGTAGAGTCGTCTCTTACTGTTGTGTAGTCACCAGTTGTTGATTCATCTCTGATCGTAGTTGTAGAGTCGTCTCTTACTGTAGTTGTAGATTCATCTCTGATCGTAGTTGTAGAGTCGTCTCTTACTGTTGTGTAGTCACCAGTTGTAGATTCATCTCTGATCGTAGTTGTAGAGTCGTCTCTTACTGTTGTGTAGTCACCAGTTGTTGATTCATCTCTGATCGTAGTTGTAGAGTCGTCTCTTACTGTTGTGTAGTCACCAGTTGTAGATTCATCTCTGATCGTAGTTGTAGAGTCGTCTCTTACTGTTGTGTAGTCACCAGTTGTTGATTCATCTCTGATCGTAGTTGTAGAGTCGTCTCTTACTGTAGTTGTAGATTCATCTCTGATCGTAGTTGTAGAGTCGTCTCTTACTGTTGTGTAGTCACCAGTTGTAGATTCATCTCTGATCGTAGTTGTAGAGTCGTCTCTTACTGTTGTGTAGTCACCAGTTGTAGATTCATCTCTGATCGTAGTTGTAGAGTCGTCTCTTACTGTTGTGTAGTCACCAGTTGTAGATTCATCTCTGATCGTAGTTGTAGAGTCGTCTCTTACTGTTGTGTAGTCACTAGTTGTAGATTCATCTCTGATTGTAGTTGTAGAGTCGTCTCTTACTGTAGTGTAGTCACCAGTTGTAGATTCGTCTCTTACTGTAGTTGTAGATTCGTCTCTGATTGTAGTGTGGCCTTCTGTTGTAGTCTCATCTCTTATTGTAGTGTAGTCACCAGTTGTAGACTCATCTCTGATCGTAGTTGTAGAGTCGTCTCTTACTGTTGTGTAGTCACCAGTTGTAGACTCATCTCTGATCGTAGTTGTAGAGTCGTCTCTTACTGTAGTTGTAGACTCGTCTCTGATCGTAGTTGTAGAGTCGTCCCTTACTGTTGTGTAGTCACCAGTTGTAGATTCGTCTCTTACTGTAGTTGTAGATTCGTCTCTGATTGTAGTGTGGCCTTCTGTTGTAGTCTCATCTCTTATTGTAGTGTAGTCACCAGTTGTAGACTCATCTCTGATTGTAGTGTGGCCTTCTGTTGTAGTATCATCTCTTATTGTAGTGTAGTCACCAGTTGTAGACTCATCTCTGATCGTAGTTGTAGAGTCGTCTCTTACTGTTGTGTAGTGACCAGTTGTAGATTCATCTCTGATCGTAGTTGTAGAGTCGTCTCTTACTGTAGTGTAGGCACCAGTTGTAGACTCATCTCTTATTGTAGTGTAGGCACCAGTTGTAGAGTCGTCTCGTATTGTAGTTTGGCCTTCAGTTGTAGGGTCATCTCTTACTGTAGTGTAGGCACCAGTTGTAGATTCGTCTCTTATTGTAGTTTGGCCTTCAGTTGTAGTCTCATCTCTACTTGTAGTGTAGGCACCAGTTGTAGATTCGTCTCTTATTGTAGTTTGGCCTTCAGTTGTAGTCTCATCTCTAATTGTAGTGTAGGCACCAGTTGTAGACTCATCTCTACTTGTAGTGTAGGCACCAGTTGTAGATTCGTCTCTGATTGTAGTGTGGCCTTCTGTTGTAGTCTCATCTCTTATTGTAGTGTAGACACCAGATGTAGATTCATCTCTTACTGTAGTGTAGGCACCAGTTGTAGACTCATCTCTTATTGAAGTTTGGCCTTCAGTTGTAGACTCATCTCTACTTGTAGTGTAGGCACCAGTTGTAGATTCGTCTCTTTTTGTAGTGTAGTCGCCAGTTGTAGACTCTTCTCTGATTGTAGTGTGGCCTTCTGTTGTAGTCTCATCTCTAATTGTAGTGTAGGCACCAGTTGTAGATTCGTCTCTTATTGTAGTTTGGCCTTCTGTTGTAGTATCATCTCTTATTGTAGTGTAGTCACCAGTTGTAGATTCATCTCTGATCGTAGTTATAGAGTCGTCTCTTACTGTTGTGTAGTCACCAGTTGTCGACTCATCTCTGATTGTAGTTGTAGAGTCGTCTCTTACTGTTGTATAGTCACCAGTTGTAGACACGTCTCTTACTGTAGTGTAGTCACCAGTTGTGGACTCATCTCTGACTGTAGTAGTTGAGTCATCTGTTACTGTAGTTGTATAATCGTCTCTAACTGTAGTTGTAAATTCATCTCTGATCGTAGTTGTAGAGTCGTCCCTTACTGTTGTGTAGTCACCAGTCGTAGATTCGTCTCTTACTGTAGTTGTAGATTCGTCTCTGATTGTAGTGTGGCCTTCTGTTGTAGTCTCATCTCTTATTGTAGTGTAGTCACCAGTTGTAGACTCATATCTGATTGTAGTGTAGGCACCAGTTGTAGACTCATCTCTGATTGTAGTGTAGGCACCAGTTGTAGACTCATCTCTGATTGTAGTGTGGCCTTCTGTTGTAGTCTCATCTCTTATTGTAGTGTAGTCACCAGTTGTAGACTCATCTCTGATTGTAGTATAATCTTCAGTGGTATAGTCGTCTCTTACTGTTGTGTAGTCACCAGTTGTAGATTCATCTCTGATCGTAGTTGTAGAGTCGTCTCTTACTGTTGTGTAGTCACCAGTTGTAGATTCATCTCTGATCGTAATTGTAGAGTCGTCTCTTACTGTTGTGTAGTCACCAGTTGTAGTCTTATCTCTGACTGTAGTAGTAGAGTCATCTCTTACTGTAGTTGTAGATTCATCTCTGATCGTAGTTATAGAGTCGTCTCTTACTGTTGTGTAGTCACCAGTTGTCGACTCATCTCTGATTGTAGTTGTAGAGTCGTCTCTTACTGTTGTATAGTCACCAGTTGTAGACACGTCTCTTACTGTAGTGTAGTCACCAGTTGTGGACTCATCTCTGACTGTAGTAGTTGAGTCATCTGTTACTGTAGTTGTATAATCGTCTCTAACTGTAGTTGTAAATTCATCTCTGATCGTAGTTGTAGAGTCGTCCCTTACTGTTGTGTAGTCACCAGTCGTAGATTCGTCTCTTACTGTAGTTGTAGATTCGTCTCTGATTGTAGTGTGGCCTTCTGTTGTAGTCTCATCTCTTATTGTAGTGTAGTCACCAGTTGTAGACTCATATCTGATTGTAGTGTAGGCACCAGTTGTAGACTCATCTCTGATTGTAGTGTAGGCACCAGTTGTAGACTCATCTCTGATTGTAGTGTGGCCTTCTGTTGTAGTCTCATCTCTTATTGTAGTGTAGTCACCAGTTGTAGACTCATCTCTGATCGTAGTTGTAGAGTCGTCTCTTACTGTTGTGTAGTCACCAGTTGTAGATTCATCTCTGATTGTAATATCTGTAGTTTCAACCTCTGTTGTTGTGAAATATTCTGTTGTTGAAGAGGACTCTGTTGGAGTTGTTTTAGTTTCATTTTCTGTTGTTGTACCCTCTGTTGTTGTGAAATATTCAGTTGTTGAAGAGGACTCTGAAGAAGTAGTTTTAATTTCCTTTTCGGTTGTCAAATCTTCTGTTGTAGTTGGATATTCAGTTGTTGCTTCTGTTGTAACTGTAGTGTACTGTTGTGTTGTTGTTGGAGGATCTGGTGGAGGCTTGGTCACACATATTACGTTGTCAGGCCAATCGCACGTCTGAAATATATATAAATTTAATGTATACAATAATATACATTTAATGTGTACATAGTTATAGGTTTTAAACTATTCCATACAATTCTTAAATGTGTGTTAAGAGACTTTTCGCTTTCGTGTTAAACTTTTTTAAGGAACATTTGACAAATTTATTTTTTATAGTTATTGAAACTACGCAATCATTTAAAACTTATCTTGAATACCCATACAGCGATATTGGCTTAAAATCATAAATTATACTAATACTCGAAAGATAATTAGTAAGGGATTTATGTTTCGATAGCGATACGCTAACTTAAAATTTAAAAAGTTCGTTAATTGAAGTCATAAAAAAGGTGAAAAAGAATGGTATGTAGAACAGGTGTGGTTCGACCAGCTAGATATTTTTTTTTAATATTGGAGTAGCAGACGAGCATGCAGTCCACCTGATGGTAAGTGGCTACTGCCGCAATGGACATCTGTTATCAACCCCAGATAAGATTAGATAGTCCTACCTGAGGTTGGCCACAGATGCGCCGCTACCCCTGAGGACTAAGCTGGAACGCCTCGGAAAAGTATGTTTCCCTTACCACACCCTTCAAACCAGAACACAGCAGCGCTCAACAATGCTGCTATGATCCAGAAATAGGTGTGGCGGTGATGCCGCCAGAGTCGGACCACAAACCACCTTTCATCTATTTCTATTGTAAAGTAATTCTAGCGTTTCGATAGAAGGTTGCCGGCTGACGTATAAGAGACGTCTAGCTAAGCCGTAGTGACAACATATGAAATGAAATGAAATAAAATATATTTGTATAGGCCAACGGCGGCACTTACAAATTGTCAGTTACAATATTTTCTAAAACTACTACCGGATCGGAACGCGACCTCTACTGAGAAGATCCGGTAAGAAACTCAGTGGGTTTGTCTTTTTTAATTTTAAAAATAATTATTCTCTTTTTCATTTTTTTTAAATGCCAATATTTTTACATATATGAGGTCAACTTCAGATAGAACCCTATTTCAATGTGGATATGATCAAAAGTTGTCCATAAACGGCAGTTATGTGGTAACCATTACCAAATTTTCATTTGGTGCCTTTATATCATGTACTCAAATATTTTAAAATAGATAAATAAATATTTTTTGGTCGGATCAGTACTTTAGAAAAAGATGGACATACATACATACATATATACACACATACATACATATATACGTACATACATACAAACAAATAATTAAATCTAAAAAGATCGAATATAGAACCTCATATTTTTTTAGAAATCGATTAAAAACCAACAAATTCAAACGTACTTGTCTGAAGAAGTCGAACAATAAAGTCGCGGGGCAGTTCATAGGTATTTTGTGTCCATGGCTGCATAAGTAGAACTTATTGCAATCGCTCTCGTGGGGCAGCATGAGATGGATGTCGTGGTCATCAGGACACTCGCTTGGAATCTCTTGCGGTGTTGAGCCCTCTGTTTCCGCGTACGCTGATGTTGTCATAAAATCAGCTGTCGTCTGACTGTCGGTTGTTGTTGTTGAATATTCAGTTGTTTTTTGGGACTCTGTTGTAGTGGATGTTGGAGCTGATGTGGGTTTCGACACACAAATGACGTTCTGAGGCCAGTCGCATACCTAAGTGTTATATAATAAAAATAAATTATAGTAATAGCATGTTGTATACATAGTATACATACGTATTATTTATTAATTAATGTTTAAATTTGGAATTTGGAGGTAACAATTCTAAAAAAATGCACATTCATAAATTAAATTGAAGGTTTCTTCAACTAGGAAATTATGATATTATGCTTATGTAATGGTATTAAATATTTTTATGTAAGTATAACATTTACAGAAAATATTAGGCACATCAATCTGGAGATATAAATGAAATGAAGTTGTTGCTAAAGTTAAAAATAAAAGGAAATTATTACTTTTTTCACTTGGTTATAATTACCTGTTTATTGAAGTCAAATAATAAGGTAGCAGGGCAATGCATTAATATTTTGCGTCCATTGCTACATGAGTAGAACTTGCTGCAATCACTCTCGTGGGGCAACAAGAGATGGATACTGAAGTCATCTGGACATCTGTCTGGTATTACAACTGGCACCTCAGATGTTGTCGTTGTTGTATATTCAGTTTCTGCTTCAGTTTGAGACTCTGTTGTTGTAATATACTCAGTTGTTGTTGAAGGATATTCAGTTGTCGTCACGTGTTCTGTTGTTTCAATATCAGTGGTAGCTTCACTAGTTGTTTGAGCCTCTGTTGTGGTGGTACAATCCACATTGTGGGGCCAGTCACATTTCTGAACATCAAAAATAGTAAATGAAAAAAGGAACATGAATAAAATGAATATTTTCAAAAAATAATTACACGACTGCAAAAAAAAACAATTTAAAGTAATGTACTAAAAATGACGAAACAATAACAATACTCGTAAGATTAGAAAACAAAATTAAAATAAACTATAAACTATATGGTAGTAAGTGGCTCCTGTCGCCCATGGACATCTGTAATCAACTCCAGATAAATGTACATTCCTAACTGGCATTATTTTTTTTCGATTTTTAATTTTGAATAATGCCCCGGCTAGTGATGTCACAGAGAAAAAGATCATCAGATATAATAAATAGCAACATATAACGTACCTGTTTTTCAAAATTAAACCACAAGTTATCAGTGCAATTCATTAGAACTTTATATCCATTGCTGCACGAATAGTACTTGCTGCAATCACTCTCGTGTGGCAGCAAGAGATGTATTTCAAAATCATCTGGACATCTGTCTGGTATCACAATAGGTGTTGACGCGTCCGATGTAGATGATGTTTTTGTATATTCAGTTTCTGCTTCAGTTTGAGACTCTGTTGTTGTGATATACTCAGTTGTTGTTGTAGGATATTCAGTTGTCGTCACGTGTTCTGTTGTTTCAATATCAGTGGTAGCTTCACTAGTTGTTTGAGCCTCTGTTGTGATGGTACAGTCCACATTGTGGGGCCAGTCACATTTCTGAACATCGAAAATAATAAATTAAAAAAGGAACATGAATACAATAAATATTTTCCAAAAAAAAATTGCACGACTGCAAAAAAAAACAATTTAAAAGTAATGCACTAAAAAGGCCGAAACGATAACAATAAGAATAGAAAACAAAAACATACTAAAATAAAAATATACTATAAAAATAAACTTTAAAGTATATGATGGTAAGTGGCTCCTGTCGCCCATGGACATCTGTAATCAACTCCAGATAAATGTACATTCCTAACTGGCATTAATTTTTTTCGATTTTTAATTACTACTAGTGATGTCACAGAGAAAGAGATCATCAGATATAATAAATAGCAACATATAACATACCTGTTTTTCAAAATTAAACCACAAGTGATCACTGCAATTCATTAGAACTTTATATCCATTGCTGCACGAATAGTACTTGCTGCAATCACTCTCGTGTGGCAGCAAGAGATGTATTTCAAAATCATCTGGACATCTGTCTGGTATAACAACAGGTGTTGATGCGTCAGATGTTGTTGTATATACAGTTTGTGCTTCAGTTTGAGACTCTGTTGTTGTGGTATATTGTGTTGTTGTATTTGCAGTCACGTGTTCTGTCGTTTCAGTAGCGTCTGTTGTTACTGAATATTCAGTTGTAACACTAGTTTGAGACTCTGTTGTGGTGGTATACTTAGCTGTAACTGTTGCTTCTGGCGTAGGTTGGGTCATACACACCACATTATGAGGCCAGTCGCATTTCTAAACATTGAAAAGCACGTTTAAATAAGAATGTTATAAATATCTTATTTAAATTATGTTAATTAAATGGTAATAATTAAAAATATCTTCAATAGACTTAAACAGAACGCTATTCGCTAGCATCCGGATAATCCAAGATATGTAGTCGAGATAATAATATATTTTTATTGAATTGCCATCAAAGTCACTATTCCAAACTTTAGTTTTTTTATAGTTGTCCTAAACGACGAAATCGCTACTTAATGGACAGTAGTCACCGTCGCCTATGTACAATTACAAGAAATAGTATAACGCTGCAAGATTTAATCTCTTCATACTAAAATATTAATAAAATCGCAAATGAAATAATGTTTAATTTTATAACAACAACAAAAGTGTCCTAGGAACATAATTATTCAAGAATATACTATAGGTATACCTGTTTGTCAAAATTAAAAAACAGGTGAACACCGCAATCCATTAAAACTTTACGTCCATTGCTGCAAGAGTAATATTTGCTGCAATCACTCTCGTGGGGCAGCAAGAGATGGAGATTGAAGTCATCCGGACATTTATCTGGTATTGAAACTGTTGTTGATGACTCTGTTGTTTCTGATACTGTTGTTTCTGGCACTGTTGTTTCTGGTACTGTTGTTTCTGGCACTGTTGTTTCTGGCACTGTTGTTTCTGGCACTGTTGTTTCTGGTACTGTCGTTTCTGATACCGCCGGTGTTGTTGTTTGCACGCAAGTAACGGCGAAAGGCCAGTTGCAGACCTAAAATTTGAATAACTTGTGAGTAAACAAAAAAATGCAAATAAATAAATAAACTTATACAAAATGTTGAACAAAATTCAAAGTTAATTAATTAATTGCATTTGTGGCGACTTTCCGAATCAATGCTTCTGAATCACGTTATCGAAGCTTTCTCATCATCTTGCAATATACCAACTCCGAATTGAGCTTGTTGGAGCACAGCCTCGCCAAACATTACTTAATCTTAACTGTCCTGTTTAATTAAGAATTAAGTAGTACTATTTTAATTAATCCGTACTAAACTTTATTTATTTGTACAATACTATATGAAAGTAAATCTCATGTGATCTAAACATAACCTAAAATTTTAAAATTAAAATATAAGTAATAATAAAATTAAACTTAAAAATAAAAACGTCAATTAATTAAGAATTAGTCAAATTAGTTCAGGATATTCGATTACAAAAAACAAATTCACGATGTCTTAAGTTTAAATAAAATAGCATAGATTATTAGTAAAGATTACTTAATCCTAACCATAGATATATTATACTAATAGATTGGCAATCCGAAAGAGTCAGAGCATAGTATACGTGTGTGTTAGAGCGAGATAGACAGGCAAGACCATTCACGTATAGGCCATCAGCCTGTATCAGCCTGATGTTTGTTATCGTAAAAATAAACAGCGATTATTTTTAAAGATTTCTAATCAAAAACAGTTAAAACAGTGCTTAGTAAAAGTGATTGGCCATGGTTACGTGTGCTGTACCTGGATGTAACTCATCCATGAAAGAAAACCCACAAAAATACGCATTTCTCATGTAAGTACTACAATAATTGTTTAGCTGTTTAAACGCAATATTTTACACTTATTACGAAAGTGTTATATACCAAAAGATAGGAAAAATCTTCAAATTTTATCACATAAACACTAGAAATGCACAGAAATACAAATAAAAAAATTAATAAATACGTGAATAATTATCAAATTTTTGGTGTTGCGTATTGACAATATCGATAAAAAAATATCGATATTTCTAATTCTAAAGTATATAGTTTAAATAGGTTGCGGGCAACTTAAAAAAAAATCTTATCCGACCTCACTTTTTATTATTGTTAAAGTAATTTTTTTTGGGTGATTTTATCTATGTAAATTCTGATAACGTCTTGTTAAACTTATTTTTATTTAAGTTATATCATAGGCCAATCTAAGATAAAATAAAGATGTAAAGTTTGTAATTTTGTTTGTTTGTTTGTTTGTTTGTTCGTAAAGGCTAATTTTCGGAAATACTGAACCGATCATGAAATTTTATTCACAATCATTCAGGAGTGCTATAGGCTATATCTTATTATGATTGAACACAAAGTTCACAGAAAAATACAGGCATAATAATGAATATCAAGTCAGAGGAAATTGGGAAAGATGTGATGCTTTACCGGCGTGCGCTGACTAACTTTTTCTGTATAAGATTAAAATATGAAGCAAAGTTACAAAATGTAAATAAAGAAAGCTTGCGACATTTCTATAACAAATTAATAATCTTTAAAGGAAAATAAAAAAAAAAAACTTATGAGTAACGTTCATAGTTTTTTAACTCCCTTACACCTGCCAAAGATATAAAAACTCCATATACTGCATCAATTTATTATACAGGTAGCAAGTAACTACAACAATTTGTTTCATAGCTACATATCTGCGCGCATTGATGTTTTTCTTTATTTTATTTATTGCCGGCCTTCACCATTATATATAATCTTTAGCGATTGTATCCTCTTTAAGTCACTGACTGAACAAACTAATAAATAAATTTGTTATGGATATCTTTATTTAATCGATATGGATACATTATTAGCAGTAACACTAGCGATGCACACTTTGGCATTTCACACACACATAAATAATCAGTTTTTAGTCTCGCTTGACGTTTCATATTGCCAATCTACCCTACGTCAGTAGGATAATATATCTATGATCCTAACAAAAAAATGTAACCAGTTTTGACAATTGAAATTGTCACTGTCGTCCATTTTTGTGTTTGAAAAATATTAAAAAAATGTAGTTTTTAGAGCATTTACGAATAAAACGATATTTCTCCGCACTTTTTCTTCGATTTCGTGTTTTTCCATGTCTTACCTGCACATGTCGGCATTGTTCCGCGTAAATAACACCATGACAGCCATTAAACGGCTGACAGAATTGTCTGCCTTTTAAACCATTTAATGGCTTCCTTCAATTACAAGGCGGTGAGATATCTATACTAATCTATGTAAAATAATGACCACAAACCTGTAACCTCGCGTCAAACAGCGTGCCAGGACCACAATTCATCGGAATTTTACGTCCATTGCTGCACTGGTAGTACTTAGCGCAGTCACTCTCGTGAGGAAGCAAGAGATGGACGTGGAAGTTACTCGGACATCCATTCGAGAGGAACTGGGCTGAACATACAGAGAACAGCAGGAAGAATATCAGATTTCGCATATCTGGAAGTGAGATATGGTTTTAGTTTTATTTTCGTTTATATTAGGACTTTATTTTTTTATATAATATAGAAGTAGCAGACGAGCATGCAGTCCACCTGATGGTAAGTGGCTACTGTCCAGGGACATCTGTATTCAACCCCAAATAGAATTAGATATTCCTATCTGAGGTCGGCCACAGATGCGCCGCTACCCCTGAAGACTAAGCTGGAACGCATCGGATAAGTTTACCCTACCACACCCTTCAAAACATAACACAGCAGCGCTTATCAATCACTGCTGTTATTAGGTAGGAATAGGTGTGGCGGAGGATACCGGTGTCAAACCACAAAGGGTTCTACACCTTGCTTTAATATACGAGCGAGAACACACTGTTTCGCCTGCTACTATCGCCAGTAGCTTTGCTGACCTGGCCCTTCTCCAAAGGGCGAGTGACACCCACTCTACGCCTTTTTATTATATTTGACAGCCTTTTTTTTGTTTACGAGGGGGAAACCTTCAAAAGGTTGCCTTGTTCAAAAGGGGGAAACCTTCAAAAACTTTCAAAACCTTCAAAATTCAAACGCACGTGACTAGGCAAAGGCACGTGACTAGCTACTTTATACTACCTATGACTTGTGACTTTTTATAAAAACCATACAGTAATTTTAAACGGACCAGCCTCCGTAAATATTTGTAGAAAATATTTTGAAGGTGGTAGAACCCTTTGTAACTCAACTCCGGGGACATCGCCTCACCTATTTCTACCTAATAACCCTGCTGCCTTCTGCTTTTAAAGGTTTGTAAAGGATATACCTATCCGAGGTTACTTAGTACGCAGGGGTCGCTTGTGGCCGACCTCAGTTAAGATTTTTTTTTTATAATATAAGAGTAGCAGACGAGCATGCAGTCCACCTGATGATAAGTGGCTACTGCCGCCCATGGACATCTGTAATCAACCCCAGATAGGATTAGATATTCCTACCTGAGGTCGGCCACAGATGCGCTGCTACCCCTGAGGACTAAGCTGGAACGCCTCGGAAAAGTCTGTCTCCCTTACACACACACACACCCTTCAAACCGGAACACAGCAGCGCTTAACCCTGCTGTTATTAGGTAGAAATAGGTGTGGCGGTGGTGCCGCCGGAGTCGAACCACAAAGGGTTCTACTACCTTCAATTAGGTAGAAATAGGTGTGGCGGTCTAATCTTATCTGGGATTAATGACAGCATCGGCGGCAGTAGCCACTTACCACCAGGAGGACTGTGTGCTAGTTCTATATTATTTACGATTGGTGACAGATGTCCATGTGTGCCAGTAGCCACTTACCAGCAGGTGGACTGTTCGTTTCTTCAGCAACCCATCACAGTCCCACTGCCGGGCTCGGGTCTCCTCTCATAATGAGAAAGATTAGGCCATAGTCCACCGCGCTGGCCAAGTGCATATTGGTAGACTTCACATACCTTTAAGATATATTTTTTAAAAATCTCTCAGGTATGCAGGTTTCCTCACGATGTTTTCCTTCACCGTTTAACAAGTAGTAATTAATTTCTAATACGCACGTAACTTTGAAAAATTAGAGGTACGTGCCTGGGATTCGAACCTCGGACCCCTTGATCGAGAAAAACCACGCTAAAATCTCACAAGGAAAATCGTTAATCCTGATTCCTGATGATCCTGATGAGGAGAAAAGAATAAAATTATTAAATTCGTGTATTGTCATCGGTTCTTGATAATAGTTTAAAATTTTAAATTAATCGAACGGCTAAAAGTGGGTAAAAATCGAGTTCAAAGATTTTGTTACATACATACAGGTCAAGCTAATAAAAACGTGGTAAAAAGCAAGAAAGAGTAGGAGTAGGAATACCCATGGAACAGAAAAAACAAGGGAATACCGGAATTTCCACAAACTATATGACCCCGTATTAGACGATAAGAAATGGATAACAATGAAATTTGAAATCCGTTCATTGTAATATCTGCAATAATATTTCGCCTTATCTAATTGGATTTACTGCGGACAGTGTAACAATTTACTTTGCTGATTATTTGAAAGTTAGGAAGCATTTGCTTTTTACGTAGACGTCGCTATTTTATCGATGATACAATTACCGTAATAAAACGATGAATTATTGACTTTGCCCGACTGCGTAGCATAATATTTTTCGAGTATTAACGTATCGACGATCCGCGTAGCGAAGCGGTCACCATACCGGTCTGACGCGCAGAGGGTACCGGGTTGGATCCCCGGCCAGACAGAAATCTAAGATGAATTTAGGTTTCTGTTTCTGGGTCTGTGTGTGTCCATGGCACCCACTATATAGAGAATCCTAGTGTGGGGCTGTGAGTGTAGAAAGCGTTTATATATTTATAAATAAATAAATATAGATGTGAGGTACCGTATAAGAGACCTCCACGTATTCAAATTCAAATTCAAATCTCATTTATTCAAAATTGATTCATACAGAATACTTTTTGAAAGTCAACAAACTACCACCGCTTCGGAAGGTATTTCGCTATGGAGAAAAAGCGGCGCAAGAAACTCCATACGTGTGCAAATTTGCATCTTTTAAAGGGTAAATATTGGACTTTTAATAAAAAATAAATAATATATGTCCCATTCTTTGGCACGCTCTGTATCCTAAACGGCTTGATAGATTACAACAATGTCGTTGTAATTGAGTAATACAGGCTGTATTTAAGAAATCGTGATTTCTTGTTTTTATAAAAATTCTCTTTAGAAGGTTTTTGTTCAGATATTACTGATTTTATTTAATTTCAAGTAAACCTGCACGCCTAAGAATTGGGAAAAAACATAAAGTTTTTAAGGGGTTGTGAAATTTAGCAATTCGCTATTGGCCTGCACTAGAATAGTCTAGTCATAGGGCCAAAACCCTCACTTTGAGGACAGATCTGTGCCCATCAATGGGAAAGTAATGAGTTCACGACGACTACTTAGCTACTAACTTGTATATAATGAAGGTGGTAGAAACCTTTGTGGTTCGACTCACGCGGCACCAACGCTACACCTATTTCTGTTACAACAGCAGTGTTAAGCGCTGCTGTGTTCTGGTTTGAAGGGTGTGGTAAGGAGACATACTTTTCCGAGGCGTTCCAGCTTAGTAGTAGGTAGCGGCGCATCTGTGGCCGACCTCAGGTAGGAATATCTAATCCTATCTGGGGTTGATTACTGATGTCCATGGGTGACAGTTACCACTTACCATCAGCTGGACTGCTTGCTCGTCTGCTACTCCTATATTATAAAACATCTATATATATAATAAAAAAAGGGATATCTACCTCAGCAACATGTGTTCTTGCACCCGTAAGAACAAGACTACTGAATATTAACTTAAAAGTACTGTAATCTGAATATCTGTATTATTTATGACGTACAACTTAACATGGGTATTTCATTAAAATACTTGTTTTTGATTACGATAATGTATTCGATAACTAATCTAGTTACATCTCAAAAAACAAATTTAAATTTAGCATTAAGTCGCTACCAAGGATGGTTATTGATTGAAATTTGTTTGAAGTACATGAAATTTAAAGTAAAAAGTTAATAAATTAAACTTTAAATGAACTTATTTACAAAATTTACAAAGAAATATTAAAATTGCCGTGTGAGGCATGGTTCCCAAAACGCTGGCGGCGTTAACTTGCAGCACGACGAAGCTTAGTCTGTGTGCATAAAATAAAAAAAGTTACTTAAATATAAAGTCTATCCATAGAATTTAAATCATTTTATTCGAATATAAAATTTTGTAGTGATCTTTCATATAAATTAAAGTAGCGGTCCTAAGATGAAGTCCTGGCACAGACCCTATTTTAACACTTGTTATGATTGGTTTATTTACATGTATTTTTACTTTTTGCATTCTAATTTCGTAATAAGAACAATTTTCAAGATAACAGATGCTCTGAATGATACAAATTCATGATTTTAATAGTATTTTTTATGATTTACATGGTCGGAAGCTTTAGATGAGTCTCACAAATGAATATAAATTAATGTATCTTTGCAGTAAACTACGATGTATCTTAATTACTCGGCAAAGCCTCTATTAATAAGACCTGCAGAATAGCATAGGTTCCTAGTATTTGACAATTCGACGTATTTATGGAAATATGATAAAATTTGGAGATTTTGGAGTATTTATCCGAGATTTTGAAAAGATCTTTATTCCGTACAAATTGAAATGATTTAAAAGACTTTTAAAAGTTCACTATCATGTTGGATAGGACAAATTGGTAGACGTCACATATTTTTAAGGATTAGTAACTAGTAAGAGGATTTTGTTATTTGTCGTCAACGTCTGATATGCCTTAATTTTGAAAAATCAGCGAAGCGTGGGTTTCTATCTCTTGATCCTCAAAACCAAAAGTTACAGAAACAACGATTAAAATTAATTAACTTTTAAAAATTAACAAGTAATGAAAATGAGCAACCCTGTAAAATTTCCAATCAAAAAAAGCACTTAAAATAAGATATTTATAACAATAATCGTAATTATTTTCATCCGTCCGATAAAAATCAACTGTCAATTATTGCATTCAATAATACAATATTTTGCCTGCAATTTTGTGCATTTTGTATATTGTAATATGAAGAAGCAAACGAGCTTGCTTCACCTGGTGGTAAGTGGCTACTGCAGTCCATGGACATCTGTAATCAACCCCAGATAAGATTAAATTCCTACCCGAGATTAACGGCCTTGCTACCCTGAGGACTAAGTCGGATCGCCTCTGATAAGTATGTCTTTCTTACCACACCTTTCAAACCAGAACATGTCAGCGCTTAACACTGCTGTTGTAAGCATAGTCTGCGTAAAACTGCTAATCCGCTCTGAATATAGAAATGAACCGCGTCGCTATAGCAAATTGTATGACTACACCTGCTCGCAACAACTTCAGAGCGGACTAGCGGACTATGTTCTAAGTAAAACCATAGTGTATTTATTTCTTTTTTGTTTCATTTTTATTTATTTCTTTGACCTTATAACTTAAATAACAGACAAATAAATTATTTCCACTGCATACCAAGATCCTACTAGATATCTTAAAAGCATAAATCGTTATTCATGTAGATGTAAAGATAAATATTTATCACATAATATGCACTAATGTGATGTTATTATCATAATCATTATTAAAATATTTCACGGAATTGAATTACTGATAATTTGGAGAAAACAATGAAACGCAATTACTTAACTAGAATGTTTATCTGATGTCGACTGAGGAAGTCGTGTATTACAAGTAATCAGTAAGTAATGACTTTAATAGTAAGCAGGTAATTAATAGTAAGGTTTTTTAAGCGACTTCCCAAAGGAACAGAGATTTTATCGTCGCATATATATATATAAGTATATATTGTATTATGTATGATCAGCGATGTTTTCGATGACGCAACCGATCGACATGATTCATATTGGACCCGCTGTTTAATATATTGAGCATAGATTAGTAAAGATTACTCACTCCTAACTAGAAAATGTGCCCAGTTTTGAGAATTGAAATACTTGTGTAAAAAAGTTTTGCCACGTCTCCGTGCTAAAATATCCCTAAAATATTTGAAATAATTATTTATTTATTATGTAAATTCACGTAAATTACGTAGTATTAGTTATTTATTCGTAAATTTTATCTAAAAATGTTTTTATTTGTCAAGAATTCAAAAAAAGAACTTACGATAATAAGCCATTTGTGGCTTCATTCAATTTCAAGGCGGCGAAGTATCTTTACTAATTTATGATATTGAGCGCCAACTTCAGAAGTATGTACTAAACCAACATATTTTATTTGAATTATTTTTTTACTTTGTAGTAACACAAAAGTCGGTTGTATTTATTTTGTTAAGTATACTTGGTTCCTTTGAGGCGTTTTGGTAAAGTAATAAAAATGATTTTTTATATTTTATGTTTTTGTATAATAAATGTGAAAATTAAAATTAGTTGCATAAATTACAATTACTTATATAGTGACCATACGACAAAAATCGATTAAATATTTTCAAATTACTTTTAATTGTCAATTTTAGGTAGAAGCTGAAGGTTAAATTTCTTTCTAGTTCTACTCTGGACGCACCGCCGCTACATTTTTTCTAATCATAGCCACATTAAGCGCTGATTTGTGCTGGTTTGAAGGGTGCGGTAAGGAATACATAGTTTTTTGAAGCGGTCAGGCGTAGTCCTCAGGGGTAGCGACGCATCTGTGGCCGACCTCTAATAGGAATCCAATGTCATATAGGGTTCATTACAGATGTACATACGGCAGTAGCCACTTACCATCAGGTGGACTGCATGCTCGTCTGCTACCCTTATATTATAAAAAAAGTCATCAGTTGCATAAATTCTACGGGAGTCCTTAAGCTCAACTTCTGCAGAGTTATAATTTATTTTGTGTTTTTATGAACAAATTAACTTTTTTTACTCATTCTTATTGAAATTCTAAAAAATCTACATGCTGTATGTTTTTCATAATTTTCACTGGATTGGTACTAATGAGTCCTTGCGTTAGTGCTCTTTATGGTTGTTTATTGGGTGTATTGAAGATGATATTCAGTCAGTCAGGTGGACAGCATGCTATACGTTTATTATAAAAAAAATGCTAAAAATTAAAAAAAAACTATTCATAGATCCTTACTAATATTATAAATCCGAAAGTAACTCTGTCTGTCTGGTTGCCTGTTCTTCACGCCTAAACCACTGAACCGATTTTAATGAAATTTTGTACAAAGATAGTCTGAGACCCGAGAAAGGATATAGGATAGTTTTTATCCCAGAAATTCCACGAGAACTAGGGATGGCGATCTAAGATCGATTAATCAGAGAATCGATATTAGTAAGGATTGAATCGTAAACTATGCATTTGATCAAGTGTTGATCTTTAGCTAAGTTGTTGTCCATGAGCCCACTAGATGGCGCCACTGTCATTTCAATGAATGTTTTCAGTTTTATGTATGTTAGTATGTCATATTATTTTCTTTTAAACGCGGGCGAAGCCGCGGGCAAAAACTAGTAAAAAATATTCCTACTGATTCTTTTGTCTATGCCTATTCATAGATAGATAATCCTTAATGTAATGTTCTAATAAGTGGCGTTAAGTAGTTGTAAACTAATGTTACAGATTATATAAAGAATGATATCATCACGATAATCATAACTCATAGATTTTCATTATCAATATATTGATAAATCAGAACTACTTAAGTTTCAGATTTCACTATTAGGTATTTACATGTTGTTAAGCAAGATATAGGTAACGTGTTTATGATATATCCCTGTAGTACCGGGACCAGAATAGGGCTACGGTATGCCCTGCCTGTCGTAAGAGGCGACTAAAAGGGGGATTCCTGGGTTGCGGACGGCAAGAGTGGGAGTTGAACCGCCAGCAACCCTGGGAAGGACGGCGGTATGTGTGGTCGCATTCCGTCGTGTACATCAGACGGTGTAGCGAGCTTTATGCTCTCTAGGGCGGTGCCCGATGGGGGAAGGAGCTTAGAGGACTCCGGTGGCGTTTCTTTGGAGATCCCGAAGTCCTCAACGCAGCGCCAAGGACGGTCACCGTGGGGTTTTAGTGCGATAAGCCCACATAAACTAGTGTCACTCTTACGGTAAAAAGCAGTGATAGCCTAGTGGTTAAGAAACGAGACCTCTTGATCGAGGGGTCCGAGGTTCAAATCCCAGGCACCTCTAATGTTTCAAAGTTATGTGCGTATTAGAAGTTAATTATCAGTTCCTTAAATGGTGAAGTAAAACATCGTGAGGAAACCTGCATACCTGAGAGTTCTTAAAAATATATATTCAAAAGTATCGCCGTCGGTGCATTAACATTGATTGTAAACCCGTCCTTACGTTTTTTGCTTAAAAACTAGTAAAAAGTGACCTAAATTCTCAATTACTAAGTTATTGCTGTAGTGCGAGTTACAAAGCAAGCAATAGTGTTTATTTGGTAAACTTCCAACCAGTGGTTCGTGAGTAACAACAGTTTCTATTTGCATCATTTAGTGCATAAAACTGCATTCGTAGCGCTGCGTTATCAGCTGGCAGCCGCATAATGTCACACTGCTAAGTTACCCGCGCGCCGCTCGCTAAACCAGTTTATCGGCTTGCTTGCCGCTTATTAAGGAAGCTCCTACTGCTTATTCACACGCAATTATACTTCAACGCAACTTGCAGATTATTTATTGCCTGTGTTCCGGTGTTTCTTCACTAAACACTGATATACATAATGAGTTCTAAAACTGCATACAAAAAATGCGCTGGATGTGCGCTGGATTTATTAACCTTAGAACAACTCAAATGTAATACCTGTTTCCTAAGATATCATTTTGAGTGTATTAACACCTCGAAGAGAAAATTCAAAGAAATCTCGCAAGACTTCAAAAGCAGCTGGGTTTGTCCGACATGTCGTTCGAAAGTACCGAAAGGCGACAACTCTAATACTCCTGTACGCTATACTGGTACAACCAGCGAAGTGAGCCCCACAACTCATGTTACCCTCCGTCGCGCTAATCCCAGTACAACCACTCAAAGCGCAAGGGACTTTTCTTTGGATGATGTTAAAGAGTTGATTCAAGAAGCTATGGATGACCTGTTGGACAAAATGGAGAGAAGGATGACAAAAGTTGTGGAAACAAAGACAAAGGAAATATTTTCTGAGATAAATGATATAAAGGATTCTATTAGTTACCTGAATGCGCAACATGAAGACATACAAAAACAACTTCAACTGAGATGTGATCAGGTGGAAAAACTCACCGAGGAGAATGGTATATTGAAGTCAACAATTAAAGACCTTGGCAACCGCTTAAATATTATGGAGCAGCACTCACGATTATGCAATCTCGAAGTTCAATGTATACCCGAACATAAAAATGAAAATCTGTTGAATGTGATGGTTCAAATAGCCAAAGTTACTGGCCACAACTTGCAAGAAGGAGATGTACACAAATGCACAAGGATAGCTAAAATTAATCCGGAAAATAAACGCCCTCGTTCAGTTGTGGTTAAGTTTTCCAACCCTCGTGTTCGCGATACATTTATGGCTAACGTAATACAATACAACAAAAAACACCGGGATAATAAACTAAACACCAGTCATATCGGGATTGCAGGGGAGAAGAAACCTATATATGTCGTTGACCATCTTATTCCTGAAACGAAGAGATTGCACGCGTTAGCCAGAGATAAGGCGAAACAACTTCAATATAAGTTCGTTTGGGTGAAAAACGGTCGGATATTTATGAGAAAAACAGAATCATCGGAACACATCATGATACGAGACTTTAGTCAGTTAGAATCACTTTCGTAGAATTTAGAGTTTGTTATTAGAACATTATTTAGAATATTTATTTTATTTAATTATAAACACACTTATACAATATTGAATCTTAAATTAATCAATTATATATTTACAGTAAACTTAATTTAATATTTATTTTACACTTTATATACAAATTTACATATTTACAAAGACATACGTTACTTATAACACATTTTTATGGAATTATTAAAAATTTACTATCAAAATGTAAGAGGATTACGCAGCAAGTGCCGTGATGTCAAACTCAATATATTAAACAATAATTTTGATGTATTAATATTAACGGAAAGTTGGCTTAACGATAGCATATATGACACTGAAATTTTTGACAGTCGTTATGTAACTTATAGGAGAGACAGAAAAGTTAAAAATGGAGGAGGGGTAGTTATAGCAGTTAGAAATAATTTTATATCTCAACGTATGACTCACTGGGAAAGCAACTGTGAGGACCTATGGGTGACAATCGAAATAACTAGGTTAGGTAAACTCAATCATATAGCTCTCTGTGCCATTTATTTACCACCACCCATTAAACGGGACATTTTGGAGTCATTCTTAACAAACACTAATAATATAATTCATCAAAACGATCATGTCATAATTGCAGGGGACCTAAATCTTTCGAACTTAGCCTGGACAAAACAACCTGGCGTCAATCATTTGCGCCCATCTAGTAGTTCTAACTTAGATTCTATGTTTATTGATTTTATTGAGGAAAACAATCTTCACCAGTACAACTCAGTAACTAACATTAACCTAAGGATGCTGGACCTAATATTATCAAACTCGAATGAACTGACTGTCACACAAAATTTAAATCCTATATGTATCGTAGATAAACACCATCCTCCGTTAGATATAACTTTAACATGTAACTTAAAGAAGGTAATTACCGAAAGATTAGATTCTCGATTAAATTTTTATAAGGCAGATTACAATAATATAATAAACGAACTTAATAAAACACCATGGTTAGATCTCTTGCTTGACTGTGAGGACGTCAACCTCATGTTAGCTATATTTTATAACAAGTTGAACGTAATCATAAAAAAATATGTTCCTAAAACTTCGTATAAAAGCAGCAAGTATCCTATTTGGTTTGGTAAAAAACTTATTTCATCATTACATTACAAAAATAAATACAGACTAAAATATAAATTTCATAAAAACCCTCTTGATCGCCTGAAGTTCGAATCGCTCCGTGATTATTGTGATAAACTAATAAAAAAAAGCTATAAAAACTACATCCAAATTATAGAGACAAATATATCTAAAAACCCTAAATATTTCTGGACGCATCTTAAAAATCTGAAAAAATCTTCTAACTCTTATCCATCGAATATGTCTCTAGAAGGTCAGGTGGCTACGGATGGAGAGAGTATATGCAATTTATTCGCGAAACATTTTTCTTCGGTCTTCGATACGCACTGTCCACCCTATAAGGATACAATCCAGTCAATTGGACGTGGCTCTCTGTGCACAGTACATTTCACACAGTTTGAAGTCTTTAAAAAACTAAAAAGACTTGACACACGGAAAGGCGCTGGTCCAGATAACTTACCTGCGGTATTCATAGCCAAATGTGCCGAGCCTCTCTCATTACCAGTTTGCATCATTTACAACAAATCCCTTCAAGCCGGAATCTTTCCAGATTTATGGAAGAGAGCAAGAATTGTACCAATTTATAAAAAAGGTGGCTGTAATAATATATCCAATTATCGGCCTATCTCAATAATATCCATTTTGCCTAAAATGTTTGAATCCCTTTTACACCCTCTTTTCCTCCGACACGTGCAACAAGCTATATCAGAGGAACAACATGGTTTCATGGTTTCCAGATCTACTGTGACTAACCTAGCTAACTTCTTTACGTTCGTCTCCAGTTCCGTCGACTCGGGCATTCAGGTTGATACTGTATATACAGACTTTTCTAAAGCATTTGATAAGGTCAATCACTCACTACTTATAAAGAAGCTTTCAAATTTTGGATTTGGAGGATCGTTGCTGTCATGGCTATCCTCTTACCTAGAGAGTAGATCATCACAGGTGGTAGTTAAGGGCTACATGTCATCGCCGTACTATGCTACATCAGGAGTCCCACAGGGATCTATTCTAGGACCCCTCCTTTTCAACATTTTTCTCAATGATGTTACTAACTGCATGCGTAACTCTAAGTACTTTATATTTGCTGATGACCTTAAGATCGCAAAACAAATAAAATCTGAAAAGGATGCCAAAGCTCTCCAAGACGACGTTAATAGATTATCGGACTGGTGCAGTAACAATGGAATGCTCCTTAATCCTGATAAGTGCTCATTTATTAAATTCACTAGAAACCGTAAATCATTTGATATGGCATACCAAATAAATGGTGTTAAACTCCAACAACAAGAGACTATACGTGATTTAGGCGTAACATTTGACTCCAAATTAAATTTTATCAATCATGTCGAAAACATATGTAAATCTTCTCGAAGTATGTTAGGCTTCTTATTCAGGAACTCCAAGGAATTTAAGAACATAAACACGAGAAAGCTACTATTTACTACTCTCGTTAGAAGTAAACTCGAATACTGCTCTGTTATTTGGAACCCTACCTACCAAATTCATAAGGACCGCATTGAGTCTATACAAAGGCGCTTTACTTCTTTCTATTTCCACGGATCAAATAAACGAGAACCGTACAGCAATCGTCTCCAAAATTTTAATCTTATGATGCTGTCGGACAGACGCAAAATGCATGACCTGACATTTTTGTTTAAGCAATTAAATAGCATCCTCGACAATTCTAACCTACTACATCACTTCTCACTCGCTGTTCCAAATAATTTACCACGGTATCCAAGACCTATACTTACCCATAGAATATACAAAACTAACTTAGGACGTAATTCTCTCATTCCTAGACTGTGTAAATTGCTACAAGAGTTTTTAAGCAAGGACGACACCTTAGACATCTTTCACGATAAACTTGCAGTGTTTAAAAATAAAATCTATAGGGTTTTGAACCCAAATTATTATAAAATCTAAGCACGTATGTAAAGTAATATCATAATATTTATAATATGTACAAACACTAACATTTTTTTATTTTTTTTAAATCACAATTATATATATATGTATATCATAAGTGCATCGCCATCATAAATATCATATTTATTATATATGTTATTCATGCCATATACTCATTGTTATAGTACATATTTCCATTTAATAATGCATAACATTTATATATATTTATTATCTATAAACATCAATTTCCTATTTTTTAGTAAGATTCTTGTTAATGCACCTTTAATTGCTACGCATGTTGTGTTCATACGTAACTAAAATTACAAAAAGACTAACTTTAAGACTTAGATCTGTAAGAACTGTTGTATTTTGTAATTTTGTGTATGATCCTTAAATAAATAAATAAATAAATAAATAAATATGTGAAGTCTACCAATTCGCACTTGGCCAGCGCGGTGGACTATGGCCTAATCATTCTCATTATGAGAGGAGACCCGTGCCCAGCAGTGGGACAGTAATGCGCTGATGATGCTCTCACGGCACCAGGTTTTTCAAAGATTTCCCCTCAAAAATAATTAGGCAAAAAATTTAATAGACTGAATAATAACAGACGTCAATCAGTAAGTAATAAGAAAACCGTAATACCTTAATCTTAGAAATAAGGAAATATTGATAAAGTGAAAGTACCGAAAAAACAGTATTTGGTATAAGTATGCGTCATGTTCCTTCCTGAAAAACGGCATAAAAAGATAATTTCGGTCACATTACGTCATTATAATCGCAGTTTAGTAATAATTCATCGATTTTATATCACTAGCACTACCATGAGTTTACAAAAGTATTACTCGCTAGCGACTGCGTAAAATAAATCTATGAAAAATTGTACAGCGCCTCTGGTGGTTACTCGTAGAACTAAAATCCGTAGTGGCGTAACTCGATACGTAAAAAACCTATCGAAATCAAATCGCTAGCGAATGTCATTATGATCTATTGCCATACAAATTCGGTCCCTTGAGTCATTAATTTGACAGACGTTGTCAAGAAATACCGTAACGATAGTAGTTATGTTATTCACTAGCAAAATGACAATAGTTTTCTATTTACTATTTCTATAGTGGCGTTTCTATGCCAACTCATGGTAGTGCTACACACCTTTAGGATTATAATGACGTTAGTGCAAAAATGCGTAAAAATGACTATGTATAAAAAAAAATGTGAGCCGTCACGGGACGCCTGGAAGATGTGAAACATCGACATTATTTTGTAAAAGTAATATGCAGAAAAGAACATATTGTGATAGGAACTAAATATGTCATAATGATAAAATAAAATATTACGATTTTTTTCCAGATAACGATGACTATTTATTGAATTCGATTGCGCATGGCGACGCGTCGCCACACCGTACACACTACTGCATATAGACTGTATATATATATACCATCGTATAGCGTGGCGACGCCAGAAATCGGTTTTACGTGCGGCTATAGATGTTTCACATCAAAAACTTTATAAGTGCCAAAGTAACCAATACATTGACTTTTGTGTTTACCGTCATCTTTCTATATGGCTGTAGTGTCGATGTCGGGTTAAGAGGGAGTTGCAACACATCGTCAACCCATTACTGTCCCACTACTGGGCACAGGTCTCCTCTCAGAACGAGAAGGATTAGGTCATAGTCCACCGCGCTGGACAAGTGCGTATTGGTAGACTTCACATACCTTCGAGTTTCTTTTTATAAATCTCTCAGGCAGATTTCTTCGCCATGTTTTCTTTCATCATTAAAGCAAGTGATAATTAATTTCTAATACGCACAACTTTGAAAAACAGAAACGCGATTGGATTTGAACCTCGGACCCCTCGATCGAGGCATCGACTTTCAACTATACTATCTCTGCTTCAGATGGCAACATGCCTGATGCAAATGCATTTTTCTCGAGTAGGTACATGTTATTATCACTGATGTCATCATGATTTCTAAAAGCTGATATCTAGAAATAAATCATGATACTCGAATAATTAATGAGTCAGAAATAATTCCTTTAACAATCACGTTTCTTCAACAAAAAACACTTCTTCTTTACAATATAGGGGTAGCAGACGAGCATGCAGTCCACCTGATGGTAAGTGGCTTCTGCCGCCCATGGACATTGTAATCAACCCCTGACAGGATTAGATATACCTACCTACCTGAGGTCGGCTACAGTTGCGCCGCTGCCCCTGATGACTAAGCTGGAACGCGTCGGAAAAGTATGTCTCCCTTACCACACTCTTCAAACCAGAACATAGCAGCGCTTAACACTGCTGCTGTGAGGCTGAAATAGGTGTGGCGCTGGTGCCGGAGTCGAACCACAAAGGGTTCTACCAACTTCAAACGATTCGATTAGATACACTGCTATCCCTATTTCTGTTATAACAGAAGTGTAGCGCTGCTGAGTTCAAGTTTGAAAGGTGTTGTGAGGGAGACTTACGTGAAGTATTTCATCTTAGTCATCAGGTTAACCACTTGTCTATGGTTCATCTCAGGGGGACTTACTTGGTTGTAGGGAGAAATCTGTGCCAAGACAGATATACCAAAAGTTCTAGCCTAGTTTGTTAGTATCTAAAAGTATGCGCGACGCGCGTCTTCAATATTTTTCATAAGGGAAGAAAGTATTGTAAGGAAACTTAATGTGTGATTATTTTCTATTTTGTTTTAATTTTTGTGATATCTATCAATCCACACTTGACTTGTGCGTGAATTGGTGTATATTGCCCGTTATCTAAATATATATAACTCAAAGGTGACTGACTGACATACTGATCTATCAACGCAGAGCCTAAACCACTGGACAGATCGGGCTGAAATTTGGCATGCAGGTAGATGTTATGACGTAGGCATCCGCTAAGAAAGGATTTTGATCAATTCTACCCCCATTGGGATAAAATAGGGGATGAAAGTCTGTATAAATCTTCTTAGTTAATAATATTACTTTGTAACGCGAGCGAAGCCGCGGGCAAAAGCTCGTTAAAATATATACTTAACCATTTTTTTACACACAAATGGATCGAAATTTCATATTATCGAATATGAAGAAGTTATCAAATGTCAATCTTTGATAAACAACATATTATGTAGATTGATTATTTAATTAAGGGCGTGTATGGGCTAAGCTGTAGACATAGCTATAACCTTGTGGCGGTTCGTTTAGACCGTCACTCTACTGTTAACTTTATTGTACTACTTTACAGATATTTATAAATGTTTATTATACAACTGATTACTTAATTTAGAATATTATTGTGTCATTAATTATATTATCTATTTAATTTATAATATTCATTTGTATTTCTGTATCTATGGTAAGTCTCGCATTTCTTTGCCACTGTCTATGGCAACACAGAGGCGTCCATGTTTTTTTACACTCTTCGCACATAACTCCGTTCGAGTAAACGTTAAGATTTAAAAGCGACTTTTATTTGCGTAACCCGAAGATTAACACGTCACCAATAAGGTGGGGTCCAATATAAAAACAGGTCCAAAGAATATCTTGCGCACTGCCCATTCTGTGAGGTGATCTGTTCGCATTAGTGTATAGTCCGTGTAAAACTGCTAGTCCGCTCTGAATATAGAAATGAATCGCGTCGCCATAGCAAATTGTATGACTACACCTCGCAACAACTTCAGAGCGGACTAGCAGTTTGGCGCGAACTATACCGTGGGTTGGAACAAGTGATAGTCTAGTGATTAAGAAACTCGGCCTCTTGAACGAGGGGTCCGAGATTCAAATCCCAGGCACCTCTGATTTTCAAAGTTATGTGCGTATTACAAATTAATTCTCACTAATTGCCCAACTGGGCAATTGCTCAGTGAGCCTAACAATAGGGCCTTGCCAAGGGTGTAGCTATAGCTTTGTTAAGGGTAGGTCCAAAAGCAGGGGTCTAGTTGACGGCGAGAAACGTCGACTAGTCTTTGAATAGTTTTCTCACCCCACGCTTAGGAGGGTGTCCCAAATAAATATTCCAATATAATATTCAATAAATATATGAAGATTTTTCTTCTCTCGCCTATGCTGTGCACGTCTTTCTAATGAAAGTAACAAACGAACATGTAGTCTACCTTTTTTATAATATAGGAGTAGCAGCCGAGCATGCAGTCCACCTAATGGTAGTGGCTAATGCCGCCCATGGACATATGTAATCAACCCCAAATAGTATCAGATATTCCTATCTGAGATCAGCCACAGATGCGCTACCCTTGAGGACTAAGTTGGAACCCCTCGGAAAAGTATTTTTCCCTTATCATCCATCAAACCAGAACACAGCCGCGCTCCATACTACTGGTAATAGACAGAAATATGCGTGGCGGTGGCGCCGCCCGAATCAAACCACAAAAGCTTCTACCAGCTTCAAGACCTGATTCTACCACTTGAGTTCAAGTGACTGCATGGACTTAACAACCTCCATGTAAAACAGGAGTTCTACCAGATATCAATAATGTGATAGGAAATATGTTTGAAAGATAGAGGTACCACCGCCACACCTAATTCTAGCGTGAAGCTGTTCTGCATTCTGGTGAACATATATTGATGCCTGACTTAAATTTGAGACTAGCATCTCAGTCCTCAGCAGTGACAACGCATTGATCGGCTTTAGATAAAACCTGTTCTATATAAAGTTGGTCACACAAGGCCATGAGAGGTAATGGCCAATGACCACTTGCCATCAGTGGCGGACTAAGGTCGTCGGAGCCCAGGGCGGAAAATAGAATGGAGGCCCCCAGTCTAAAAAGTTATTTGATTTTAAAAAATTACAAATGTCGCATAGACCTATTTGCCTTCAAATACGTATTTCAGGGACGATGAGTCCGGTGGCCTTTTTGTTTGGGGGCCCCAACTTTGTTTGAGGGTCCCTACGATCCGGGGCCCGGGGCGAACCGCCCCTTCTAGAATTGGTCCGCTAGAGCCATTGGGTGAACTTCAAGTTTGCGACTTAAATTTTATAAATATGATGGACATGGTCAAGGCCTCAACCGTGATACTGCGATAAATCGGAAAGTAATATTAAATACTATGAAACGATATGCCTTTCGGAGTTATTTTCGCAAAATATTTTAAAAAATAATGTGTTATAGAGTTTCATTCTTATACCCCATATACCAAAGACCTTACTAAAAAGTACATTAAATTGACTTTACAAAAACTGAAAACATTGTAATCATTAAAAATTAACAAAAAATCATCATCTCAAAATCAAAATCAAAATCTTAATCATTAAAAAATAAGAAAAATGTTAATAAAAATGAAATTAAAAATTAACATTTTTGTTATTAACAAAATATTAATAAGTATTAACAAAAATGTTAATTTTTCATTTCATGCGTTGCTACTAAGTAATAAGGTTCTACAGTACTTACCACTTCAAACCAGACAGCTACTATAAGACAATAACTTCACAGTAACACAACACTGAACTTAGTTTAAACTTACCAAAAGTTTGCACATAATTCACAACACAAATAACGTGAGCGCGTTGGTGAATTTTATTATATTTAATTATCAGTAGTATATTACGAGCTTATTTGATTGATATGATGATCGCGATAACACATAAACATGTGTAATTATATTAATACGGTTTATCTGTTTGCTACTTTCTCAGAAGTATGCCTTAGTTTGGTGGTGACATGAAAACGGAGGTCTGGAGTTCGATCTTGTAGCGAACCAGCGTGATATGATGGTAAGTGGTCAACGTCGTATGGATTTGTAACCAGCTTCATATACCAGCTTCATATACAGTGAATTTTTCAAATAGGTCTTCAGGGCCAAATCCGAAACAATAAGGATTAGCGAAAAATGCCGAAAAGAGTTACGAGGCCGATTTTGATAAAAACTAAAACTGCATCGTTCGTGATTTATATATTTTTCCTTAGCCGGAAATGGAACGAGATCATTTTGAAAAAAAAATACACCCTCTGTATTATTCCACTATCTGATAGTGTCGCTTATAAGGATCAAATTCTGGGAAGTAATGTTATGTGACAAATTAAAGAGGTCACATTTGTAATTATGTAATACTGTGTATCTGTTAGACACATATATATATATATATATATATTATAATATAAGGGTAGCAGACGAGCGTGCAGTCCACCTGATGGTAAGTGGCTACTGCCGCCCATGGACATCTGTAATCAACCCCAAATAGGATTAGATATTCCCACCTGAGGTCGGCCACAGATGCGCCGCTACCCCTGAGGACTAAGCTGGAACGCCTCGGAAAAGTCTGTCTCCCTTACCACACCCTTCAAACCGGAACACAGCAGCGCTTAACACTGCTGTTATTAGGTAGAAATAGGTGTGGCGGTGGTGCCGCCGGAGTCAAACCACAAAGGGTTCTACCACCTTCAATATGTAAGTCAGCCGGCCACGCTCTTCCAACGAAACGCAGAACTACTTAACACTAGAAAATGGAGAAGTGATACCTCGCAGGTATACCTATATCGTTTCTACCACATTACAAATACCGGATTCTCAATTTTATTTTCTTGACTTCATGTGGTCTCTATTTTCTTAAAATATTTGAGTATGCTGTCCATCTGATAGTAAGTGGCTACTGCCGCCCATAGACATCTGTAATCAACCCCAGATAAGATTAGATTCCCAACTATTCCAGGTCGACCACAGATTCGCCGCTACCCCTTAGGACTAAACTGGAATGCCTCGAAAAGAATGTCTCCCTTACCACACCCCTAAAACCATAACACAGCAGCATTTAACACTGCTGTTATTAGGCAGAAATACGTGAGGCAGTGGTGCCGCCGGGGTTTAATCACATAAACAAAAAAAAACAAACGCTTTCTACACTCACAGCCCTACACTAGGATTCCCTGTATCGTGGGTGCCATGGACTCACACATAGACAAATACACAAACACCCAGACCCAGAAACAGAAATCTAAATTCATCATTTAGATATCCGTCTGGCCGGGGATCGAACCCGGGACCCTCTGCGTGTCAGACCGGTATGGTGACCGCTCCGCCACGCGGGTCGCCACATAGGGTTCTACCACCTTCAAAAATAGTAATGTTATTGCCCTAAGAAATTGGAGTCTCGTTTGAGGTATTGTAATTGTATTTCCCTTGCCATAACGGCGGTAACGGTGTAACAGAGCATCCTTGGCCGAACTCAGGTAGGAATATCTATAATCTCCGGTTTCGTTCCGTAGGAGATCCCGGAGTCCTCTTAGTAACGCTGAGGACGGCCACCGGGGGGGTTTTAGTGCGGTAAGAATCCCACATAACCCTGTGCCGCTCCCACGGCACCGGGTACCTTTTGAAGGTTTCCCCCTCGTCAAGATAAAAAGGTAGAAATATCTATTCCTATCTGGGGTTGATTACAGATGTCCATGGGCGGCAGTAGCCACTTGCCAGGCTGCATGCCCGTCTGCTACTCCTATGTTATATAAAAATATATATCAGGTGAAGAGCATTATTTTCTACCTCAATTTCGTTTTAAGTATAGATAAATAAAACATCAATTAATTTTCAAGATTTATTTATTAAAATCATGGCAACAATTCTCCTTATTAATCATCTACTAATTACATTTTTAGGCGTTACTTCGTGAATAGACGCACTTTTACAAATTAACTAAAATGTAATATTACTAATAAAGAAATAAGTTCAATGACACTACAATTTTGGGTGCTACACACAAACACAAAACACCCAGATGTGTGATATTTAAATAAAATAGACTTTGCTTGCCCGAGAATCGAACCCGACATCGTGTCTAAATGCGTTTGGCAACATACAACAAAAATAAATGACACCAAAAATTAAACAATAGGACAAAGTATACTAAACATCTTTAAAAAATGACAATTCTTAATTTTATGTATATACTTATACATAAAATTCTCGTACTTTTAGTTTTTAATATATCTGAGGACTAAGCTGGAATGCCTCGTAATAACGCTACACTGACATTATAAGGCAGAAATTAGTGTAACTATGACGTCACTACACTACATATAAACTTCAATGATTACCCCATAAGATGATACACAAGCTTGTGTCCATTGTTCAAAAGTGTATCTAGCAGAAATATCAGAATTTCGCGAGATCACAAATTACATAAACTTAGGATCTGAATCGTAGTACCGTAGCAAATCGCGGTCTTATGATACTCTAATCAACCCGATGTAAAGAATACTATCACCGTAGAATAAAAAAAATGTGAGCCGTCACGGGACCCCTGGCAGATGTGAAACATCGACATTATTTTGTAAAAGTAATATGCAGAAAAGAACATATTGTGATAGGAACTAAATATGTCATAATGATAAAATAAAATATTACGATTTTTTTCCAGATAACGATGACTATTTATTGAATTCGATTGCGCATGGCGACGCGTCGCCACACCGTACACACTACTGCATATAGACTGTATATATATACCATCGTATAGCGTGGCGACGCCAGAAATCGGTTTTACGTGCGGCTATAGATGTTTCACATCAATAAAGTGAATACTATTATATAAATCATGGTAATAATTAATTAATTAATTTGGGGATCTACCCACACCATTATATAATTTGGAATGGGTCAAAAATTATTTTTACAATTATAATCACACACTATTGATGTGGTCCATAACACACACAAGGATAAACTAGACCCTAAACTTAATATTATTCCATTTTATTGTTTGCCTTTGTCGAACCAGTATGGTGACCACTACAGCAACGCAACAAAATCGATAAGTAATAATTAAGACCTTTATATTAAGTTCTCAACTGAAAATTTTATCACAAATATATAAATTCAAGTCTAAAAAACAAGCAATCTAATGCACTAAACTACAAAATTGCCTTTAGAAATACAATAAGGTAAATGCAAATACCATTCGAGAGAAATGCATCAGAATCAGGAGCTTTCTGCTGTCTCTCACGACAGCGACGCTGCTGCCGTCTGGCGGAGGTTACCGTAAACACGAGAGTCAATTCAAGTTTGACACTCTTCAAAGTAGGAATGACGATTCTTTCCGAAAAGATGATTCATAAATCGATTCGAATCGAAGTATAATAAATCGATTCACAAAAAATTGAGGCACAAAGAAACGATTCTCCAAAAATCGATCATCGATCTTTTCAGCTAAAAAGGGTAATCAGGAGCACACAAGCACTGAAATACGTATTCGTCAGCAAACAATGTATATACATTCAACCAACGTCGAAAAAATCGACTTTCAATTTTATAGAATGAAAGATCGATTCACTGAATCGATCCATTATTGGAGATCGATTAAAATAGTCTTTTTGGCCCAAAAGATCAATTCTTCTATTAAACGATCTCAGATCTCTATTTCAAAGCGTTTTTGTAGATAAGTCACTTACTTTTTGCACTTACATCATTATGATTCTAAAGTGTGAGTAAGTATTAAAAGTAAAATAACCAACACTTATTTTAAATACAAATGTTAATAATTAATCTATTTCTACAGAAGACGGATTGCATTGTATAAAAGCGAATAATGGTAACTATACAAAATACTTCAGTATTATACATTTTGTTGGTTAATAATGATGACTTATACATTTGCTGTTTGCAAGCATTACTAAAATTACGCTTAAATATAAATACATTACATATGGAATATATAAAGATTCTGTTGACACGTAAGAAAAATGTAAATTATACTTTAATGACATTATTTTATGAAAGATAAAAAAAAACATGAAAAATATTAAATACTAACATAAGTTGTTAGTATGAGAATTTGGTATGAACTAGCAATTATTATAAGAACCCAACTGGTTAAAAATATAGCCTATGTCACTCCCACAATTTAGACGAATCCAACGACACCTCATATGTCAATCCGTCAAGCCGTTTGTGCTGCAGCGTGACAAAGAATGAGACATACATACATACATACATACATACATACATACATACATACACACACACACATACATACATACGTACATACATACATACACTCGATAAACATTACCTTCCGCAGTCAGGTAGAAAGAGGTCTAATTTCTTATTTCATTATTACATTTTGTGTCGCTCTTCCTCCACGGGAATCCAGTGTTCAAATCCCAATTTCAAAACATCAATATGATACTTATTATTCAGGAATGTATAAAATCTCCAATTTTAATCACTGTTAGTTAAATTATGTGCTTATTAAAAGTTTATTTTCACTTGCTTTGAACCTTGCGATAAAGAAAACATCTTCAGGAAACATGCTTAAGTTCTTCAAAGGTAATAATGATTACAAAGTAGCTGCTAGTAACATTTGTGCCTAAGTCCTCACACTAAAGGGAGACCCACGCCCAGCAGTAGGACAATAACCACGATAACTTAATAATAAAAAGGGTTAAAAAATAACTCAAATATAAATAATCAAAACATTTATTAAGTACATAAAAGAAATACAAATTAACTTAATGTAACTTAAATAAAAATTAAGTAGAAAATAAAATAGAATTTAATTCTAAAAAATACTTATTTCGATGGTAACCTTTTTTTTCCTCTATAAAGTACGACCAAAGGAATTTTAATAGCATTTATTATCATCAGTTATTTAAAACAATAATATATTAAATAATATTATTGTTTTAAAAACTAAAAACCACGTTAAGATCGCACAAGGAAAATCGTTAATCCTGATTCCTGACGATCCTGATGAGGAGAATGGGATAAAATTATTAAAATTGCGTATTGTCATCGGTTCTTGATAATCGTTCAAAATTTTGAATTAATCTGACCGTTCAAAGTGGGTAAAAATCGAGTTCAAAGATTCCCTTACATACATACACATACATATATAAGCTAATGAAAGCGTGGTAAAAAGAAAGTATACAATTTATTTTTTCTCTAATACCTCCCTACTCTAAGGTCTATGCCCAACAGTGGGATAGTATTTTACAGAAATTAGGAACCTTTATACATTTTGTGACAAATTATACAATTAAACATGAAATTATACAAAATACTTCACATAATCAATTATAATTTATAATAAAGTGTCGTGAGCCTTAATGTATAATAAACTGTCATTCACACGATAAGTCATAATAAGTACAGTAATAAATAAGTCAAATTATAAGTAAATCTCCTGTACATACTCCTACACGTTGGTAACTTCTGAATAATTATTAAAAAAATTATAAGTACTTCAATTTTAGTCCGACGGCCATTATAAAATTAATAGTTAAAAAATAATTATAGTATAGTCCGCGTCAAACTGCTAGTCCGCTCTGAATATAGAAATGAATCGCGTCGTCATAGCAAGTTGTATGACTACACCTGCTCGCAACAACTTCAGAGCGGACTTGCAATTTGGCGTGGACTATGCCATACTAGAACCGTTTGCATTTTATTTCTTATTTAAATGAACGCCATTTGCATGTCACAAGTTTCTCAAAATGGCCGACATGTAACCTACATAGTAATAAGTTGTAAATGTGAAATATAAATTAATGGTTAAACAATCTCACTTCGTCTGCGCAATCATTCAGACTAATTTTGGGATCATCCGTAATTACGTCACTTAGGGATAGGACATTTTTCTTGTCACACATGTCCTGTATTACTAGTCGCAGTAATTCCTTCGTGACCCACGTTCATGTGGTTTATATTACAGGAAAAATATCTATGAAACGTTATGCCGAATCCGCACACTTGCCAAACCAACAAAATCAGAAACCCAAACGTGTGGATACTGTTAGCCGCATACGTGACAGGAAAGACCCAGAGGGAATGTCTACAAGAAATAACATAGTATAGAGATGTAGGGGTTGTGTATATCGTGACGTCACCTGTAAGTATTATGGAATTGTGCATCCCTGAATTTGGTAGAATTAGAAATTAATTATAATATCACTTGCTAAACGGTGAAGGAAAACATCGTGAGGAAACCTGCATACCTGAGAGATTTATAAAAAAAAATCTCAGAGGTATGTGAAGTCTACCAATACGCACTTGTCCAGCGCGGTGGATTATGGCCTAATCCTTCTCATTCTGAGAGACCCGTGCCCAGCAGTGGGACAGTAATGGGTTGATGATGATGATGATGAATTTGGTAGACGCCCAGCTGTGCGTCTAAATATAAAACTGTCGTCCAATTATATCATTTTAAGATTAGATAAACTTAGAAGTTTAATTGCAATTTTAGGTACAAAATTGTTTTAATTTGTTGTAATTAAATATACATGTTTTACACAAATGTAATCATAAAAATATAGAAATTTATTAAATTGTGACGTCACAACACGATAGTCACAAGTGACAGCATACCACAAGAATAGGGAAGGGAACACTATAAAGTTTTATAAAAATAAATAAATCAAATCTTTTTATACAAAAAAAATTCCAATGGAATGGAGACGAAATTTTTCAAAATTTACATTCAGTAATATACAGATGACCCCATGGCATTATATCCACTATTACTCCTACATTTAAAGCTGCCATTTCGAAAAATTTTTAAAGCGGCATTCTTCTAGTTTATTTTCTCAAAATTTACTTCAATAAAAATAATACTGTTTACAAGAGAATGTATGTAAATAAAAAAATGTTAATCCTTTCCAAATAGCTACTCATCGGAGAAAAGTTATACTTCTTTTGGCATTTATATAAATAACTAGCTGAGCCGGCAAACGTTGTACCGCCTCAAAATCTATTTATCAAATATATTTCATATAAAATATAGCCTATGCTACTCGTGGATAATGTAGCTTTCGAATGGTGAAAGATTTTTTTAAATAGGTCCAGTAGTTTTAGAGCCTATTCATTACAAACAAACAAACAAAGTTTTCCTTTTTATAATATTAGTGTGGATAAGTTTTTTTACAAAACCGAGAGATAAAATTGACACCATTAAGTTGGCTAGTAAAAATTGCAATTGTTGCAGTAAATTTTACTTTTTGTGGTATTCGTTACCTAACGTAACGTTATATAACACATTGACACACACAAACAATCTTCTGTATTTATTTATTTTTATTTAAAACGCAAAAGAAGTATAACTTTTTATGTGTCAACATAAATACACGTTTTTTTAAATATATTGTTGCAAATGAAAACTCCGCTACTTCTAAAAATATAATTATAACTTTTAAGAAAAAGAAGTACATTTTAAACACAAACTTGTGTATATTTTTTTCAATCTGTCAATCCCAATGACAAATGACACTACAAAATTTGACAGCTGTCAGATTGTTGTAATTAAAGCAATGTTTATGAGAGTAGCTATTTGAAAATGGATTCTAACAATCAATTTTTTAACAGTCACATTTTTAAAACATGAAAAAACTAAACAATACATAGGTTATTTTCGTTTTGGACCGATAATACATAAAATTTAAAATAATATATAAAAAATAACTATTTTTAAAATAAAAACATATTGCACAGTTAACTTGTGATAAGAATAAAAGATATTCGAGTAGGATTTTGTAAAAACAATTTTCAAAAACAGATCTTAATGAGATTGAGTTGACATTTTATATCCCTTAAAAGAATCTGAAAATATGCGTTTCATTAGTTTTTTTTTTGAATCACCGCTATATTTTGAAAACGTTAAATAAAAGTACAAAAAGTATCAAATTATTATTATTATTTTGGGAAAAATATTGCCTCTATACCGGCTTCTTTAAATTCATTTTCATTAAATGTATTTTACAGTAACACCGACCTTATACATATATCTCTAGAAAATAACTACATATTACATTTTTTTTTACAAAATAACAAAACCGGCCCAAAACGAATACAAAAGAATATTTTAATACGAAAGTACGAAGATCGCTTCCTAGAATATGAACGAAAATTATATAAAAATAATTTAATATATTTGTAACACATATTGTAACACACATTACACGTAAACTTTATCCTCCTATACTCCTCTGTGTGAAAACAAAAAAATCTATGCTTATTCAAGTTGAAATTTATACGTATGTAATATATCCTTTTTTAATTAATTTCATGGATTCAGTGAGTCATTTCGAAAATCCTTTGAAAACATGTTTTTACTTAAATCATTTATTATTCTTTGATTTTTTATTACTGTCATCATGCCCATTAAAGTCAGAAATTCTACTCCAAAAATCTACTCTTACAGAAGCGATCTTCTAACGCTTATTAATAATCGATCTATCCATAGTTTTTTCCTTTCGACATATGACATTAAACTGTATCAATTCGATCTTTAGTAAATCGATATTTAACAATTTCTTCATACTAGACGTCAATTCGATTTTTGGAAGGCATATATAAAAAAAAAATGGATAGATTGAATATTAACACCGTAGTGTCAACTTTACCCCCTGTCCTAATACCGGTAGTAGTTGGGTTTGAATGGCCCTACCTTGTTGAGGCCGAGGTACTTGGCTTGCTCGTCGGATAGTTCGGTGAGATGCGCGTCGAATGTCGGTAGGTGGAGACTGGCTACGTATTCGTCCATTTTCTTTGGTAGGAGGTATACGTCCGCCTGTGGGTAGAAAAAATAGAAGTAGCATATTATGAGCACAAATCTAATCCCAGTTCGCTGCCGCCCATGGATATACATCTTTAAAACGGGCCTTCAGGGTCAAATCAAAAACTATAAGGATTAGCGAGAAATGCTTAAAGGAGTTACGAGGCCGATTTTGATAAAAACTAAAACTGCATCATTAATTTTTTTTAAATATTTTTCCCTAGCCATTTGAAAAGTCCTGGTCCTGAAGGTCCATTTGAAAAATTCCATAAAAAACAGGAGCAAGTGTAAATAAATGGGAATAGGTGTTTGTGAGAATGTGTTTTTTGTGTGTGTATGTGTGTGAGTGAAAGTTTGAATATGTGTGAACTGCGTATGTGAAAATGTGAGTGCGTGTAAATTTGAATTAGTGTCCGTCTAAGTGTAAGTGAAAGTGAGTATGAGTGCGTGTGTATGTGAGCGAGTGTGAGAGACTTTTAATGAGACGCTCATTCAAATTCACTGTACAGCTCTATGAGGGGGAGGGCCTGTGTGGATGTATGGTCCGCCTGTGTGTGTATGACTGTATGTGTGTGTGTATGTGTGTATGACTGTGTGTGTGTGCGCCACTCACCTTGTACCTATGGTGGGGCGCGTTGTACAGCTCTATGAGGGCGAGGGCCTGTGTGGATGTATGGTCCGCCTGTGTGTGTATGACTGTATGTGTGTGTGTATGTGTGTATGACTGTGTGTGTGTGCGCCACTCACCTTATACCTATGGTGGGGCGCGTTGTACAGCTCTATGAGGGCGAGGGCCTGTGTGGATGTATGGTCCGCCTGTGTGTGTATGACTGTATGTGTGTGTGTATGTGTGTATGACTGTGTGTGTGTGCGCCACTCACCTTGTACCTATGGTGGGGCGCGTTGTACAGCTCTATGAGGGCGAGGGCCTGTGTGGATGTATGGTCCGCCTGTGTGTGTATGACTGTATGTGTGTGTGTATGTGTGTATGACTGTGTGTGTGTGCGCCACTCACCTTGTACCTATGGTGGGGCGCGTTGTACAGCTCTATGAGGGCGAGGGCCTGTGTGGATGTATGGTCCGCCTGTGTGTGTATGACTGTATGTGTGTGTGTATGTGTGTATGACTGTGTGTGTGTGCGCCACTCACCTTGTACCTATGGTGGGGCGCGTTGTACAGCTCTATGAGGGCGAGGGCCTGTGTGGATGTATGGTCCGCCTGTGTGTGTATGACTGTATGTGTGTGTGTATGTGTGTATGACTGTGTGTGTGTGCGCCACTCACCTTGTACCTATGGTGGGGGCGCGTTGTACAGTTCTATGAGGGCGAGGGCCTGTGTGGATGTATGGTCCGCCTGTGTGTGTATGACTGTATGTGTGTGTGTATGTGTGTATGACTGTGTGTGTGTGCGCCACTCACCTTGTACCTATGGTGGGGCGCGTTGTACAGCTCTATGAGGGCGAGGGCCTGTGTGGATGTATGGTCCGCCTGTGTGTGTATGACTGTATGTGTGTGTGTATGTGTGTATGACTGTGTGTGTGTGCGCCACTCACCTTGTACCTATGGTGGGGGCGCGTTGTACAGCTCTATGAGGGCGAGGGCCTGTGTGGATGTATGGTCCGCCTGTGTGTGTATGACTGTATGTGTGTGTGTATGTGTGTATGACTGTGTGTGTGTGCGCCACTCACCTTGTACCTATGGTGGGGCGCGTTGTACAGCTCTATGAGGGCGAGGGCCTGTGTGGATGTATGGTCCGCCTGTGTGTGTATGACTGTATGTGTGTGTGTATGTGTGTATGACTGTGTGTGTGTGCGCCACTCACCTTGTACCTATGGTGGGGCGCGTTGTACAGCTCTATGAGGGCGAGGGCCTGTGTGGATGTATGGTCCGCCTGTGTGTGTATGACTGTATGTGTGTGTGTATGTGTGTATGACTGTGTGTGTGTGCGCCACTCACCTTGTACCTATGGTGGGGCGCGTTGTACAGCTCTATGAGGGCGAGGGCCTGTGTGGATGTATGGTCCGCCTGTGTGTGTATGACTGTATGTGTGTGTGTATGTGTGTATGACTGTGTGTGTGTGCGCCACTCACCTTATACCTATGGTGGGGCGCGTTGTACAGCTCTATGAGGGCGAGGGCCTGTGTGGATGTATGGTCCGCCTGTGTGTGTATGACTGTATGTGTGTGTGTATGTGTGTATGACTGTGTGTGTGTGCGCCACTCACCTTGTACCTATGGTGGGGCGCGTTGTACAGCTCTATGAGGGCGAGGGCCTGTGTGGATGTATGGTCCGCCTGTGTGTGTATGACTGTATGTGTGTGTGTATGTGTGTATGACTGTGTGTGTGTGCGCCACTCACCTTGTACCTATGGTGGGGCGCGTTGTACAGCTCTATGAGGGCGAGGGCCTGTGTGGATGTATGGTCCGCCTGTGTGTGTATGACTGTATGTGTGTGTGTATGTGTGTATGACTGTGTGTGTGTGCGCCACTCACCTTGTACCTATGGTGGGGCGCGTTGTACAGCTCTATGAGGGCGAGGGCCTGTGTGGATGTATGGTCCGCCTGTGTGTGTATGACTGTATGTGTGTGTGTATGTGTGTATGACTGTGTGTGTGTGCGCCACTCACCTTGTACCTATGGTGGGGCGCGTTGTACAGCTCTATGAGGGCGAGGGCCTGTGTGGATGTATGGTCCGCCTGTGTGTGTATGACTGTATGTGTGTGTGTATGTGTGTATGACTGTGTGTGTGTGCGCCACTCACCTTGTACCTATGGTGGGGCGCGTTGTACAGCTCTATGAGGGCGAGGGCCTGTGTGGATGTATGGTCCGCCTGTGTGTGTATGACTGTATGTGTGTGTGTATGTGTGTATGACTGTGTGTGTGTGCGCCACTCACCTTGTACCTATGGTGGGGCGCGTTGTACAGCTCTATGAGGGCGAGGGCCTGTGTGGATGTATGGTCCGCCTGTGTGTGTATGACTGTATGTGTGTGTGTATGTGTGTATGACTGTGTGTGTGTGCGCCACTCACCTTGTACCTATGGTGGGGCGCGTTGTACAGCTCTATGAGGGCGAGGGCCTGTGTGGATGTATGGTCCGCCTGTGTGTGTATGACTGTATGTGTGTGTGTATGTGTGTATGACTGTGTGTGTGTGCGCCACTCACCTTGTACCTATGGTGGGGCGCGTTGTACAGCTCTATGAGTGCGAGGGCCTGCGTGGCGGCGGTGACGGAGACCACGAAGGACGGCAGCGAGGAGCAGCAGAGGTTCGCCAGTCTACCCTCAGCCAGGAGCACTATGCGCTTGCCGCTCGGCCATATTATGTGATCCACCTGGAATGTGAGAGGTGGAGTTTTTTATTTTTGATGTGAAATATGTGTGAATATTATATATTTGCCGTTTGGCTAGATTTGGTCCACCTGTTGCGCAATATTTTTCAGGCGCACTGTGCACATGGGATCAATACTATTCTTCGACTGAACACAAAAACAGTTTTTATTATTGTGCAAAATAATTGCTCGTCTGGATTCAGATTTAGCTTGAATGAGGGGGAGAGCTTGAAGAGACCCGTGCCCAGAAGTTGCCCAGCCAACCCAGCAGTGCTACACCATGTTGCACCCCACACAGCCTCCATGCGGTCCCTGTGCCCAGCAGTGGGCCGGTACCCACCTGCGAGCGCACCCGCTCCCACAGCAGGTCCGGGGTCCGCAGGGCGTGCACGTCCACCTCGGTGTTGCTGTGCCCCATGTTGCACCCCACACAGCCTCCATGCGGTCCCTGTGCCCAGCAGTGGGCCGGTACCCACCTGCGAGCGCACCCGCTCCCACAGCAGGTCCGGGGTCCGCAGGGCGTGCACGTCCACCTCGGTGTTGCTGTGCCCCATGTTGCACCCCACACAGCCTCCATGCGGTCCCTGTGCCCAGCAGTGGGCCGGTACCCACCTGCGAGCGCACCCGCTCCCACAGCAGGTCCGGGGTCCGCAGGGCGTGCACGTCCACCTCGGTGTTGCTGTGCCCCATGTTGCACCCCACACAGCCTCCATTGCGGTCCCTGTGCCCAGCAGTGGGCCGGTACCCACCTGCGAGCGCACCCGCTCCCACAGCAGGTCCGGGGTCCGCAGGGCGTGCACGTCCACCTCGGTGTTGCTGTGCCCCATGTTGCACCCCCACACAGCCTCCATGCGGTCCCTGTGCCCAGCAGTGGGCCGGTACCCACCTGCGAGCGCACCCGCTCCCACAGCAGGTCCGGGGTCCGCAGGGCGTGCACGTCCACCTCGGTGTTGCTGTGCCCCATGTTGCACCCCACACAGCCTCCATGCGGTCCCTGTGCCCAGCAGTGGGCCGGTACCCACCTGCGAGCGCACCCGCTCCCACAGCAGGTCCGGGGTCCGCAGGGCGTGCACGTCCACCTCGGTGTTGCTGTGCCCCATGTTGCACCCCACACAGCCTCCATGCGGTCCCTGTGCCCAGCAGTGGGCCGGTACCCACCTGCGAGCGCACCCGCTCCCACAGCAGGTCCGGGGTCCGCAGGGCGTGCACGTCCACCTCGGTGTTGCTGTGCCCCATGTTGCACCCCACACAGCCTCCATGCGGTCCCTGTGCCCAGCAGTGGGCCGGTACCCACCTGCGAGCGCACCCGCTCCCACAGCAGGTCCGGGGTCCGCAGGGCGTGCACGTCCACCTCGGTGTTGCTGTGCCCCATGTTGCACCCCACACAGCCTCCATGCGGTCCCTGTGCCCAGCAGTGGGCCGGTACCCACCTGCGAGCGCACCCGCTCCCACAGCAGGTCCGGGGTCCGCAGGGCGTGCACGTCCACCTCGGTGTTGCTGTGCCCCATGTTGCACCCCACACAGCCTCCATGCGGTCCCTGTGCCCAGCAGTGGGCCGGTACCCACCTGCGAGCGCACCCGCTCCCACAGCAGGTCCGGGGTCCGCAGGGCGTGCACGTCCACCTCGGTGTTGCTGTGCCCCATGTTGCACCCCACACAGCCTCCATGCGGTCCCTGTGCCCAGCAGTGGGCCGGTACCCACCTGCGAGCGCACCCGCTCCCACAGCAGGTCCGGGGTCCGCAGGGCGTGCACGTCCACCTCGGTGTTGCTGTGCCCCATGTTGCACCCCACACAGCCTCCATGCGGTCCCTGTGCCCAGCAGTGGGCCGGTACCCACCTGCGAGCGCACCCGCTCCCACAGCAGGTCCGGGGTCCGCAGGGCGTGCACGTCCACCTCGGTGTTGCTGTGCCCCATGTTGCACCCCACACAGCCTCCATGCGGTCCCTGTGCCCAGCAGTGGGCCGGTACCCACCTGCGAGCGCACCCGCTCCCACAGCAGGTCCGGGGTCCGCAGGGCGTGCACGTCCACCTCGGTGTTGCTGTGCCCCATGTTGCACCCCACACAGCCTCCATGCGGTCCCTGTGCCCAGCAGTGGGCCGGTACCCACCTGCGAGCGCACCCGCTCCCACAGCAGGTCCGGGGTCCGCAGGGCGTGCACGTCCACCTCGGTGTTGCTGTGCCCCATGTTGCACCCCACACAGCCTCCATGCGGTCCCTGTGCCCAGCAGTGGGCCGGTACCCACCTGCGAGCGCACCCGCTCCCACAGCAGGTCCGGGGTCCGCAGGGCGTGCACGTCCACCTCGGTGTTGCTGTGCCCCATGTTGCACCCCACACAGCCTCCATGCGGTCCCTGTGCCCAGCAGTGGGCCGGTACCCACCTGCGAGCGCACCCGCTCCCACAGCAGGTCCGGGGTCCGCAGGGCGTGCACGTCCACCTCGGTGTTGCTGTGCCCCATGTTGCACACCACGCAGCCGCCCTTCATGCGCTCCATGTGCTCGCGGGTCACTACGCACTTGTTGCCTGTCGCTGTTATCACTATATCCACTTGACGGATCACCTACGAAAAAATAAATGTCATTCTGCGGGTTTAAAGCTATTTTTTGCACTAAGAAATTCCGCTTGGAAGGGATTTTTCTATAAGTCTTACAGACAAAAGCTAGCCCCGCATACATTCGTTTTCTTTTTTAGGTTTCCTTGTTAGGTTTTGTTCCATTCAGAAAACGAACGAACGTGTGCAGCAAATTTCAAACTACCCCCAACAATGCTAAACTCAGAAACTATTTATATAGACACCAATTTAAAAGTCAATATACAAAATACGTAACATTAGAGCGATAAAGTAATTTCTATAATCACGTATAATTAAAAGAACTCACCTCATTCAATTTGACTACTCTGAAGCCGTCCATAGCAGCTTGTAGAGCACATATTGGATCTATCTCTGTCACATATACCTGTATGAAGAGAAAATAAACTATTATTTTGACGATATTGCTAATAAAATTATGTAATGTACATAAATAAATAAAATTCATATTCTATAAATAGATATGAAAGTAGATCCATTTATATAAATTCGCTTTAACTATTGAACCGTAATAGGTAGCCCCCGAGTCCAATTAGCGCTTTGCCCCGTCGAGCTCCGCCCAGGTGAGATTGTATCACCATACCGTCTGTATACGAAGGTATGCGACCACACATACCGCCGTCCATCCCGGGGTCGCTGACGGGCGGTTCGAGCTCCCACTCTTGCCACTCGCAACCCTGAAACCCCTTTTTAGTCGCCTCTTACGACAGGCAGGGATACCGTAGCCCTATTCTGGTCCCAGAACTACACGGACCCATAACAACCCCCGCTAATTTTTCAACCCCTATTAAAACACAAACTCACCACACACCCCAACGCCTTCAACGCCTGACAGCACCCCTTGCCGACCTCCCCGTACCCGCACACCACCGCCTGCTTGCCGCCGAACATCAGATCCGTACTGCGTTTCAACGCGTCGATTATACTCTCACTGCAACAAAAAAATTGAGGGTAGAAACATATTTTTATAAAAGTTTTGAAGGTAGAAACATAATTTTATAAAAACTTTTCAGGGTAGAAACATAATTTTATAAAATGTTTTAAGGGTAGAAACATTATTAAGTAAATTTATTTCTTTGAAGCTAAAATTATTTTGGCGCGATTGGGAAGAATGGGAACACTTTGTAGTTCGACTCTTATCACCACCACTAGCATGACTCCACCATGACACCAATTCCTATGTTAAGCGCTGCTGTGTTCTGGTTTGATGTGTGTGGTAAGGGGACTTTTCCGAGGCGTTCCAGCTTAGTCATCAGGGGTAGCAGCGCATCTGTAGCCGACCAATCTTATCTGGGGTTGATTGTAGCCAACCAATCTCATCTGGGGTTGATTATAGATATCCATGAACGGCAGTAGCCACTTACCATCAGGTGGACTGCATACTCGTCTGCTACTTTTATATTATTAAAAAAAAAGAAAATACCAAATAGAATATCCACTCACCGACACGAGTACAAGTTGTCAAACTTGGTCTTCGTCACCGAAGCGTTTACGTTCATAGCTGGAACACACAGCTTCCCAGCTTTGCTCAGCTGGTACAGTCTATGGACACCCGTCACGCTCTCTTCTACTATTCCTGTGGACAAAAATGTAGTTTAATATATAAAAAGTTCAGCAAAAATTCGTTACTCTGATAAATAGGTCAAAAGACCAAGACTGACTGAACAGAACAATTTAAAACCCCTTGGATGGAACTAAAAACAGTAAAAACTAAAAACACTGGTCGATGCGCCACCAGAACGCCTCCTCGCTTTCACTACACCACGCGATAATCGACCGATTTGTTGACCAACTAGTCTACTAATATATGGACTAGCGGATCAACTGACAGACGGGCGGGCACACGGAAACTGAGTTAGTACCGCGAATGTACCGAAAGACCATCAGTGATCATCAAAACGACGCATAGACCAAAAGACAGACGCAAAGAGTCTCTGGTAGAACGAATGAACGATACTGAATCTGAAAGACCGAAAGACGATACGAAAGACCGATGGATGGAACAAAAGACCGCTAGATTTTGAAGCAGGACACTTAAAACCTTTTGGATAGACCTAGAGAATCAAAAAAGAACGGTGAAAAAGCCAGTCATATGCCTCCAAGTCCCCATCAAAGATACCCCAACTCACCCTTGATCTGCTTGAAGTAGCTGGGGTGTTTCTTGAGCATGAGGTGCGTGGCGTCGCCGCCGTCGTCCAGGATCATGTTGGGTTGCCACGTGGCGCTTGGCGCACAGCACTGGTCGATGCACCACCAGAACGCCTCCTCACTTTCTCCGCGCCATGCGAATATTGCGTAACCTGGAGGCAATGAGGAATTAAATTATTTTAAGGTGATAGAATGCGAAAGTAAACAAGAAAATAAAAACAAGTTGTTTCGGAAGATGTTTAACGGTGTTCAAATCTCCCGGGTGTAAGGTAAAAGGTCCCCAATCAGATTGGATTGGGGACCTATCCCCATAACAGAAGCTTTAGCGTTGGACACTGCAGTATCCTTCGGCAATCCAATGAGCTTCGAGGTCCCTTGGAAAACTTTAAGTGTTTTAGATAATATGAGTGGATGTATCCTCTCAGTGGCCTCCTCCACTAAGAGGAAACCATAACGGCTTCGTAACCCATACATAAAAATTACAGGTTAAAAATAATAGGTAGACGCTAAACTTACTAACGACATTTGATATTTTTTTACGATTGGTTTTTGCTTAACCATCTTAGACCGAAACGAAAGACATTACATGTAAAAAAATTGAACAAATATCAGGTCAAAACCTCTGCAATTACAAGACTAAAGTTCCTGCTACCAACTCACCAGAGTGCGCCAACGCCGCAGCCACCTCATTCTGGGTGCTGTAGATATTGCACGCCGCCCAGCGCACGGTAGCACCCAGAGCTGCTAACGTCTCGATCAACACCGCCGTCTGGGCGTTGATGTGTGTGCAGCCTACGATCTGGAGACAAAGGTTGCCGAGCTCAAGATATTAAAAATTTAATTAGTTTTTTTATTGAAATAATAATAATAGTGTAACCCTTTTTCGGTATCCATCCTCATACTTAATAATTTTGTTCACTTGTTATGTCATATATATTATGTTATATTTGTCTGTTTGTTTTATGTATTATGTATTAAGTACTATGTAACCTTAATTGTAACAGGATGTTTACCGAAATAAATGTTTTCTTTCTTTCTTTCTAAATAACAAACGACGAGCATGCTACCCCCATTTTTTCGAAATAGCAAACGTACATGATACCTGGTGCATTTTTAAATTGGAGTAACGAAGGAACAGTCCACCTAATGGTAAGTGGCAATTGATGCTCAAGAACATCTATAATCAATCCTAGATTACTTTTTATAATATGAAAGTACCAAGCGGGCATGCAGTCCAACTGATGACAAGTGGCAACTGCTGCGCATGGACATGTTATCAACTCTCAATGAGTCTCCTAACTGACGTCTCCCACAATGCGTTGTTACATCAGAAGACTAAGTTGAAACGCCTCGTAAAATGTATCACCCTTACCACGACTCTTTAGATTGAGAGGATAACGGTGCATATAATATTAAAATAGTGGCAGTAGTGCCTCAGCAAGGGTCCTGGTTCGACTCCGGAGAACCCTTAGAGACTTGCCCTTAGAACCCTTTCCACCACCTTTCGGATGGGCACTAAGAAAGAGTTTTTCAAACAACAGCGTATGAAACTTTTTCAAATAACAAAATTCATACCTATATAGGTAACTAGCTGACCCGGCAAACTTTGTGCCGCCTCAAAATCTATTTATCAAATACATTTCATATAAAATATAGCCTATGTCACTCGTGGATAATGTAGCTTTCGAATGGTGAAAGAATTTTTAAAATCGGTCCAGTAGTTTTTGAGCCTATTCATTACATTCAAACAAACAAAGTTTTCCTCTTTATAATATTAGTAAGTAAAAAACTACACATAATCTAGAATAATTTAGAGCACGAATATTATCTGGGCTACGTATAATTAATTCAATTTATCATGTACAGCCAAACGTCGATTTCGATTTGGCAGTAAATCCTATGAATAATTTCAACATTCCCTCTATTCGGAAATCTCCATATGAAATCTGGTGCTGAATATTTCATACGTAATCGGTAAAGTGGGAATTGAATGAGTTTCTTTGTAGGCAATTTGCAAACTACTAGTTTATCCAATTCAATGGAAACACATTTTTTTCTATGTAAGTAATCTTTATTTTTATAGGAGTAGTAGACGAGCATGCAATCCAGCTTGTGGTAAGTGGTTACCGCCCATGGATATCTGCAATCAACCCTGAATAAGATTAGATTCCTACCTGACGTCGGCCATAAATACGCTACCTCTGAGGATTAAGCTGGTACGCCTCGGAAAAGTATGTCTCCCTTACCACACCCTTCAAACCAGAACACAGCAACTTTCTACCCGAATGCCCACTTTTCGAGATTAGTTATCTTTCTACCGACTTTGGCACGCGCCACAGCAGAAACAACTTGACGGATTTTAACATATGAGATGACGTTGGTTAATTGAAATTGCGAAAGCGACATAGACTACATCTTTTGAGTTTCGATTGTAAAATAATTCTCTAATTTAGTCATTTTTAAGTCTTTAAAGTACCAAGTCTTCCGGGTCTGTAAAAGCCCAAAACGCTCCAAATACCATAAACAATATCAGCCGATAATTATTAAACAAACTTCAACCAACCTTAGCGTCCTTCAAGGGCTTATCATCCTTCGCCCTGGCCCTCAGCGCCATGATGCCCGGCATCTCTTGCTCCGCGATCTCAATCTCTCGCCTCCCAAAGGCGTGTTGCTCCACATTCCTCACGCAGTAGGGCGGGGAGGGCTGACCGGCCGCGATCGCCTTCTCGTGAGGCTGCACGCCCTCCTCTTCGTCGGAAGACGACCCTGGATTGTAAATGGTGAAACGGCCTATATAAATTATGAGTGGACGTTCGATTGGATCAGGTCTAAATGTATTGCTGGTGCAAATTAGTTTCACATTCGGCCTCTCAAGAGATTCAAAAGGTCTTAAAGAAGTTTACCAAATTGGACAAGGCTTACTTATTCTAAGAGATCCGTGTCCAGACTTGGGACTATTTGAGTTTTGGGACTTTTATTCAAAGCTGCACAACTTTAATGCAGTCCATGTTTGCAGGCGGTTTTATTGGTCCTAATATTATTGTCATTGGTCTAATTGATACGGCCTCATTGGCATGAAACATAATAGAGTCTAATTTGGGTAAATTTAGGTCTGTCTCATCGGATATTTTAATTATTATTTTTGAATGCAGAAGTAGCAATTGACCATGCAGTCCACATAATGTTAAATAACTACTGCCGCACATGATCATCTGCAATCGACCCCAGATGAGACCGAATGTCGATCTGAGGTCGGCCACAGATACGCCGCTACCCCTGAGGAGTAAGTTGCAATGCCTCTAAAGAGTATGTCTGCCTTACCACACCAGAAGACAGCAGCGCCTAACACTGCTGTTATTAGGCAGAAATACGTGTGTCGATACTGTCGATGGTGCCGCCACGGTAGAACCACATAAGATTCTACCACCTATTTCTGTTTTATCACAGTAGTGTAACGCTGTTATGCGCTGACTTTGAAGTGTGTGGTAAGGGAGAGCTACCTATGTGACACGTTCCAACTTAATCTTCAAATATAGCGCATGTGGCCGACATTGGCGAAATATCACTTCTCACTTAACCAGTTTTATTTATATTTATGTCGGTAACTTAAACGCTCAATATGGTTAACTAGGTGAGGTTAACAACTAACTTTTGTATTACATGTTTAACTTATTTATACACCGGTACAGTAACAAGTGTTATTGCATTTATATCGGACATATATCGTACAATTGCATTTATAGTAACATATATATAAGTATAAGTAACATATTGCATTTATATCGTACACGGCACGCGTGGCACGCAAAATATTATATTTATAAGGTGTCAGAACCTTCTGTAGTTCCTCTGTAGTTCGGCTCCGGTGGTGCACCGCCACACCTATATCTGCCTTATAACTAGGTGTTAAGAGCAGTGTTCTGGTTTAAAGGGTGTGGTAAGGAAGACATACTTTTCCGAGACATTCCCGCTTAGTCCTTAGCGGTGCATATATGGCCGATCTCAGATAGGATTCTAACCCTATCTGGGGTTGTCCCAGATGTCCATGGGTACTAGTACCACTTACCATCAGGCGGACTGCATTATCGTCGGCTACTTTTATTATATTGTAAAAAAAACGCGCATAACTGCTATTATAAGTCAGATAGTGGTAGCGATTGAAGCATTGCCACTACAGTTAAATTTCGAAAAGGGGTTTTTAATTTTAAAATATGATTTATATTTTTAAAATTATCTGGCTGTAATATTATAAATGCAAAAGTTTACGTGGATGGTTGAGTGCATTTTTGTTACTCTCTCACACAAAAACGACTAAGCGGATTTGAATGAAATCTGGTACACAGGCAGAATGTAAGCTGGATTAACATATAGGATAATTTTGATGGTAAGTGGCTACCGCCGCCCATGGACATCCGTAACCAACCCCTATCCGTAACATAGGATTAGATGCTCCTATCTGGAGTCAGTCACAGTCGCCTCAGTCACAGTACCTCTGAGGCCTAGGCTGGAACGCCTTGGAAAAGAATGTCTCCCTTAACCCCCCCCCCCCCCCCCCTCAAACCAGAATACGGCAGCGCTTAACACTGCTGTTATAAGGCAGAAATAGGTGTGGCGGTGGTGCCGCCGAAGTCAATAAAATACCTGACCACATTTTGAATCTCACAGAAAAAAAATCAAACATGTCGTTAATCAAACGCTATGTAAAAAAGCGTACTATAAACTAAATGAGTATTTGACTGACGAAACAGTGTGGTCTGAAGTAGTTCCAGCTCCACATGTACCATAAGTACCATTAGGTTAAGTTCAACATTGTAAAAAAACATTTTTAAAAAATGTGTGTTATGGAGTTTCTTTCGCCGCTTCTTCTCCATAACGAAACACCTTGTGAAGTAAAGTACGATAACATTGTACTTGTGAAGTGGTGGTAGTTGTATTGACATGCAAAAAGTGATCTGTAAAGAACCACAGAGGGTTCTATCGCATTCTATATTTACTAATTAACTAGTATTCAGGTACCTTATATGTATATATTAACGCCACTTACAAAAATCACTCCTCCCAGATATAACTGAGTGACGTTTCTTCAACGAAGGGTTGCTTTCTTCGCTCATCGTGTTTTTCAAAATTCCTGTCGTCGGCATTTTGATTTTTTTATATCCTATCTACTTTCTAATTATACAGTCTTTGTTTTGGCACTGTCCTTATCTACAATTCACGTTTCACAATACCGTAGACGTCTTAATCACATAGACTCCTAAACTTCATACAATTTCTGGTATTACATTAGTCAAATATGTCTTATCTAAAATTCAGATTCCATAGTAGTGAAAATAGTATTAACAAAAAAACTAGATATAAGAAAATAAAATGACGACCCGCATGGCGGACCGGTCCCGGGTTCGATCCCCGGCCAGAAAGATTTCTAAATGATGAATTTAGGTTTCTGTTTCTGGGTTTGGGTGTTTGTGTATTTGTCTCTGGGTTATGCTATAGACATAGCACCCACGACACGGAATCCTAGTGTGAGGCTATGCGTGTAGAAAGCGTTTTTTTATATATCGATAACTACATAATTTAGTAACGTGAATAAAATTACATTTCTTACTTGGTTTCTAAAATAATATTAATTTATAACTTATAAAATCATTAAAATCCCAATGTTTATAACTGCAAACACATATAACTGGAGCCGCGAGTCACATTTAAAGTCAGTTCTGACTTACTCACTTCCTTCTAAGTCCGGAGTAAGTCAAGACAGATTGAGTTAAACAGTAAACTGACCGACTCCTGAGACAAAAGAAAGTCAGGAATAAGTTCTGTTCCACTCAAATCCAAACTCCACTATCTTTGACTTAAACAATATTAGAAATTTGGAACAATAATACATTTTCAACACAAACTCGCAACTATAATTAAATAACGCATCTATTTCCATTCCAAGCGACACCCACATACATTACGTGTAGCACCCACTAGAGACCCATCGCTTAATGTCAGAGGTGAGTTCAGTGAGTGCTGTTTCTAATATTAGATATTGTAGTAGGAACAAACATTGTTGTCCCAGTGGTCCCGGGACTAGAATAGGGCTACGGTATCCTCTGCCTGTCGTAAGAGGCGACTAAAAGCGACCCCGGGAAGGACGGCGGTATGTGTGGTCGCATACCGTCGTAAACACTACATGGTGTGGGAGGAGCGAAAACTGCTCCCCCAGGGCAGAGCCCGATCGGGGCATCGCACTTGGAAGACTCCGGTTGTGTTGCGTCGGAGATCCCGGAGTTCTCCAACAAGCGTTGAGGACGGCCACCGGGGTTTAAGTGCGGTAAAAATCCTACATAACCCGGCGTCGCTCCCACGTCATCGGGTACCTTTTGAAGGTTTCCCCGCGTAAACAAAAAAAAAACAAGGAACAAACTTTGTGGGGACATCGCGCAATTCGTCAAGAGATGGCGCTTTCTGAAACACGTTGTCGAAGTTTTCTCAACATCTTGCATATATACAAGCTCCGAACTGAGACTGTCGGAGCACGACCGCTGTCTGGACACGATCACAGTATTTCCTTCACCGTTAGTGATAATTAATCCTAACTAATATTGTAAATGTGAATGTGTTTGTATGTTTGTTTGTTACACTTTCACGCCTAACTACATAACCGTTTATCATGAAATTTTGTACATACGTTGTCAGGGGTTCAGAAAAGGACATAGGGTACTTCTTATCCCGAAAACAGTACCGTTCCCGTAGGATAGATAAAGAAAACTTTTAACGTACGACTGACAAATCGACGTCATCGACCTCGGAGGGAGAGTACAGCCGTAGATATAACCTAGTTTCTAATATATAAGACCCACAATAGACTCGAGTATAGTCCGCGTAAAACTGCTAGTCCGCTCTGAATATAGAAATGAATCTCGCCATAGCAAATTGTATGACTACACCTGCTCGCAACAACTTCAGAGCGGACTAGCAGTTTGGTAACTATACAGACTACCCTTTTTTTTGTAGACGAGGGGAAACCATCAAAAGGTACCCGACGCCATGGGAGTGACGCCGGGTTATGTAGGATTTTTACCGCACCAAAACCCCCCCGGTGGCCGTCCTCAGCGTTTGGTGGAGAGCTCCGGGATCTCCAACGGAACACAACTGGAGTCCTCCTAACGCGATGCCCTTCTATCGGGCTCTGCCCTGGGGGGAGCAATTTACGCTCCTCTCACATCCCCTGGTGATTACAGCGATATGCGACCACAAAAACCGCTGTCCTTCCCGGGGTCGCTTGCTAGACGGTTTGAGCTCCCACTCTTGCCACCCGCAACGACTATACAGACTAGCCACAACAGACTCCAACGCAAAATGTCAAAGGTGAGTATGGTTGAGTGCCTTCTATGAACCGCTAACATTAGATATTGCACTAGCAAATTAATGTTAAAATGACACAAAGAAATAAGCTCTATTCGCATTTACGGAGACTTTGTTCCTTTGAGAGCGTGGTTAAAAATGAATACAGAAATATTGTTAATTAACAAATAAAAATGTGAAAAGGGGACTAATGTTTTTCTATTTCTGCCCGACAGCACATTACCTTCCATGTTTTTCGAGCGTATGTATGTATGATTGTATTGTAGTCGAAGTTATGTACGTATTTAAAAAGAATTATCACTTAAAAGTGGTAATTCTTTTTAAATACCACTGGTGGCGGTGGTGGTGGTGGTGATGTGGTAAGGGAGACAGATTTTTCCGAGGCGTTCCAGCTTCGAGCTTCCTGTTCCAGCTTCTGTGGCCGACCTCAGGTATGAATACTTAATCCTATCTGGGGTTGATTACAGATGTCCATGGGCGGCAGTAGCCACTTACCATCAGGTGGACTGCATGCTCATCTGCTACTCTTATATTATAAAAAAAAATATATTACTTGCTTACGGTGAAGGAAATCGTCGTGAGAAAACCTAACGCCCTTTTAACAAAAGTTTTCTGAACAGTGTGTGTGAATTCTACCGAAACGCATTTGGCCAGCGCGGTGGACCATGGCCTAAAACATTACTCATTCTTAGAGGAGACCCGTGTCCAGCAGGACAGTAATAGATCCTCTCACACCTCTTACGACATACCCAGTAAAAAGCTTTCTACACTCACAGCCTCACACTAGAATTCCCTGTCTTGGGTGCCATTGACATACACAAAGACGAATACTCAAACACCACCAGAATAGATAACCAAATTCATCATTCAGATGTCTGTCTAACCGGAGATCAAACCCGGAGCCTTTGTGACCGCGAGGTCTGAAGAAATTGTCCTCCAAAGCCAACATCATACAGAGTATCTGTACTGGTTCGGTTTGTACAAATATAATGCAAATCGATCCACTACCGTCCTACCCGCACGGCATCCACACTAAGAGTGACGTGCCAGATCAACTGACAGCTAACTCGATGTCGCCAGATGCGCACAACTACCGCACGCCACACCAGTACTCGTGTCTATGTTTAGTGTCTAATTATTAGCGTACTTACTAATACACTACAGTATCGAAGATGTTGATACATAATGTCGTAAGCTTAGCTCATAGTGCGATATGATGAACGACCGAGCGATACCAAACAGTAACTTTATAACCGACCCAGATTTACCCTATGTTTGTAAACCGAACCAAAATAACTATTCCTTTAAACTTCGGTAATCAAATGTATGTACAAAGTATAACATATTTCTTGTGTAGGTACGTTATTTATAATAGTATAGTCCGCGTTAAACTGCTAGTCCGCTCTGAATATAGAAATGAATCGCGTCGCCTTAGCTAATTGTATGACTACACCCTACACCTGCTTACAACAACTTCAGAGCGGACTAGCAGTTTGGCGCGGACTATAATAAAACTTGTAAACGAATACGCGTTTAGTGACCCGCGTGGGCACCATACCGTCTGACTATGTGTGTCACACAGTCCCAGATTCGATTCCCAGCCAGACAGATCTAAGGTTGAGTTTTACGATTTTGCATTACATAGAATAACTTTTACGTTAACAACATTTGTATTCTAGATGTGAATGTTTGTGTATAATTTGTATATGTGTGTGTCAATGAACATTGGAAAAACTTCCTATCCGACCGGTAACGGATGAACAGCCAAAACTACCACACCATGACATTGATCAATAGCAAAGATCGACAACCAATCGATCGCCCCGACATTCGATCCTTTCGACGATGATCCCCAAAATATATAGGTATCTTGAATTAGCACTCTATTTTGTTACTTCATCTACACATGAAAAGAAACGTAGCCATAAAAACAATAGTATACTATTAGCTACGCTCGAGTTGAAAATTTGATTTTTCACGCAAATTTTGCAGAGCGAAGAAAATTCAAAATTTACACATATAGGCCCGAGTTATAACATATCTTATATAATATTAGTATATAAATCACACGTCAATGTGTTCATTTCATAGGTTTATTAAGCGCGGACCTCTAATTATTATTCTAAAATAAATTACTCCAAGTTACTCCTTGTAATATCAGCTAACTGAGAGTGTAAATCCCGTCAAAATCGGTCCAGCCGTTTCGAAGAGTAGCCGGAACAAACAGACAGACAGACAAAAATGTTAATAATAGCATCTTGTTGAAAAAAAATCCGTATAAGAATTATTTAAGAAGCTGTTATTTCAACATTACAAACATACACTTCAATTGTAGTTATTTCTATAGATTGTTAAACGCAGGTAACACCACGGGGCACGGATAGTTAATATGTTCATAGTCGGGTGGTTTGTTGCGAGGGTGCCTACAAACGATACAATGCATTCAATGGGCCGGCAGAGCGCGTCCATATGGATTTTCATTCCAACTTTTTATGGTTCAACTGTTTCAATAACCCACATTGGCTATTTTAAGGTACTTCAGTATCATGAAAACATCGTGAGGAAATGCAAGTTTCCTAACCTAAATAATATTTTAAAATCTCAAAGGTATGTGAAGCCTACCTATACGCATTTGGCCAGCACGGTGGACTCTGGTCTAATCTTTCTCATGCTGAGAGGAAACCCGTGCCTAGCAATGTGACAGAAATGAGTTGATGATGACTTTACTATTAGAAAAACATTGTGAGGAAACCTGCATACCTAAAATATCTTAAAAAAGAATTTCTCAAAGGTATGTGAAGTCTACCAATATGCACTTGGCTAGCACGGTGGACTATGGCCTAGTCCTTCTCGTTCAGAGAGAAGACCCATGCCCAGCAGTGGGACAGTGAAGGGTTAGCGATGACTTCAATATTATCTACCAATCTACTAACACGCAATTGGCCCGCGTGATGGATTATGGCCTGATCTTTCTCATGCTGAGAGGAGCCCCTTTCAAACAGTGGAACAGAAATTGACGACGACTTCAATAATATCGCACTTGGCCAGCGCGGTGGAATATAGCCTAATCCTTCTCATTCTGAGAGACAGTTTTTTTTTATAATATAGGAGTAGCAGACGAGCATGCCGTCCACCTGATGGTAAGTAGCTACTGCCGCCCATGGACATCTGTAATCAACCCCAGATAGGATTAGATATTCGTACCTGAGGTCGGCCACAGATGCGCCGTTACCCCTGAGGACTAAGCTGGAACGCCTCAGAAAAGTCTGTCTTCCTTACCACACCCTTCAAAACGGAACACAGCAGCGCCTAACACTGCTGTTATTAGGCAGAAATAAGTGTAGACAGTAAAGGGTTCATGTCTTATGATAATATCATCATCACTATCATCCCGTTATTTGCCCACTGCTGAGCATACGTTTCCATTTAAAACGCAAAAGCCTAATTATCCAGTTATTTTCGGTAATCTGAAATCTCAAACGTAGTATAAAGAGCCTTTCAAATCGCAGCACTCTACATGTTATTCTCATAAGCGACACCACATACAACAATTCATTCAGTGGGCTTGCGAGCGTGTCTGAATTTCCATTCTTAAGCTAGGACAGCCACGACAAATGAGTTTCCACGGCCCAGTACCGGTTTTTATAACCCAGATTTCGTATAACGTATACATAACCTACATTCGAGTGATATACGCCTATTTCTAACGTGAAGCAGTTGACTTATATGAGGCGACTATCTTATCCACAGGAGTAGCACCATATCTGTCTCTGTCTTAAGATGGAACCCCTGTAACCTTTTTTTTGTATCGAGGGGGAAACCTTCAAAAGGTACCCGACGACGTGGGAGCGACGCCGGGTTATGTGGGATTTTTACCGTACTAAAACCCCCCCGGTGGCCGTCCTCAGCGCTTGGTGGAGAACTCCGGGATCTCCAATGGAACACAACCGGAGTCCTCCGAGCGCGAAGCCCCGGTCGGGCTCTGCCCTGGCGGGAGCACTTTACGTTCCTCCCGCACATCTGGTGTTTATGACGGCATGCGACCGCACACACCGCCGTCCTTCCCGGGGTTGCTCTCCGGACGGTTCGAGCTCCCACTCTTGCAGCCGGCAACCCCGAAAGCCCCCTTTTCGTCGCCTCTTACGACAGGCAGGGGATACCGTAGCCCTATTCTAGTCCCGGAACTACAGGAACAAGAACCCCTGTTACATATCTATGTATATATCAAGTCGACATAGATTCTATCTGATAGTAGAAGATCCGAAGCTAAATCGAACTGGACCGAGCTGATAATAGAATGAAACTCATTTTATAACGAAATTAGTACATTGGGTAATACATTAAAAATGGGTTTGCTAAAAAAATCCTGGACAGGAAAATTTTAATTATTTTTTGAAAAATTAATTTTCATTTTGCAGACAACCCTATCAACGTGTTCACAATAAAACAGCGCTTCTACTGATATAAAATTTTATCTATTATCATCATGAGTGAAAGTAGTTGCAAGCGAAATACCTGTTTATACCTGACAACCCAGTAGTTCGTCCATGTAAATAATAGGCAACCCAAAGCCTGCACATTCTGTATGTTTTTAACATTCACTCAGAATAGAATTTTCTTATTATCTTGATGTTGCAAAATTTAATTTTCAATTAAATTTTAATTTTTCAAAAAATAATTAAAATTATCCTGTCCAGGATTTTTTTAGCAAACCCATTTTTAATGTATTACCCAATGTACTAATTTAATTATAAAATGAGTTTCATTCTATTATCAGCTCGGTCCAGTTCGATTTAGCTTCGGATCTTAGACCATGAGGTCCACCACAGACACCTTTAAGGTTTAACTGTAACGCCTCGTATATGTCTAGACACCCTCCCATCAAACAAAAACACGGCAGTAATATGTGTATGTTTTTTAAATACCACCTTATAACCTTTCTTTCACACACAAATACGAATACACAAACACCAGAACGGAAATATAATTCAACATTTAGATATCTGTCTGACCGGGGACCGAACCCAGAACTCATTGCGTGTGAAGAATATCCAACTTTATAATGATAAGCCAAAATATATTCAACATCTAGTTTTTAAGCCACCGTCACTCACGTGACTGGTTATGAAACGTGACGTCACATCTCATATTACGAGTATTATCAGATGACGTGAGCAGATTTTAAAGGTTACGGAGGCTGTAATTGCTCAAAATATCCATTGTATGTTTAACGTCACGTCATGCGAATATTATACAATGCTTTCATAATTAATGACTTGAAGAGTTTGTGGAGACTAAGACGCTATTTGATTTTTTTTTTTATAATATAAGAGTAGCAGACGAGCATGCAGTCCACCTGATGGTAAGTGGCTACTGCCGCCCATGGACATCTGTAATCAACCCCAGATACGATTAGATATTTCTACCTGCGATCGGCCACAGACGCGCCGCTACCCCTGAGGACTAAGCTGGAACGTCTCGGAAAAGTCTGTCTCCCTTACCACACCCTACAAACCGGAACACAGCAGCGCCTAACACTGCTGTTATTAGGTAGAAATAAGTGTGGCGGTGGTGCCGCCGGTGTCGAACCACAAAGGGTTCTACCACCTTCAAGACGTTTACAAGTAAACGAAGAAGTTGCCACCTACGCGAAAAAATCTTCTGTTACATGCCATTTAATTCCCTTAACGTAATTTTCATCTATGTCATATTCATCTCCCACGTGTCCTTTTTATCCTCTATACATAATTTTCATCTCCTGCGTGTCATTATTATCACCTCAATGTCATTTTCATCTCCTATGTATCATTTTGATCTCCTTAATGTCAGTTTCATCTCCTACATGTCATTTTCATCTCCTAAATGTCACGTTCATATCCTATGTGTCATTTTCATCTCCTGTGTTTCATATTCGTTTCCTATGCATCACTTTTATGTCCTAAATGTCATTTCAACTCTAATTCAAACGCAAAACTAACATTTAGCAGAGAGATAACAGCAAAACAGTAAACATCATGAGATAATTACGTCAACTAGTGATTAGTTGTTCCATCGCTCGCCATAACCTCGCAGCGTAGGATACGGGCACTTTATATACAAACTTGACCCATATTTGACAATATTAAATGCTGTATTTGCAAAGACTTTATAGTTAAACTGAAACAAGTTTTATACAGAGCATTGGCATTGAAATGTCTGTGTGTAATTTAACTTATGTGCTCTGGAGCATATTGGTAAGGAAAAATTATAAATGCGAATGTAAGTTTGTTTGTCACACTTTTCACGCCTTAACTACGGAACTGATTGTCATGAAATTTTGCACACACGTTGTCAAGGGTTCAGAAAAGGACATAAGTTACCTTTAATCCCGAAAAAGTACTATTCTCGAGCGAGCGATGCCGCGGGTAAAAGCTATATTAATATAACTTAGACAGTGATATAGCCTACATTGTACCCTTAAATGATGGTGATTTTTGTGTTAATACCGAAAAGCCTTACACAAGGTTACGTATGTAGATAAATAACTTTCTTTATTCTAAGCCCCATATTAGGATTTCATGTCGCGGATGCTATAGACACACTCTTTTCATATATAAACTTTTCTATAATATAGGAGTAGGACGCTGCTGCCGCTCATGGACATCTATAATCAACCCCAGATAAGATTACTCCTAAATGTGGTTGGTCGCCGACGTTTAGCTACCCCTGAGGACTAGGTTAAAACGCTTCAGATAATTGTTACTGTTGCCATACCTTTCAAACCAGAACACAGCCGCGCTTAAAACCGGTGTTATTAGGGAGAAAGAGATTTCGCGGTAGTGCCTTTGAAGTCGAAGGTACTTCTAATTCTAAAACTAAATAACTACATCAGCACCCAAACATAGTAGAAATCAAAAAATTTACCTGGGACCGAACCCTGAACTTTCTCAAAAGAGTAGTATGGCGACCACTGCGCCACGTGCATCGATAAGATAAGCAATAGTGAGAAAGAACTAGCTATAACTAACCAGACCTTATCAAGTGTACCTAATCGATTTTAGTCGCATTCGATTTACTTAATACTTCTAGAACCTTCAAGGTTGTTTTCATATATTATGGTAGTACCTACTCGTATGTTCATACAATTATGTTATTGTTTATTTATTTATCTTATATATAAAATTCACGTGTCACAATGTTAGATACCGTTCACCTCAGAAACGGCTTTACCGATTTTCACCAAATTTTATATGCATATTGAGTAGGTCTGAGAATAGGCTACTATCTATTTTTCATACCCCTAAGGGATAAGGGTTGTTCACCCTTAACATTTTTTTATTTATATGGCAACACAACGTTCGCCGGGTCAGCTAGTTATTTTATAATGTTGAAGTAGCAAATTAACATAAAGGTAGTGATAGCCTAGTGGATGAAACTTGATCTATCAATCGGAGGGTCCGAGGTTCGAATACCAGGCACTTCTAATTTTTAGGGTTCTGAACTCCAATGGTAAACACGGAACCCTTTTACTACTACATCTATCCGTCTGTCACAGTGCTCTATCTTTCGAACCGTAATACATAGAAACATGATTTTTTTTTACAGATTAGTACACAGAAGTGACAAAATAACATAACGACGGCGATAGTCGGAGTTGAAACTCGATCTATAAGTCGAATTGTCCGAGGTTATCATCTCTCTTTTTCCATCTCATCTCTCTTTTTCCACATCTAAATCTCACTTTCAAAGTGCGATTAGAAATAAATTATCACTTGCTATAAAGTTGAAGGCAAACATCATGAGAAAACCTGCATGCCTGAGAGTCTTATAAAAGTTCCGAAAGTTTTGCATATACGAAATCTATCGACTTGCACAGCATTCGGTCCAGCACTGAGGACTAGGACCTCTCTCAGTCAAGTCCCCTTGCCCAGCAGTGGTACAGTTGACGACAACCTAACCCTAAACCTCACATTATAGGCATTTTCAAATAACATACTTAAAAAGAAAGGCAAGTTGAAATTAAAAGAAAAAAGAAAAACCGTCACCACTCGCCCACTTCGCGGAAACAAAATCGATAGCCGGCCGCACAACACTAGCGCATACAATACCGCATAATGTTGCATTTGACCTGGCGTGGGTCAGGGTTTGAATCCAGAGTTTGGACACAGAGGGCCTTTAACTCAATCATATTGCACTTTTTTTTACTTTTAATATGAAAATATCATTACTTTTGACGAGCCGTGTGGCTACCACGACATAAGGAATCCTCGGCTGTGAGTGCAGAAAGCATATTTTTAATTGCATGTAACAACAGAATATGTCGACGGCCGATACTAGCTTCCACTTTATTATTAATAGTTTATTTATATTAAAAATGTTTTAAAGAATCTCCCTAATATCGAAATCTTGAATTAAATACATAGGTATATCACGTGCCCCTGCGTTCGTACACGCTAATCTCTGAAACCGCTCAACTGATCTCAATGTTTGAGAGTATGTAATATGTATCGATGGTAGGGTTCAGCTTGAAATATAGGATACTTTTGAACCCGATAGGTGGCGCTGTTTTTTTATAACACAGAAGTAGCTAACGAGCATGCAGTCCATCTGATCGTCAGTGGCTACCCTCGTAACTAGCCCCAGATAAGACTAGATTTCTAATCAAGGTCGGCCACAGGTGAGTTGTTATCCCTGAGGCCTACATGTAACGCCTCTGAAATGTATGTCTTTAGTAAACAGTACTGTCAATACCTTTTTTTACAGCCTGGCAGACCATCTACTCGTACTTGGGTTCATTAATAAATTTAAAAAATTTGAAGCCGCGTTGGAAGTTAATTATCACTGAATAAGGATAACAGAAGTGTGTTACAAGTGTTATGACCTAAACCCTTCTCACCCTGAGAGGAGACCCATTTCAGTACCAGTACTGTAGTGAGACAAAAATGGTCATAACGACAGCCTGATTAAATTACAAGGAATTGATTTATATGAATTAAATATATACCATACTAGCTGACCCAGCAAACGTTTTGTTGCCATACAAATAAAAAAATCTTAAGGATGAACAACCCTTATCACTTAGGGGTATGAAAAGTAGATGCCGATTCTCAGACCTACTGAATATGCATATAAAATTTGGTGAAAATCGGTAAAGCCATTTCGGAGGAGTACGGTAACTAACATTGTGACACGAGAATTTTATATAAAAGATTACGCACCACAAAACTTCAGTTATTTTGAAACAATTTCCCTACATTTGAAACTGGTCAAACTTTTACTAGTGTGAGGTGAACACACAGAGAAGACAAACGCAAAGACACACAACACAAATCACATATCTTCATCATAAAATCCATCTACTCTAAAATCAAACCCGGGACCGACACAGAAAACCGGTATTGTACTAAAACCGATTTTCAATTAAGTTTCAACATTTCAGTATATTTAAAAAATCTTAAAAACCTTGAAATATATGAGAGGCACTTGATAGTAAGTGGTGAGTGTCGCCTAGACATTCACAACACTAGAACATCACCGGTTTTTAACCAGAGCTCTTATGCATCTCACTTAATAAACCTTTCATAGTAATTTATTTATGAACTTCCGTAAAACCGACAGCATATAAACTTCTAGATTGCTACTGGGAGTTAGAAAGGTTTTTACTAGATAAATTATATAAGAATACGTTATGAATACAGTACACCGCATTGACAAAATGTTAAACTAAAACTAATGCCTTCAATTTTTCTGCACATCCCTAAGGTTGACGGGGAGAAAATGCTATTTAGCATTAAGTCCGACTTTTGCACCACATTGTTTTTAACATGGTCAATAAAGAGTAAATAATATAATAATAATGTCAAAGAACTAAATGCATACAACACAGCATTGCGCTCTACAATACTAAAATCTAAAGAAAACTTTCTATGCAACTTTAGGAGTTGCATTGTTTAAAATAAAACGTAATAGATATTAATTTTGAAGAATTAAAAGAATCCAATAACGACACATCCTGCAAATAAAAAGAAGAAAATTAACGAAAATAAATTTTACCGATTAAAAAATTGTTATGAAAATAATTTACCGGTTTTAAAAATATTTTTACAACACTATGGAATCTGAATATTTTTAAAATTGCGCCAGAATATTGTTTTATACTTTTTTATAAACCTGCATAAAAATATAAATTCCATTCTTACTTCAAACGCGTTTTACATCACTATTAAATCTGAATTGATAAAAACCTTCAGTCGTAACAGAACTCTGTTTACAAACATCTAAAAGATGCAGTAATTTACGATTTTACTTTATTACATACTGTAATTACAATATTCCGTGTTTAGTCACTTTTTCCACATAAACACACAGTTAAACCTATTTTAAATGTATTAAAAACTTCACAATTCAACACACAACAGCACTAACACTAAATAACAACATTTATATTACACCGATCATAAAATGCGTACGAAAAGTCAAAATGCGCGCCAATTTCGCCGTGGCACAGATAAAAAATACGACGCGGTCGACCTTGGCCGTTTAATTTTTAAATTTCGAACGAACGTGTATCGCCGGCTGGTCGCGGCGCATATGTGACGTGGCTATCGCATTCAGCCAACTAAGCTAGGAAATATGGAGTCGCCTCGTTCGTGAATGAACTTTAGTTTTAATTACAAGGTGAATATGTATACTTTTCATGAAAGGTAAACTTGAGAAGTCTTTTTAATTTGTAATTGGATTAAATTTCGCGTTATATTTTCTTAACAAATTCCGGCAAGTATTCATCGCTAGTTGTAATAAAGTCTTCATAATGTTATCGAAACTAAGCGATGTCTACAAATCCGTGCATGGCCTGCATAGTAGACTTTGACCCATTGAATCCTCAAGGAATTAACTCAGCAGTGAGACATACGAAATTATTTATCCCAAACAAAATCGGTACAGCTATAGTAAAAATCAAATCGCAAAAAATACAAAATTTTCAAATTTCCACGAAAGGGGCCCCTCTGTGAAACTAGCCGCATACAATGGTGTTTAAATCATGTCGGTCGGTCGCACCATCGCGAAAAAATCGCTGGACATCACTGGACATACATAAAATAAAAAAATATACGCAACGAAAAGATAACCTCTCTTCGTTGGGAAGTCAGTTTTTTTTTATATAATCTGGAAGTAGCAGACGAGCATACAGTCCCAGGTAATAAGTGGCTACCGCCTATGGACATCTGTAATCAACCCCGGATAGGATTAGATATTCCTACCTGAGGTCAACCACAGATGCGCCGCTACCCTTGAGGACTAAGCTGGACCGCCTCCGAAAAGTCTGTCTCCCTTACCACACCCTTCAAATCATAACACAGCAACACTTAACACTGCTGTTATGAGGCAGAAATATGTGTGGCGGTGGTGCCGCCGAAGTCGAACCACAGAGAGTTCTACCACCTTAAAAAATTAAAATTAATGAGAAATGCCTACAAACTTGTTAAGGATACTGATAGCTAGATTCAATACTTCAATATTATTGAGTGGGTGCACGTGCTATTCTTACAGTTAGAACACCTCTTGAGGCCTCATATTATAACCTCTCGAAAACCTATTGTGGGTGTTATAGGTGGCCTCTGAGGTATTTTAAGGGTGCTTCCGTATCGATCCCTTGGTAACTTGTCAATCACTACCTTTAAAAACTCATTTCACTCACTAACATACCGACCCTCGTGACGAAGTGGTCACCATACCGGTCTAACGCGCAGAAGGTCCCGGGTTCGATCCCCGGCCAGACAGATATCTAAATGATGAATTTATATATCTGTGCTGGGTCTGGGTGTTAGTGTATTAGTCTTCGTGTGAGTGTGGGTTGACACCTATTTCTGCCTCATAACAGCAGTGTTAAACGCTACTGTGTTCTGGTTTGAAGGGTGTGGCAAGGGAGACATACTTTTCCGAGGCGTTCCAGCTTAATCATCAGGGGTAGCGGCGCATCTGTGGCCGACCTCAGGTAGGAATAGCCAATCCTATGTAGGGTTGATTACAGATGTCCATGGGCGGCTGTAGCCACTTACCATCAGGTGGACTGCATGCACGTCTGCTACTCCTATATTATAATAAAACACCTTTCGATCCAAAGATTTCTAATCTAGATTTTAGTTTCCTAAACAGTGCCACGGGCGCTGTAGCACATAATTCCTAGCCAAAATAAATAAAACATGAGATCCAAAATGGTTACGTAATATGCAAATTAAATAATTGAACTTTGAAATGGTTCCAAAATTATTGACCACACTCTCAAGAATACTGGAAGGGAAAAACATCATCATCAACCAATTACTGTCCCACTGCTGCGCACGGGTCTCCTCTCAGAATGAGAAAGATTAGGCCATATTCCACCGCGCTGGTAGATCGGTAGACGACACACTTTTGAGATTTTTTTTAAATATAAATCTCTCAGGTATGCAGGTTTCCTCACGATCTTTTCCTTCACCGTTAGCAAGTGATAATTAATTTCTAATTTCTAATACGCACATAACTTTGTAAAAATCAGAGGTGCGTTCCTGGGATTTGAACCTCCCCTCGTTCGAGAGGCTGGTTTCTTAACCAATAGACTATCACATTCCTCTATAGCACTAGTCACTTACCATCAGGTGGACTGCATGCTCGAGTGTTACTCCTATATTTAAAAAATTGTTCACTACTTTTTCATTTTCGTTTACGAATCTACAAATTCCAAAAACACGATTTATAATAGTAACAACATATTTCACGAAGGCTTATGAATCGTGGCGATAAATCAGCGACTTTTATTGACCCTGTAGGTTTTGGCGTCGCGCCATCAACCTGTCCCGATAAATAATTTGTATGAAAGCCCTTCGGTTATATATTAACACTCTGTTATCTGTTACCATCGTATGTTTTAATATATAGAAGTAGCTAACGAGCATACCGTCCACCTGATGTGGCTACTGCCGCCCATGGATATCTATAATAAACCCCAGATAATATCTGCTATCATCGTATGTTTTTTTATAAAATAGGAGTAGCAGACGAGCATACAGACCACCTGATGGTAAGTAACTACTGCCGTATGGACATCTGTAATCAACCCCAGATAAGATACGAATCCTATCTACGGTCGTCCACAGATGGCCGTTGCCCCTTTTTTCGTGGGTAAACCCTTCATGGATTCCTCTCAGCCGCGGGTGCAGCGGAGAGGATATGACGGACTCCTACCGGCTAAAACCCCTCGGTGTTCCTCTGGACCCGTCCACTCGTCATCGGTCCCGACGGCGAATGCGCCGCTACTTCTGAGGACTAAGCTGAAATTCCTCGGAAGAGTATGCCTCTCTTACCACACCTTTCAAACGAGGAAACAGCAGCGCTTAACACTGCTGTTATTAGGTAGAAATAGGTGTGGCGGTGGTGCCGCTGGAGTCGAACCACCTTCAATTCTAAACCAAGGAGAACGAAGGGAGACTAAAGGTCAAGATTAACCTTACACCTCCGTATTTCCTGAAACTCATAACTTAAGATCTATTCATAGACTTCAAGTTGGCTCCCTTCCAAGCAAATACAATAATTTAAACAAGATTCTAACAGAAAATTAACTATTAGTTTAACCCGCGACTTTACATGATTTTTATTAAAAGTAGAACCCTCTGTGGTTAAATTCCGGCGACACCACCGTCACACCTAATCACGTCACACCACAGCAGTGTTAAGCGCTACTGTGTTCGGGTTTGATGGGTGTGGTTAGAGAGACTTACTTTTCCGAGGCTTTCCAGCTTTGTCCTGTGGGTTAGCGGCGCATCTCTGGCCGACATCAGGTAGGAAACTACTCTTATCTAGAGTTTATTACAGATGTCCATGGACGGCAGTAGCCACTTACCATCAGGTGGACTGCATGCTCGTCTGTTGTTCCTATATTATAAAAAAGCGCATGAAGTTCCTATCTAAAGTGACAGATGAGTTGCTACTTGCTACCCCAGAGGTCTAAGTGGAAACGCCTCAGATAAGTATGCCTTACCACACCCTTCAAACCAGAACACAGCAGCGCTTAAGACTGCTGTTATATCAGAAATAGGTATCGCGGTGGCACCTTCAAAGTCGAACCACAAAAAGTTCTACCACCTACATAATAGCCGTACAAACGTAACAAACAGACTAAAGTCCATTTATATTTATAACATTACTATTAATTGCACTAGTACATTGAAATAGTAACTATTTACTGTAATACAGTTTCTTGTAATTTATGTATTCCTGGTACTTGTAATTTCTATTTTAGGACTGGTGTAGTCCGCGTAAAACTGCTAGTCCGTTCTGAATATAGAAATGAATCGCGTCGCCATAGCTAATTGTATGACTACACCTGCTCGCAACAACTTCAGAGCGGACTAGCAGTTTGGCACGGACTATACATTAATTCTTCTTAGTTTATAAATAGTCGTAGTATAGTGGTTTCAAATTAGGCATCTGTATCTAAGTTTTTTTTATAATATAGGAGTAGCAGACGAGCATGCAGTCCACCTGATGGTAAGTGGCTACTGCCGCCCATGGACATCTGTAATCATACCTACTAATCTACTTGAGGTCGCACATCAATGCGCCGCTACCCCTGAGGACTAAGCTGGAACGCCTCAGAAAAGTCTGTCTCCCTTACCACACCCTTCAAACCAGGACACAGCAGCGCTTAACACTGCTGTTATTAGGAAGAAATAGGTGTGGCGGTGGTGCCGCCGGAGGTTAACAGTGGATTCTACCACCTTCAAGTATCCGAAATTCGAAATCCACTCTAACCCACACTGATTTTTCAAAATCTTCATCAATAGTCATTGGAGTAGCGTTGTGAAATATACTTCACACACAGTTACAATAGATGCTTGCCCAGCAGTGGGACAGTATTACAACCAAACCAATTATTTTACCAACAATTTATTTATTATTACTGTCCCACTGCTGGGCACGGGTCTCCTCTCAGAATGAAAGCGTTTTAGAGCTAAGTCCACCTGCTGGGCGGGCTGGCCAAGTGCGGTTTGGTACACTTCACATATGGTACAGGATCCCTAGTATAGTTTTCATCATTTATTAATAACAAGCTGATTTTTCGTGAGTAGCTTCGTTTCGACAAGACGCCCAACATTTTTCCTTACAGCAATGTTGGTAAATGGTAGCTTGATGGGGCAGCAAGGATAAAATATGTTGACCGGACGAATTCTAAAAATTTATTAGTAACCAAATTTTTCTTTGTTAATTATCAAGATAATTATTTAAATAACGTGAAAAAATATTTGTCCTACAAAATATAAGGTTTTTATTAAGGCGTCCCCCCTCTCCAACATGTATCATAAACAAGGCCATGAAAAATAATTACTAACCAGCTGATTTTTTTTTTATTGGCTGTCTACCATTTACATAGTCTACCATGCACATTGTCCTACAAATTACATGGTATGTCATCTCGGACCTACGCTGAAAAGATGTTAATTCCGCAGGATTATTTTTTTTATTAGTAACTGTAGGACAAAGGTATCACGTGATAGGATAATATAATTTTTATCTAAATAAAACAATGTCCTACAAAAAAAAGGGTAACTTTTATTAATCCTACAAGATTTGTAATTTAACTATAATATAATATAAATAAACTATAAAACTGGCGGACTGGAATAACGTACTTCGCAATTTGTAGGACAATGTGGGTAGTAAGCTGTGTAAATGTTAGACAGCTAATAAAAAAAAAATCAGCTGGTTAGTAATTATTTTTCATGACCTTGTTTATGATACATGTTGGAGAGGGGGGACGCCTTAAAAAAACCTTATATTTTGTAGGACAAATATTTTTCACGTTATTTAGATAATTGTCTAGATAATTAATAAAAAAAAATTCGGTTAGTAATATTTTTTTTTGATTCGTCAAATCAACATATTTCATCCCTATTATTTTAGTTATAAACCACAATCGAGAACTTTCGTACGAGAATTTGTTGGGCGTCTCATTGAAACGAAGCTATTCTGGAACACTCAGCTTGATACTAATTATTTTTACATTAAGTATTAGTACTACAACTTTTAAGTGTAGGTCCGAGATGACATACCATGTAATTTGTAGGACAATGTGCATGGTAGACTATGTAAATGGTAGACAGCCAATAAAAAAAAAAACAGCTGGTTAGTAATTATTTTTCATGACCTTGTTTATGATACATGTTGGAGAGGGGGGACGCCTTAATAAAAACCTTATATTTTGTAGGACAAATATTTTTTCACGTTATTTAAATAATTATCTTGATAATTAACAAAGAAAAATTTGGTTACTAATAAATTTTTAGAATTCGTCCGGTCAACATATTTTATCCTTGCTGCCCCATCAAGCTACCATTTACCAACATTGCTGTAAGGAAAAATGTTGGGCGTCTTGTCGAAACGAAGCTACTCACGAAAAATCAGCTTGTTATTAATAAATGATGAAAACTATACTAGGGATCCTGTACTAATACTTAAGAACATTTTTTTAACTGAGGCGTGTAAGTTTCCTCACGATATTTTCCTTCACCGTAAATCACGTGATAATTAAATTCTAATACCCAAATAACTTCGAAATATCTGAAGAACCCGATTCGAACCTGGGACCTTGGTTGAGATACCGAATTTAAAACCACTAAGCTATAACTCTTTATTTGTCACAACTTAAATCTACAGAGGACCACAAAGAGGTTATAACCTTTGGCAAACTAATACGGGTAATAGGGTTGCCACCTTATTTTTTAAAGAAAACTTTCTTATTTTTATTTTTAAAGAAAAAAACTTTTTGATGTACGTGTATGTGTCTACTTATGTACACACGCAAGATAATCTATTATATACAACAAAAGAATACTGCGGCAACCGGCACGCCTGATTCTGCCTTTTTTCTCGAGGGGGAAACCTTCAAAAGGTACCCGACGACGTGGGAGCGACGCCGGGTTTTGTGGGATTTCCGCACTAAAACCCCCCGGTGGCCGTCCTCAACGCTTGTGGAGAACTCCGGGATCTCCGACGGAACACAACCGGAGGCCTCTAAGCGCGACGCCCTGATCGGACTCTATCCTGGGGGAGCAGTTTTCGCTCCTCCCACACCATGTAGTGCTTACAACGGTATGCGACCACACATACCGCCGTCCTTCCCGGGTCGCTTGCTGGATGGTACGCCTATTTCTGCCTAATAACAGCAGTGTTAAGCGCTGCTATGTTCCGGTTTGAAGGGTGTGTAAATGAGACATACTTATCCCAGGCATTCCAACATAGCCCTGAGAGGTAGCGGCACATTAGTGGTCGACTTTAGATGAAACTCTAATCTTATCTGTGGTTGATTACATATGTCCATTGTCCATACGGCAGTCGTCACTTACCATAAGGTGAACTGCATGCTCGTCTGCTACTTCTATATAATAAAAAAATGGGTGGCAACCCTAGGTTAAGGGATAATCTGGCAGCGGTCTAAGTTTTAATCCGTTTACCGTAAGTTGCGGTCGCGGCTTATAAGGGCCCGCGCTCACTGGCGACACGACACGAAAGGGATTTTTATGCGACTACAGATCTCTTATTTCATCATCATCATCATCAATGATGACTGTCCCACTGCTGGGCACGGATCTCCTCTCAGAGTTAGAAGGATTAGGCCATAGTCCACCGCGCTGGCCAAGTGCGTGGTAGACTTCACATGCCTTTGAGAACTTTTTTTTTAAATATCAGTATGCAGGTTTACTCTCGATGCTTTCCTTCATCGTTGAAGCAAGTAATAATCAATTTGTAATACGCACCTATCGTTGGATAATCAGAGGAACCCTCGATCAAGACGCTGAGTTTCACCCACTACGCTATCACTGCTTTTCTACTATTAGAAATCATAACATAAGGCACGATAGATAAAAATAAAATTGGAATTAAGATGCACGGCATGCAAGAGTATACCGTACCTTTGTTTTACTATCAATAATGATTGAAATTTCAATTCTAACTTTTTACAGGTATGTGTCAATAATTCATACCGCGCCGACAGTGAGCCCAGACCCTTATACCAGATATGGTTTACGCCACCACTTGTATTACGTACAAGACACGCTTTCATAATACAGTAGACCACAGGTCATCTGGAGTTCAGTGGATGACCGCCAACGAGTGCTACCTCGGAGTTAAACCCGCTCCACATTTTCGCGAGAGCCGCGAGAACGCGAGAACAGCACGAGAAACGAGAGTGTGCAGCCGATACGAATCGGGGCTCTAGATTGAGAGGCAATTTCAAACCACTATCACTGCTTTTTTTATAATATAGGAGTAGCAGACGAGCATGCAGTCCACCTGATGGTAAGTAGCTACTGCCGCCCATGGACATCTGTAATCAACCCCAGAGAGGATTAGACATTCCTACCTGAGTTCGTCCACAGAGGCGCCGCTACCCTTGACGACTAAGCTGGAACGCCTCGAAAAGTCTGTCTCCCTTACCACACCCTTCAAACCGGAACACAGCAGCGCCTAACACTGCTGTTATTAGGTAGAAATAGGTGTGGCGTTTGTGCCGCCGGAGTCGAACCACAAAGGGTTCTACCACATTCAAAACGCTTACGTCGTCATCAACCCATTACTGTCCCATAGCTGGGCACGGGTCTCCTCTAAGAATGACAAGGATTAGGCCATAGTCCACCGCGCTGGCCGAATGCGTATTGGTAGACATCTCATACTTTTGAGATTTTTTTTATAAATCTCTCAGGTTTGCAGGTTTCCTCACGATGTTTTCCTTCACCGTTGAATCAATTGATAATTTATTTCTAACAGGCACATAACGTTGAAAAATCATAGGTGTGTGCCTTAGATTTTTCACTGACTCCTAGAACGAGAGGAGTTTCTTAACCACTAGGCTATCACTATCATGTCGTAAGTCAGTAAATATCTATTGACGTCTTCAATCCATTACTGTCCCACTGCTGTGCACGGGGAACAAGGCTATAGTCTAAAGCCAAGTGCAGATTAATAGACATGACACACCCTTAAGTGCTTTTTTTTCAGAAGTCTCATACATATAGGTATCACGATGTTTTCTTTCAGCGTTATAATAAATTTCTAATACGCACATAAATTTCAAAAATCGTAAGTCTGGGATTCGAACCTCGGACCCTAAATAAAGGGACCGAATTTCAAGGCTATTACTGCTTAGTCTATCTAGACATAGAATTTGGCATCAAAACGCTCCATGACGTGAAACGGATATAAGCGAAATTTTTGCTATATTGCAAATAATCTTTATCAAAACATTATTTCATCACTTGGCAGACGTGTATATTCTATGTGCCAATGGCTTTTCGAAATTCACATGAATTTGTAACAAAATACCATACTTGTTACGTATATAAGACGGTTTTAATTTACCGCGAAAAAACAAAAAATATTTCTAGGGTAGTAGCTGTTGTCCCTGTAGTTCCGGGACTAGAATAGGGCTACGGTATCCCCAGCCTGTCGTAGGAGGCGACTAAAAGGGGGCTTCCGGGGTTGCGGACGGCAAGAGTGGGAGCTCGAACCGTCCAGCAAGCGACCCCGGGAAGGACGGCGGTATGTGTGGTCGCATACCGTCGTAAACATACATGGTGTGGGAGGAGCGAAAACTGCTCCCCCAGGGTAGAGCCCGTTGGGCATCGCGCTTGGAGGGCTCCGGTTGTGTTCCGTTGGAGATCCCGGAGTTCTCCAACGTCGTCGGGTACCTTTTGAAGGTTTCCCCCTCGAGAAAAAAAAAAAAAAAAAAAAAAAAAAGGGTAGTAGCTGTAAAAATTTTAGATTTGAAATCTAAAATTATGTAACTGTGATCTTTATTTCGATATCATTTGAGTAGTTACATAATCAAATTGATTTTGAGTCCTCCCAGAACGAAAAGGATTAGGCCATAGATCACCGCGCTGGCACAGCTCGTATTGGTAGACTTCACATACCTGAGACCTTTTTATTTTTGCCATTGAGTTTTTTATTTTTTTTTAACACGCTTTTATTAGCTTGGGTTGTACGTTTGTATGTATGTATGAACGTAACAATAACGGAATCTTTGAGCCCGATTCCTATCCACTTTGAACGTTCAGTTCAAAATTTTGAAGAATTTTCAAAAACCGATGACAATACACGATTTTAATAATTTTGTACCATTGTCCTTATCAACATCCTCAATTAACGATTTTCGAGGCGAGATTTTTCAAGCACCTTCAGCAAAGTTCATCGCAAGTTTAGATTGCAAATAATTATTGCTTTTTAGTTTCAATAGGCGTAATTGTTATAGCGTGATTTTTAGTTTTTTTGAACTATAATTTTATTAATTATGAAAAAAGTTATGTAATAGCGACCGCAGTTTCCTTTTTATTTATTTTAAAATATAGGAATAGTAAATAATCATGCAGTCCATGTGATGGTAAGTGGCTACTGCCGCCCATCTATAATCAACCCCAGATACGACCTGAGGTCGATTCGTACCGGAGGTCGTCCACAGTTGCGCCGCTACCCTGAGGACTAAGCTGGAACGCCCTTCAAACCAGAACACAACAGCGCTTAATAATGCTATTATTAGGCACAAATCGGCGTGACGGTGGTGACGATGGAGTTGAGTCACAATGGGTTTGTACCACCTTAGTAGTAAAACATATTTCCATTATGAAAAATGTTATTTATGTAATACCAAAAGTTTCTCATAAAAGATAGAAAAATCCAACACGAATGAACCCGACACAAAAAGAGACGAACAATACCAACCTAACCACATATACAACGCTCTATGTAAACACAACAAACAAACATTCGCGGAGATTCAAACAAACCTGTTTACACGGGGTCGTTGCCACTCGAAACTGATAAGAGATAAAGATATGACAGTGATAAGACGTGCGCGGTCATTGCTATCAGTGTTGACGTAAAGTCTTCCGACAGTCGACATGGACTTTGAAATTTTATATAACATAGGAGTAGCAGATGAGCATGCAGTCCACGTGATGGTAAGCTGCTACCGACTATTAAAAACTGCAACATGAGCTCAAACGGATATTTTAACTAAGAAAATAAAAAACTTATGGCTTTTTAGATGTTAAAGATGCTCTAGAGAGAGAGATAGAGAGGAGCATTCAATCCACCCGATGATGACTATGCACCCATGGACATCTGTAATCATCCCCAGGCAGGATTAGATTCCTACCTGAGGTCGGCCTCAGATGCGCCGCTACCCCTGTGAACTAAGCTGGAACGCCTCGGAAAAGTATGTCTCCTTAACCACACCCTTCGAACCAGAACGCAGCAGCGCTTAACACTGCTGTTATTAGACAGAAATAGGTGTGGCGGTGGGGCCGCCGGAGTCGAACCACAAATAGTATTACCGCCTTTAATTCACCATATCCTATTTGTTGATTACAGATCCGGCAGTGACTTACTGTCAGGTGTACTGCATGCTACTCAAAGTATGACGTAGACATCCGAAGACACAGAAATAGACAAGACACGACACGAGTACCAAGTGGTACAGAATGGAATGACCTTCGACCTTCGTGACTTCTTAGCGAAGTCATTGAACCGCGATCGATGCAAATTCGGCAGCTAAGGCTAAATTCGCACTAGGCTTTTAAACGCAGACGGTTTTCAGACGCTAAAAGAGGTTCTTCAAAACTGTGGATGTATTGATGGTCCATAAACCATACCACCTGTAAGCTGCAACTCTTTTCCCCAATTTAATTCAATTCATTTATTGCAAGATAAGGTGAAATACATTATATGTGGAATACATTAGTTTTGTGCTCCTATCCTAACCCAAAGGGTATGCAAATACGTCACATGTAATAATTCTAATAAAAATTAAATTAAATTAATAATATTGAACTAGAAAAGGATACAATAATAAAATGAACAGATATCATCATATTAAATTAATAATTAAACAACAAAATAGCATGTCAGTACAAATAAAAATATTTTATTATAAAATAATGGCTCATACTCAAAACAGACAAGATATAATAGAAATAATCGTTTTAGTTAATCTTTATATATATATTTCTTATGTGCGTGTGTATGTCACTGAACTCCTCCTAAACGACTGGACTGATTTTGATGAAATTTGTTATGTGTGTTCAAGGAGACTTGAGAATGGTTTAGATTCACAATTTAGACCGTGGGAAAAGGTTTTTTAAATTAATTTTTAATTCGTAAGTAGTTATAGAATCGGAAACTATGCTTTTGATCAAGTGATGATCTTTAGCAAAGTTGTTGTCCAAGAGCCCACGAGTGATTGGGAGTTGGTAAGACCAATTTTCGATAGATGGCACCACCGTCATTCCAGTGCAGGTACAAATTTTCCGTTTTATGTATGTCATATTATTTCTTTAAAATGCGGGCGAAGCCGCGGGCACCACTAGTGTCATTATAAAAATCGTTAATGTGGTAGTAGGACTTGTCAACGAGATATTCGTGTAATTTATTTTTAAAGTTTTGATTGTCACTTATATGCCGTATTGTTTTTGGTATTTTATATGGTGCTTTGCAAAATAATAGTTTAAATATATGTGTGTTACATTTCAACATTAAATTAAATTTACATTCCAATAGTTGGTGGTAACTAAGAGTAGCCTAGAGCTTCCACCACGCTCTAGTACAATAAGATTCTTGAGGGGCGATGAGTGTGGAAGATGAACATGGTACCACCACCACACCTATTTCTGCCTAATAACAGCAGTGTTAAGCACTGCTGTGTTCTGGTTTGAAGGGTGTTATAAGGGAGACATACTTTTCCGAGGCGTTCCAGCTTAGTCCTTAAGGGTGGCGGCGCACAGGACCGACCCCAGGTATATCTAATTTTATCTGGGGTTGATTACAGATGTCCATGGGCGGCTGTAGCCACTTACCATCAGGTGGACTGTATGTTCATCTGCTACACCTATATCATACAAAAATATAGAAAATATTAAATAAATGTAATTAATTTATTCAACCCGTATGTGGATCAGCATCAATTTAGAAATAAGCGTTTCTTTTCCCGATTAACGGTTTAACCGCTCGCGAAAATCGCATAGTGTGAACAGGGCCTTAAGTTTGAAATTATTAGCGTACTTATTATACAGCAATGCGCATTATGGCTTTTATCATAAAGTAAATGTTTTTACAGATTTTCGACTGTTTGATGGTAAATATACAAATAGGAAATGTACATAAGAGAATCTCGTGATTTTGTGACACAAGGAATGTGTGATAAAAAAAAGCAAAAAGACGTCAATTTACGTCGATTTCAATTGTCAGATCATTCCGTAAAAATCCGTCAATATATTTTTTTTAAATATGTAATTTTTCTATAAAATATTGCATGCTGTGACTACTTATAAATGGACTTTCATGTAACTAGCACTAGAAACTTAAGTATCTATACAGTTACTTCGTAAAATAACATGTACTTCTGTTAGTAGTTCATTACGTATAAATAAACAATAAACAATTCACTAAATATTATTTAGTTTGTCTCATGAAAGATAGAATCTTCTACATATCAAAAAAATCTACATTCGTCATCCACGCTCGTTACTAATAACCAATCTATCCAATGCTTCTCCTACTAAAGATCGACATTTGACGCTTAGGTACTTTATACTAGAAATTGTCAAATTAACTTAGAAGGTAAGGATAGATTAATTATTAATAACAAGAGTTAGGTGGAATTAGATCTAACTGGTGATCGAACCCCGAACTGTGCGTTTCATCGAAATCGTTCATTTAAGTAGATGTCTGTCAAACTGGGAATCAAACCTAGTACCTTCGGTATGTAGGCAGGTAAGCATCTGCTTAGCCGGATGATCAAACCTAGAACCGTATCCTACCTATAGTCTACGCGGATCATGACATAATCCGTCCACCTGAAGGGTAGGGTAACAAAATCAATACAAACGAAACGCTACCAACGGAAAAATACGACATCTTTTTATAACAGAACTTTAACGACGGAAAATCACGACATCTTACGTAACTAAGTATGAAGCTGTCATTTTCGTGCGATTCGCTTGTGGTTTCTTTGCAAATATTTACTTAAGAAAAAGCACGACTTAATATTAACTTTGCATAATATTTCTTTTTTACTAATTCAAATAAATTTTAACAGAAAATAGGACCATTACACATCAAATAAATTATTTATTACATAATTATATTGTAAAATTAGGATTGATTTTCTATCTAGGGTTGCGTTGCGACTACTATTTATCAAGGCCCGTTTGTCCCTATAGTTCTGGGACCAGAATAGGGCTACGGTATCCTCAGCCTGTCGTAAGAGGCGACTAAAAGGGGGCTTCCGGGGTTGCGGACGGCAAGAGTGGGAGCTCAAACCGCACGGCTAGCGATCCCGGGATGGACGGCGGTATGTGTGGTCGCATACCGTCGTACACACCAGACGGTGTGGCGAACGTTAAGCTCACCTGGGCGGAGCCCCACGGCGCAACGCGCTAAAAGGACTCCGGTTGCGTTCCGTTGGAGATCCCGGAGTCCTCTACGCAGCGCCGTGGACGGCCACCGTGGGGGTTTTAGTGCGGTAAGAGTCCCACATAACCCTGTGTCGCTCCCACGGCACCGGGTACCTTTTTAAGGTTTCCCCCTCGTTAACAAACATAAAAAAGATTAAGGCCCGTTATTAATAATGAATCTATGCAATGATTTGCCTAACAATCGAAATACCAGGTTTTACTATGCACAAGTTGTCAAATTTCGCCCTTATCACCAAAGAACCAGTTGTGGTGGTGTGGAACAAAAGGGTTCTTACCACCATAACATATTAGATTAACTTAATAAATAAAAAAATATCATTAAAAATATGTTCTGTGTTTCAGAAAACAAATAACAAAATATCTCACATTGGTTACTGACGTCATATTACGTCACTCCAAGTTTAAGCATTTCTAGAAAAAGTTTAAATATAAATCACAAATTTTTCACAATCAATCACCCAACAAACATTTTTAAAATCAAACAAAAATCCATCAAACATTCCAAACTTTCAAACAAACAATAAACTAGAGCCATATCCACACTCGTACAGTTCAAATTGATTTGCTAAGGTCAACTGAGCGGATTGAATGCAGGCAAGATTGCAACTCAGATCTTAGATTAAATAAAAAATCAGATAACGCATCGAACGATTGACTAAACAATGCAGAGTTTTATGAAGCTAAAAACCACCTCTAAAGGGGTTAAACGAGGGTTGAAAGTTTGATTAAAAGTCCACCGATTTTGAAGTAAACTTTATGAAAATTGACATTTGGCTTTCTGGTAAAAGTACTTATATATAAAAAATCTCTATCTGTCTGTTTTTACCGATTTAGACGAGACTTTCACTGGTATAGCTGGCGTAGCTGATATTATAAGGATTAGGGGTCGCAAACCGGTATTCGAGATTTCGAAAATACCGGGATACCGGAACAAATTTAGGTGTTATTAATACCGGTTTTAATTTCACAAAAACCGGGATATTCGGTATTTTCGGTTTTTAGTAAAAAAAAACAAAATAAAGTTATAGTCATACAAATTGACTCCAATCGACTCTGGCACAATGCAAAAGTCCATATTAAACAAGCCTTACAATCGACACAACCTATGAAAATCAACAAACATCACATTGGATGTCAGGTGAGACTTGGCGTATTGTATAACTTCGTCGGAGAGCTAAAGAAAATGTTCGTCTATTCAGAACCTAAATCAACAGAACGCACAAATACAAGCTGGATACAGAAGAAAACTTAATAATTATCTTAAAACATCAGCGTAGAGTTAGAAGGACACTCTGATCGATTTGAAATAAGAGATCTCTTAAAAAAATCCGATATATCCATCAACCCATCAATTTAAATCCAGAACATGGGCTATTGAAGATTCTAATGGTGTGATTGTTACCGAAATTAAGGAAATCGTCAAATTATGGAAACATACTGCATATCACATTTCTCTAATAGTGCAACACCTTATACACAACATATGCCAATAAATGATATACAAAAATAACCATCTATGTATATTCAAAGATGAAGTACGCGCTGCTATTTAATTTATTAAAACGCGACAAAGCAACTGACATAGATGATATTCCTATTGAAGTGTTTCGATCAATGGATGAACTCGGGGGTGACATGTTGCATGCCATATGTAATCGCGTCTGGGAAAATGGACAGTGACCACGACACTGGGCCCACTCTATTTTCATTACACGTCATACAAAAGGGTCGACAAGGAAGTGTAGTAACTATAGATTTATGCTATATTTCTTGAGTGTATCACAATAAAAGAAACATTTAGGGGAAGATGATATATTTTCATAAATATTTTGTAACAATGACACTTATGACAATTGGCTTCAAGAAACAACCCGCCAACACGATCTTCGCTTTAACTAGATCTGCTGTCGATAGGCTTGATAATATTTGGAGGAACCGCAATATATCAAAAAACACCAAGACAGACCAATACGGTTTTCGCAAAGGCCGATCAGCTGGTGATCTTCTTGTGTACCTCACTCACCGTTGGGTACAAGCTGTTGAGAGCAACGGGGAGGCATTGGCCGTAAGCCTGGACATCGCTAAAGCCTTTGACAGGGTATGGCATATGGCCCTTCTCGCGAAGTTACCATCTTAAGGTCTTCCCGAGAGGTTGTGCACATGGACAGCCAGCTTTCTCTCTGAGCGGCATTTTAAGGTCGTAGTTGACGGGTGCTGCTCAGACACGAAGCTCATCAACGCTGGCGTGCCCCGAGGGTCTGTATAATTTCCCACGCTTTTTATTCTGCATATCAATGATTTGCTGCTACAAACCGGTGGCATTCATTGCTATGCAGATGATAACACGGGAGATGCTGTGTACACAGGCCGTGCGGATACCTCTCGGACATTAGTGGAAGAAAGCAGAATCCGACTTGTGTCTGAAATCGAGAACTCTGGAGCGGGTCTCGGAATGGGGTCGTCTTGTTGTTGAGTTCAACCCCACGAAGACACAAGTCTGCGCGTTTAGCGCTAAAAAAGCCATCTTAAGGTCTTCCCGAGAGGTTGTGCACATGGACAGCCAGCTTTCTCTCTGAGCGGCATTTTAAGGTCGTAGTTGACGGGTGCTGCTCAGACACGAAGCTCATCAACGCTGGCGTGCCCCGAGGGTCTGTATAATTTCCCACGCTTTTTATTCTGCATATTAATGATTTGCTGCTACAAACCGGTGGCATTCATTGCTATGCAGATGATAACACGGGAGATGCTGTGTACACAGGCCGTGCGGATACCTCTCGGACATTAGTGGAAGAAAGCAGAATCCGACTTGTGTCTGAAATCGAGAACTCTGGAGCGGGTCTCGGAATGGGGTCGTCTTGTTGTTGAGTTCAACCCCACGAAGACACAAGTCTGCGCGTTTAGCGCTAAAAAAGCCCCATTCGTCATAGCGCCTAAGTTCCAAAGTACCCCGCTCACCATTGGTAAAAGTGTAGGGATCCTGGGAGTTGACATCTCGTGTGACGTGCAGTATCGGAGCCATTTGGAAGTTAAAGCCAAGTTGGCTTCAAAGAAACTGGGCGTCCTGAACAGAGCCAAGGAGTACTTCACTGGGGGGCAACTCCTTCTGCTTTATGAAGCGCAAGTGAGGCCCCACATGGAGTACTGCTCGCATCTCTGGGCAGGGGCACCACGATACCAGCTTAACCCACTTGACTCCGTACAGAAACGCGCAGTGCGAATCGTCGATGACCCAGCGATCTCTGATTCTACCGACTTTACTATGGTGAGTGTTCTGAGGAACTGTTTGATCTGGTGCCTACGTCGCCTTTCCTTCATCGCACCACTCGCCGAAGGATGAAGTTCCATCCACATCAACTGGTCCACGGTTCGGTTTGATCGTTCATTTTTGCCGCGTACGTGCAAAATGTGGAATAAACTTCCTGCTGAGGTATTCCCTCAGGACTATGACATGGGGCTCTTCAAGAGGGGTGTAAAAAAAGCTCTCCTTCAAAGCCGGCGATGCATTGGCGACTCCTCTGGTGTTGCAAATGTCCATAGGCGACGGTGAGTGCTTTCTATCAGGTAGCCCGTCTGCCTTATCGTTAGATTACATATAAGACTTTGAAAAGTCTAGTATTTCCTATCTTTATCTACGCTGCAGAAACGTTGACGATTTGGATGCAAGATCGCCGTAAAATTGATGCCCTAGAAATACTATTCTCTGGATCTACGATTATCTGGATTAGAATACTAAAATATTTCGGCCACATATTTAAGTAGTTCAGTGAAAGGTAGAAGGAAAGACGTCACGGGGCAGATCGCCTACTCGCTGAACACGTTCCCTCGGCGAGTGTTGCCGCAAGGCCAGCATAGAAGGCGGTGGCGAAGGATCGCAAGAGCGACTGTTCAAGGCAGTTGTGGATATTTGACCAGTTGTCATCATCATGCCACGACCACTCTGTCAAGAGTGCACGACTACAGAGATATTTTTTTCCAGCTTTCCACATATATTTTTATATCATTTATTGATGAATTCGGAACTCATAACGTCGTTAATAAGTCATAAACTTCTGTAATTAACTTGGTATTAAGTAATAGGACCTATTTTCCTTCAGAATACCACTAAATTAACATTACATAGTAAAATGCTTAATAAAAATTAGTAACTTTATCTTAATCTCGGAAATATCGAAAAAACAGGAATACCGGGATTTGTCTGGGGTCAGTACCGAAAATACCGGTTTTGCTTAGATGGTCCGGTATTGCGACCCCTACTTGATACTCCTATATTATTTAAAAAAAACTCACTAAAAATCTTTCAATTTTTCTGCACACCCTAAGGTTGATTGGGAGAAAATGCTATTTAGCATTAAGTCCGCCTTTTGCACCATATTGTTTTTAACATGGTAACCAACATTTATTTCAATTATTTTTACTTTGTAGTGACATAGAAGTCGGTTGTATTTTTTTATAAAAATTTTTTTTCACCCTTTTTAGTGATGACATACTAACATTTATATTAATACAATATAAAATTGTAAAAACGTGATCATGAATGAAGGTAAGGTCTGAATTTACTTTGATTGGAACCGCCCGATTTTATATTATCTAATATATTCCAACCTAACCTAACTAAATAGTCAATGATGAATTGGCTTTGCAATTCCATTAGAACCTACACCAAATATCTTCAAACACAACTCAATTATTCCCATCAGTTGAGGAGTTACATATTTTGTCTCCGAGCCACATTATCAGACCCTTAAATAGTCAATGATGAACTGGCTTTGCAATTTCATTATAACCTACACCAAATATCTTCAAACACAACTCAATTATTCCCATCGGTTGAGGAGTTACATATTTTGTCTCCGAGCCACATTATCAGACCCTTAAATAGTCAATGATGAACTGGCTTTGTAATTTCATTATAATCTACACCAAATATCTTTAAACACAACTCAATTATTCCCATCGGTTAAGGAGTTACATATTTTGTCTCCGAGCCACATTATCAGACCCTTAAATAGTCAATGATGAACTAACTGGCTTTGCAATTTCATTAGAACCTACACCAAATATCTTCAAACACAACTCAATTATTCCCATCGGTTGAGGCGTTACATATTTTGACTCCGAGCCACATTATCAGATCCTTAAATAGTCAATGATGAACTGGTTTTGCAATTTCATTAGAACCTACACCAAATATCATCAAATAAAACTCAATTATACCCATCGGTTGAGGAGTTACATATTTTGTCTCCAGAACCCACTCTGATCCTCATCATATTTAAATGGGACCAACTTGTAGCAATTGTCCACACACGAAATTAAAGGCATTAAAATAGGTTCATAAACGGCGAAGTTATGGCTGTTATATTTACATGGGTGGAGGAGTTCCCCTCATTTTCTCCAGAACCCATCGATGGATCCTACCCATATTTAAATGGGACCAATTTCCAGCTCGTCCCTACACAATAAAAAAAGAATTATTAAAATCGGTCCACTAACGGCGGAGTAATTCGTGTACATACATAAAAAAAAAAAAAAAAGATACCGGCCGAATTGATAACCACCTCCTTTTTGAAGTCGGTTAAAAAACGCAAAGTTATAAAAAGCAATTCGAAGCAGCCATAAAAATGCTAAGTTACAAACATTTTTCACACTTTCTAAGGACAATAGGAATGTTTGTATGGATTCTGTTACAGGGGTGGAAACGCGGGTTAAATTTAGGAGGGTAAACGGAGGATTAGGGTTTCCCTTGTATATTGATTTCAACTGTATCGTTTTTTATAGGAGGTAGCCAACGAGCATGCAATTCACCTGATTGTAAGTCACTTCCGCCCATGGGCATCAGTAAGTAATTTTATACAAGACAGAAATCATCAGCATCATCAACCCATTACTGTCCCGCGCTGGGCACGGTTCTCCTCTCAGAATGAAAAGGATTAGGCCGTAGTCCACCGCGCTGGACAAGTGCGAATTGGTAGACTTCACACACCTTTGAAAAGTTAGGTATGCAGGTTTCCTCAGGATGTTTCCTTCACCGTTTAAGCAAGTGATAATTAATTTCTAATATGTACATAACTTCGAAAACTTAGAGGTGCGCGCCTGGGATTTGAACCTCGGACTCTTCGAGCGAGAGGCCGAGTTTCTTAACCACTAGGCTACCACTGCTTATTGAAGGCTATCTCTCCTTATTAAGAAATCATACCTGAAGTAAATTACTTTTTGTTATCACGCAGGTTTGTGCCTGCATGCGGTTCAGGTTCTGGTCTACATACATGCCACTCGTATCGTATAGTTTCATAGATACTTCCCTGTTTTGCAGACAACATGCACGAGTGAAGCGGAGAAGCTGCGGCGAGTTTATTCACGCATGCGAGTAAGGGAAGCATACGAGCGTATACTAGTTAATATACGAGCTAATGGCTGCCGGAGCAAAGATTTTCCCTCCCTAAGTCTTGGCGATATTTTTTTACCTCACACGTAGCTTGTCCCTGTAGTTCCGGGACCAGAATAGGGCTACAGTATGCCCTGCCTGTCGTAAGAGGCGACTAAAAGGGGTTTCCTTGGTTGCGGGTGGCAAGAGTGGGAGCTCAAACCGCCCGGCCAGCGACATACCGTCGTGCACACCAGACGGAGTGACGAGCGTCATGCTCACCTGAGCGGAGCCCGACGGGGTAACGCGCTACGAGGACTCCGGTTGCGTTCCTTTGGAGATACCGGAGTCCTGAACCTTACGGTACCTTTTGAAGGTTTCCCACTCGTAACAAAAAAAAAAAGCTCACACGTAGCTTAAGTAGCCGTTCAATTGACATCCTAGCCTCTTTACTTAACAGTGACGCCCTGGTGTTTTCGGTGCCCCTCGTATGACGGCGCCCGCGTGTGGACGCACCGCTAGTACCGCCCTAGGGTCACCCCTAATACGAGCGACAACCCTTTGATAACCGTCGTCAACTGTCGTTACCGCTGCTAACAGCGACTTTCAACGACAGTACATTGATGACAGTTGTCAGCTGCCACCACCTGTCATCATCGACCGACGACAATACTATCACTAACGATAAGCGGCAGTCAACAGCTGTCATTGACGACCGCCAGCAGCAACAACAGTTGACAACAGTCGTCAGCTGTCGCCGCCTACTATCATAACCGACGACAAAGTGAGATCGTCGATTTACGATCGTGTTTTATTATGTCGCTGACGACAGTCGCCGTTCCTTGTCGCTCGTATAGACTTTTCCTATCACACGAACAAAACCCCGTGACAAGAAAGAGCCCTAAATATTATCCGCATACTGTGGAACCCTAACTCAACATTGCATGGCTTTATAGACGTGATTATAACAAGCGAACAATATTATGATAATGCTATGTAAATGTTCTGTTTACCATAACAACACCATAATGGTATGGAATATTACTTTTAGCAATACTGAATGCCGTTCGGGAAATTACTATAGGGGTATTCATATACTAGCTTGTATTCATTTAAGTACATAGTTCTACTTTTGAAAAAACAGAACAGAAACTGAAATTCATCATCATCATCATCAACAATGCATTACTGTCCCACTGCTGGGAACGGATGTACTCTCAGAATGTGAAGGATTAGGCCATAGTCCACCGCGCTGGACAAGTGCGTACTGGTAGACTTCACATACTTCACCGTTTAAGTGAATAAAAATTACAAATTATTGTAAAAGTGAATTAATTACAAATTATTGTAAAAATCAGCGGATTTGAACTAGTACACCTCGATCAAGTGGCTGGGTTTTTTAACCACTAGGCTACAGTCTACCTTTTTTTTATAATATAAGAGAAGCAGACGATCATGCAGTCCACCTGATGGTAAATGACTACTGCCGCCCATGGACATCTGTAATCAAGCCCAGATAGCATTAGACATTCCTATCTGAGGTCGGCCACAGACGCGCCGCTACCCCTGAGGACTAAGCTGGAACGCCTCGGAAAAGTCTGTCTCCCTTACCACACCTTTCAAACCGGAACACAGCAGCGCCTAACACTGCTGTTATTAGTTAGTAATAGGTGTGGCAGTGGTGCCGCCGGAGTCGAACCGCAAAGGGTTCTACCACCTTCAAACATAGCTGCGTTAGTCTCACTTACTGTTGCTATGGAGTATATGCTTGTGGCTGTGTTCGACCGCATTGACTCTGTCTACCCCTGCATGTAACAACTTCAGAGCAGACCAGAAGTTTGACGCTGACTGTACTATTGATAAATCTACTTATATCAGATGAACAACATACCTATTTACTTCTAGTTACATTGTTATCCAAAATTAATTATTTTTCCATTATAATTTAATTCAAATGACTAATAATAATTATTATATTTCTATTGTTGTAATTAATATTTTTTTTATGATTTGCTACTTATATTTTATTGCACAATTATTGTATGCCCACCTGTGGCGGGAATATGTTGGACTCAAAATATGTTTGTACCATGCACCATATACCCATGTTCCACAATAAATTTGATTTGATTTGATTTGATTCTACAACATAATTACTTAAGTAGTGCAATTGTAAATCAAGCTTAAAAAGTAAACAATGGGAAATATTCATAATACATATAACAGTTGAATTCAAAGAATTTGATAAGGACATGCATTACTTTTTGTTAGTTAATCAAAAACCGCTACAAATCTTTTAATTGGTTGATTCGATTCTATACAATAAGATTTTATGAGTATTTTTGTAAAGAAATGTTAGAGCAATTTGAAAAAGAATTGTTTCACTAGTATAAGAAACTAATTTTAGTCCTATTGCTGGGCAAAGGTCTCCTTTTGAAGTGAGTAGGGTTTAGGTACAGGAATGAAGGGCGGCTACTGGCCTTTGCTGACAAATATCACAAATATGCACATGATAACATTTTTTTTTTAATCCAAGTTGATGATCCCAACTATGGCAACTATATGGTCTCAGATTATGGATTAATACTAAGTAATTTTAATATTTTTAAACAATGTTTAAGTCATAAATTATCTGGTGAATGTTACATACTCCACATGTTACAGAAATGTTAATTATGTTATATATATTATGTTAATATCCATTCCTTATCCCATAAGTATTTTTTCAGTCTACAAGTGCATCAGAGCCCTAGTGTTACTTGATTTTGATTTATACTGACTTCACCTAGGAATGCCTTATATCTAAGAGCATGTCTACAGCTCTTGTGGTTATTTCCCTTATCCATAATTCACAAAAACATTTACCTGTATACGAAGTAGAGCTGTACGAGTCCGCGGAGGACGCCGACAGCGAGCGGCTGCGGTACCGCGCGGACTTCTTCATCGCGCTGGACTTCGAACGCTGACCCTCGAATTTCGCGCCAGAAACCTCCGTGGTGACCCCACGCACCTGACCCGGGTCAGTCACAGGACTGTCGCTAGGCACGTTAGCACCCGAAATGCTCTCCTTGCGATGATTATGCTCCCCTTGGCCCTCAGACATGATGGCTAACTCACGTAAACGCGTCTGCGAAATCACGTTTTCAACTTTAATTTTTTTTGTCAAAATTAAACGCAATACCACGTTACGTTAACTTATATTGGTAGGCGAAATGGTATTCGATTTTTTGAACGCTTAAAACACGAAGGGAAAGACGATTAGAAATAGATATTGGCAATAATAAAAACAATTCGAACGAACGCAGTGGTAACGCAAACGAACAATTTACAGAGCACGTTCAATGGCACTGCTTATACACTAGAACTGAATTAGATTTTACAGCACCTCCGTGCATCTCAGAACGGGATATAAATTCAATTTTATTGAATACCAAATAATATTCACATAATCGCGTATCAACCGCTCTTCCCTCCGCGCACTTCACTCCCCGAAGCAGAAATAGAAATGTCATTTTCGATCGATTTGAGATTGAACCGGTATTTTGGTAAATTTTACGGTTTTTCCGAAGGAGGATTTATTTAATAATTATTAGAATGATTGGATAATCGAGCAATTACATATATATTATTTTTTTATTCGACAACTGCGATTATTAATAAAACATGTAAAAATTAGCAATGTGACTGAATTTAAAATCTCGTATTTTTAATAAGACTTCTACAAATAAGAACTACTTTTTGTATCGCGTCACGCTACCATCAACGACGTCACTCTTCGGGCTTTTGTCACCGTCAACGTGCCGGCTTGTTTAGAGCCGAATAGTCTCGCACGTGACGATGGCAAGTGACCCGACGGTATGACGTTAATACCCTGGAAAGGAGGGAGGATGCTAGTGTGGTGACGCTACGTGTGTCGAAACACTGGCTCCTTCTCACCTCCAGACGTCTTCCTCTGGCGCAGGGGCGGCGGCTACAGGTGCTGAAAACACCAAACGTCGTAAATGTATTAGTTTATGCAATATCTATATATTAAAAAAAAAAAACTTTTTGTAGTTCTTATTTGTAGAAGATAAGAACTACAAAAAGTAGTTCTTATTTGTAGAAGTCTACTAATTCATATTTATTTAGCATGTTGGACTTGCTTTAAACCACGTTATGTTTTGTGAAATAATTGCAGTAAGTATATCGATTTATTGACTTGGCACATTACTGCTGTTGAAGCCCATACTTTTAATTTCAAAATGATGTAAATAATCATTTTGCTTTAACTACCAAGGAAAACAGTAATTTTTAACTTTATTTTTAAATAGTTTATTTAACAGCAAACTTCGTTTTAATACAGTTTAATACGTTTTGTATTTTATTTTTTAATAATGTACTTACAACAGCCATGCAATACTATGTGAACATTATAAATAAAAACAAATTAGGAAGCAACAAGATTATTCTCCTAATTCATTCTTTTAAATAATGTACTCGTTGACGTTTATTTTAATTTGATGTTATTCTAAAACCGGTAATCTTCGTATAATGCTTTATCTTATCTGTGGCAAAATATCCGAACATCACTAGCGTCGCTAAGATGGTGTGAAATGCTTGACAACCGCGGACGAAACAACTAGAAGATAAATATTTAACCAAATTCCGTTTGAACAATAATATTCGGTGAGTAAACTTTATCCAAACACGTTATGAAAGAAGTTTACTGTTTTTATTCGTGTATTACAAAGTAAAGTGTTGTGACTGTATAGGGAAAAATCCTTAGTTCGTCATCGGTCCAATCCAACATCACACCGGTTGACAACACTTACAAAAAAATATTTAAATCCTGCAACCGTGTTAGCGTTTGGAGGAAACATCGTAAATTAAACATGAGGCAAAATCTCGGAGAGTTTCATTTATTTTGCGCGTCAAAACTTGTTCTTTGTAACAAAAACTTAGCTACGTGTGTCGTGTGATAAACGTCATTTATCATCGATTTTACAGTTAGTGTGTGCTTGTTTATGGATAAAAGGTGTGATATATGATCGCTAGTACTGCTTGTGTTTACTGGGTAAATATTTACGATGTACTACAATTTATTAACATATTATTATTATACTAAAGTACTTCCGTCAAATTTATGACATACATCAAGGCTGTTTATTTGTGTTGCTTTTGCCTGCACGTGGCCAGTATTTATAAAATCGACGAAAATAAATTCGCTATTTCGAATTCGAAGACTAAAGTTCTAAAGTGTATTTACTATTTTTAAACTGTTGATGCACGGTCGTATGCGTTTTGCCGCGGTTCCAATCTCATATTCTTATAAGATGAAGCAAATAAGCAATCCCAAAAACATCACAATACATAAATACACACAAATATACACATAATAAAAAATGTGTTAGTCACACTCACATATGGAGGGGTATATCCACCAGCATTTCTCTTAACTTTTTTAATTTTTTGTATTTTGTGTAATTTTACAGCAGCATTTTTATATAATTATGTCAAGATAAACCCACTTGCAACTTGTTGTCAATATATGAACGGCCCTACACCTCATTTTTTTTTAAATTTTCAGTAGTTGTTATAATGACCAAAAATACATGCTCTATATAAATTTTATCTAACTTCCTGCTGTATATTAGTAATAGGGTACCATTCTTACCATTTGGCATGGACTTGAGAACAGCTACACACCTGAGAATTCTTTCATAAAAAGTGTTCAAAGATGGGTGAAGACAATCTGCTTGTCTAGCTAAGTAAAGCTTAAACCACTGTTGCTTTGAGAGGAGACCTGTGTCTAGCCTTGGGACAGTAATGTATTCACATCTATGTACGAGTCATGTGTAATATTTAGAAATGAGGAAAAACTATTTTTAACTACCACACTTTATATATAATTCTTTACTAAGAAAAGTAGAGAGTAGTAGGTCATCATCATCATCATCATCATCATCACAACCCATTATTGTCCCACTGCTGGGCATGGGTCTCCTCTCACAGTGAGAAGGATCAGGCCATAGTCCACCGCGCTGGACAACTGCGTATTGGTAGACTTCACATACCTTTGAGATTTTTTTTTACAAATCTCTAAGGTTTTCTCACAATGTTTTCCTTCACCGTTCAGCAAGTGATAATTAATTTCTAATACGTATATAACTTTGAAAATACAGACGTTCCTGGGATTTGAATCTCGGACCCCTTGATCGAGAGGCCGAGTTTCTTAACCACTAGGCTATCACTGCTTGTAGGTAAAGTAGTAGGTAGTAATATAAAAATCTTGTATCAACAATAAGACAAAAACAAGATGTTGTTTTACAAGGTAGACAATTTTACTTGCAAAAATGCACAATTCAAAGTATGAATTCAGTTCATATATCCATTATTCAAACATGAATGATTCAGATCACGGCAAAGTACCTACATATTGACGCTTGAAAGCCAATTCTTTAAGGAATATTGAGTAAACTGTATGTTAAAGTAATTTAAAGTTGAAGTTACAAAAAGATATAACTTTTTTTATAATATTGGAGTAGCAGATGAGCATGCAGTCTACCTGATGGTAAGTGGCTGATGCCGCTCATCGACATCTGTATTCAAACCCAGATAAGATTAGATTCCTGTCTGATGGCTTGCTACAAATGCACTTGAGGACTAGTCTGAAATGCCTCAGAAAAGTATGTCTTTCTTACCACCCTTCAAACAAGAACGCAACCAGGCATTGAACGCAACCATTGAAGGTGGTAGAACCCTTTGTGGTTCAACTCCGGCGGCACCACCGCCACACCTATTTCTGCCTAATAACAGCAGTGTTACGCGCTGCTGTGTTCCGTTTTGAAGGGTGTGGTAAGGGAGACAGACTTTTCCGAGGCGTTCCAGCTTAGTCCTCAGGGGTAGCGGCGCATCTGTGGCCGACCTCAGGTAGGAATATCTATCCTATCTGGGGTTGATTACAGATGTTCATGGGCGGCAGGAGCCACTTACCATCAGGTGGACTGCATGCTCGTCTGCTACTCCTATATTATAAAAAAAAAAGGCTTAACATTGTGGTTTAACTCTGGCAGCACCATCGCTACACCTAATTATGCCTAATGCCTAAAAAGAGCAGTGTTGAAAACTGTTGTGTTCTGGTTTGAAAGTAGTAAGGTAGGAAGATATACTTTTCCAAGGCATTCCAGCATATTCTACAGGGGCAGGGGCATATCTGAGGGTGACCGAAGGTAGCTAAACTAATAGTATCTGGGGTTGATTGCAGATGTCTATGGGCGACAAAAACATCTGCAATCAACAGGTGGCTGCAATCAAAGCGGCATCAGGTGAACTGCATGCTCGTCGGCTACTCCAATATTGAAAATATACAAAAAACGACACTTATTTCTAGATATTTTATATAACCAAAGAGTTGATTGTTCCCAGGTAATCTAAGATGTCGTCAGCGGGCCGCGGGCGCGGGTACACCGGACGGCACCACCTGCGGGAGGCCAGGCCGGGGGATGCTGAGCTGTCGGAGGAGGAGGCAGCTCGCACCTTAGCTGAACTTAGCCCACGAACCACTGGTAATAATGCTACATATTACTTGTTGCTATCTAAATATATATAACTCAAAGGTGACTGACTGACATAGTGATCTATCAACGCACAGCCCGAACCACTGGACGGATCGGGCTGAAATTTGGCATGCAGGTAGATGTTACGACGTAGTCATCCGCTAAGAAAGGATTTTGATCAATTCTACCCCCAAGGGGATAAAATACGGGATGAAAATATTACTTCGTAACGCGAGTGAAGCCGCGGGCAAAAGCTCGTTGTTACATATAAGTACTAAATAAGCTTAATATTGAAATAGATTTGTTTAAAAATTAAAGTTATAAATGAGTGTGCAGTCCACCTGATGGTAAGTGGCTTTTGCTGTCCATGGACATCTGTAATCAATTCCAAATAAGATTGGAGGTCTGCCTCATTCACCAGTAGATAGGCCACTACCCCTGAGGACTAAGCTGGAATGCCTCGGAAAAATGTGTCCCTTACCACACCAAGTCCTATATTGAAGCAGTAAATGTACATGCAGAGCTTTTAAATAGTCATAATGTTAGTGGATATTTTTAAGTCCACCTAAAGATCATCAGCCACATCAGATGGACTGCATTTTTTTATGCAATTTCTAAATTATATAATAAAAAAAGTCCAGAGTGTAGATAAATAAAAATGAAGTCCATAACAGTAGTAATGGCTGATCATCATTTTGACTTGAATAACATACATTATCAACTTATTTTATGTTACAAATCATATTCCTACAATTCCAGATCCAAAACTAGACCTAAACCTGTCAGAAGGCAGCCTGGGTGAGGACGAAGACGTGAAAGATGAGAAACCGGCATTGGAGAGCAAACCTGACAGCAAGTACAGAGTGTCCGGTGACGACGAGACGGCGTTGTGCGATCTGCTGACTATTGACGAGCAGTACACGCCGCTGTTGCTACTGGTGAGTTATAATGTGTATTATTGTACACATAGAAGGTCGTAGAACCCTGTTGTTGAGTACGGGTTTGCAATAAAAACTCCAATTGAATTTTTCTTCCTGTATTTTCTTTTCTTGACTGATTTACAATATTCTTCTATTTTCCGGAGCGTGCCGGACCCTATTTCTAGCCACCTTAAGTGGCAAAGTGAGTGTTACAACCGACGGGGGGCTAACGCAGCAGTCGCTTTTATTCCCGTCTCGCTCACTTCCTATGGCCCTTTCTTTCTAACACGCTATCTCGCTCATTCGTATCCCTCTCTTTCTATCCTATGTGTATCTTTATTTTCCTTTATTTATTTACATAGAATAACTTATTTCTAATACAGTTGTACATAATATAACATAATAAAATATAAATCTTAACTAATTAACAATTCACGCATTTAAAAAACAATTTACAATCATAACTTTTAAACTATTTATTCGTCGTCTGCAACACCTCTGTTTCGACTCTACCACCGCCACACCTATTTCTGTCTCAAGGGTAGCAACGAATTTATTGCTGACCACAACATGGACAATCCTATTTTGGGTTACAGATATCCATGGGCGGCAGAAGCCACTTACCATCAGAGGGATTGCTCCCTTATTTTCATCAATCTGTTAAAAAGTTGGTCTTGCACGATGTGGTGATAAGTTATTCAGTATTAAGAATAAAATATTCTTAATTTTTATTTTTCATGTTCCAGTTGGAGCAGTTCTCGCCCGGTGAAGATGGAATACAGTTCAACAGGAAGCTACGTCAGTTTGAGACCACTGTCTCAAACATGTGCCCAGATGAGACCAGATTGCAGTGAGTAATTCATTCTCTATTTCGTTCCTCTTAGAGTTCATCAAACATACTACGTCTACTAAATACTTTTAAAATCAATTTAATTTGAACTAAAAAAAAAGTTTTTTCTTTTTCACACGGAACCCATAAGCTATATCAAAAACATCCATTTAAAACTTACGATGCTCTAGATACATTTATAAAATCAAATTTTAGGGTTCTGTACGTAAAGAGTAAAAGAACCATATAACTAAGCCTCAACTGTCTATCCGTCTTTCCATCTGTCCATCACAAGGCTCTATCTCTTGAACAGAATTGAATTTTTACAGCGTACATACAATGGTGGCTGTTATAACAACTAAGACTACAAATAAAATAAAAAGTTGAAAATAAATGGAATTGTATTGAACCATTTATTTATTTATTTAATTCACAAAATCCACAGCTTGTAACAATCAATTTACAATCTAAACTTATAATATAGGTCTTGAAGCCAATTACGGATTTACAATATACTTATAAAGCTAAAAAACGTCACATAGTATTCACCACATTACTTAAGAATAAAAGCATGTGATTTATATATATATTTATATATTTCAACATATATATAAATAAACAAACTGCTCGAGATTTTTTTTTTAAACGTGGAAGAGTGTGTATGGTGTGTGTGTGTGTGTGTGTATGTGTGTATGTGAGTGATTGATAATAATAGAATAAGATATAGAACAGTTCAAATTTTCACAATGCATGTACTTCAATACTCTAGTGGCTTAAGGGGGGGTGGAAGGGGCGGTCCGGCCCGGGCCTCCGATCCTGGGAAGCCGCCAAACACAGTTGCTAAAAAAAGTGCTAAAAAAACCAAACAATCTATGAAATGTCTATCAGTCAGCGAAAAAATAAGGTCTGATCACAAGCGAATTTTTATGGTTCAGGAGAGCCCTGTGACAGTCAGACAGACAGCTGAGGCTTAGTAATAGTGAACCGTTTTTACTCTTTGGGAACGGAACCCTGAAGTATTAAATACACAGCATGTTTTTTTTAATCTCTAACATTTATTCTTTTCTTCTTCCGCAGACAAGCGTTCGCGACCTTCCGTGCGGCGGCGTTGCAGAGCTCGGTGACGTCACGCAAGCTGGCCGCAGTGGGCGCCTCCTTCACCCGCCAGCAGCGACAGCAGCTGCTGCGGGGCACCCTGCTCAACGTGGTCATGCAGGGGACCTTCACCAGTCAGTGCTCTGTATCTCCCGCTAGCCGCTAGACACACCCGGCGCTGCAGAGCCGGTGACGTCACGCAAGCTGGCCGCAGTGGGCGCCTCCTTCAACCACAACGTTGTCATGCAAGGGATCTTCACGAGTTAGAGTATAATATAGGAGTAGCAGAAGAGCAGTCCACCTGATGGTAAGTGGATACTGCCGCCCATGGACATTTGTAATCAACCCCAGATAAAATTAGTTTCCTAGTGGTCAGACAGATGTGCCGCTACCACTGAGGACTAAGCTGATATGCCTAGGAAAGTAATGACTCCTTTACCACACTCTTCAACAGAACACAGCAGCGCTTAACACTGCTGTTATCATACTGAGTCAACCAACATTCTATCAGCTATTAAAGTCATATGTTGAATGATATTCTCTTGAAGATCTTTGTCAATTTTTTTTTTATAGTTTCCTGTTTCATTTTCCCGTTTAATGACATTAATATTAATATTTTTGTTTTTAATTTTCCAGAATTAGACTTACTGGAGAGAACGAATCCGCTGTTTTTGATTAACGCGGCAAATTTGATGGGAGATTATTTCGCAGGTATGTTTAGTTTTTTTACAATAGATTTATGAACAAGCCACACTGCTTATTTGCATTTTATATTTGTACCTTCTTTAGTGAAGCTTCTATCACACTAGCGTTTATACTTGACCTCTGTAACATTAAATCAGAATCAATGTGTCTGCCGATGCAACAACATCCAATTCAAGTCCCAAGCACACACCTCTGATTTTTCAAAAGTGTGTATTAGAAGTTAATTATCATTTGCTTAAACGGCGAAGGAAAACATTGCGAGGAAACCTACATACCTGAGAGATCTTAAAGAATAAATAAAAAGTTTTCAAAGGTATGTGAAGTCTATGAATATGCACTTGGCCAGCGCGGTGGACTATGGCCTAATGCTTCTCATTCTCAGAGGAGACCTATGCCTAGCAGTGGGACGATAATGGGTTGATGATAAACAACATTATTTTTTCGACCTAAACAAATACGGAAAAATTTCTTCAAAAATTCTGTATAAATCTTATGGTTAATAACGAAACCACATTATATTATTTCAGAGGCCCGTCTCTGCAATGGAAACAAAGTGCACATCCTGGCCAGTCCACTGTTGCAATACATGCGGGCATTACTGGCCAGTGATGACATCAGAGCACACAGGAGTTTGGCGACACAGGTAAACAAAATTCCTGTTTTTATTTTTATAATATAGGAGTAGCAGTCAAGCATGCAGTCCACTTAATGGCAAGTGGCTACTATTGCTCCCGGACACCAATAATGAACCTCAGAAAAGGTTACATTCTTCCCTGAGGTGAGCCAAAGATTAGCCCCTAGCCCTGAAGACTGCGTTGGAATGCCTAAGGATAAGTTTCCTTAAAAAACACTATTCAAAACAGAACACAGCATACACTGCTATTTTTGGGCAGAAATGGGTGTGGCAGTGCTTCAAAAGTCGAACCTAAATGTGTTCTACCACCTTTGATCTATTTATGAAGCTTTTTGTCTTTTCTTACTTGTGGTATAGTTTGCGCCAAACTGCTAGTCCGCTCTGAAGTTGTTGCGAGCAGGAGTAGTCATACAATTAGCTATGGCGACGCGATTCATATCTATATTCAGAGCGGACTAACAGTTTTACGCGGACTATAACTTATATTACATTTAAATATGTATTATATCTATTTTCAGTTGATGCAAAATGGTAGAGAGCTACTATCTGTACAATCACAGGAATTGGACGATCTGTCCATATCAATCCGTCTCCGTTTGCTCTCACCGCCCCCAGTCAGCATCATATGGCTACTACTCTCAGCCGATCTGTGTCTCAACAAGTTCTTACCACTACCAAACATACTACAGCAGTTCTATGCTGCTCACTTGGACCTAACAGCCGACGAAAGTTACTCCGAAGTCAGCTATGGGTCATGGAAAAAGTCACCGGAAAAAGATGACAGTAACGATGAGAAAGTCAGTCAGAATCTATCGCAGATCAGTCTGAATCATGATGATGACTCCAAACCGAAGTTGAGACCGATTCTTGGAGCTGGTGCTGGGTTATTGAGGCAAGAACAAGCCCAGCAGGATTTTGATACATGGACACCAAAATCTAATCTTGCGAAGCGCTATGATCTGAACTCTTGGAGACAAGCGGAGGACGAAAAAAAGGAGGAATCCTCCGAGCCAGTCTTCAACCCCTCAGTCTTACCACCGAACTTACAAAACTACCCCGTGACAGTGCCAGACTACCCACCACCCAACCGCTTCAATTACCAAGAGAACTACCCCAATTACCTCCAGCAGGGTGACGGTGCGTACATCCAAAACCAATTCGTGTCTAACTCCAATTACACACCACAAGGGGATTTCGTTCAGTTCACTCCGGACCGACCGAACCCAACTCCGGAGAGAGTGAACAACGAAATCCAGAAAAGTAGCAGACGACCAGTTGAGAATTGGAGAAAGGAGAAACCGGAGCTAAAGGAAGATGCGAATAAAAACAAAACAAGAAACTGGACACGACAACGCTCAAAAGACAATATTAACGAAGACGATGAGAAGTTTAAAGATGTCAAGAGATTGTCTCAAACGAGATTGAACAGACGGAACAGTGGGGAAATAGCCGATACAGTGAAGACACCACAACGGAGACACGTGACGGAGGTACCGAGGAATCAGAAGTACTGGGATCACGATGATCGATGTGACAAGGATTACAATAGTTAGTGACAGTGATGTGACTCAGTGTATGGTGCTGTATGTTAGTTTAGTGCGAGGAGACTTGGGGATTTTAGCGGTGAGTTAATATTGTCTTTATAATGTTTGTCCGGTATTTGTGAGTACTTGTGATGTCGTGTCCACACACTTGGTACGCAAACTTCAAATCTCTACAACCACAAATGTGTAGACGAGACGCTAGTGTGGCAAATTCTTTTTGATTATATTTGTCTAAAACACTGACTCTGTTTGGAGTTAGCTATAAATGTTTGCAATACTACACAAGTCGAGTCAAATGCTCTATCCACACATTTGAATCTGTAAAGCTTTGTTGATGTTTGGCAAGCATGTGGACGCCGCATAAGGTTTCTTATGTCAACACAAACACAAGTACTCAAACTATTTATGATGATTTGTCTCGAAGCAGATGGATTTTGAATTCAATTTCAATTGAAGTCTAAAGAAATTTTTCAAAAATAACTATGACTAGAGGATGGATTTCTCAAAAATCGATCTTCGATTTATTACTATGGCAGAAAGATTAAATTTGAAATTGTGTTTGTTCGAATTCAAACACATTGTGATAATGGACAAGTTATTATTATAACACCAGATACTTTGAAAATATAAATCAATTCTTGGAAAGTAATCCTTACTGAGCAATATGAAGTAAAGTTTACACGAGATTGATTTGAATTTCAAATATAATAAATTTACATAAAGTATAGTCCGCGTAAAACTGCTAGTCCGCTCTGAATATAGAAATAAATCGCGTCGCCATAGCAAATTGTATGACTACACCTGCACGCAACAACTTCAGAGCGAACTAGCACTTTGGCGCGGATTATACCTTATTACTCATTAACCGACTTCCTTTTGTACTTTATAAATACAATAAAAACTGTTGATATTTCTAGATATATTAAAATCAGCAACAATTGCCCAGTGATAGCCTAGTGGTTAAGAAACTCGGCCTCTTGATCGAGAGGTCCTAGATTTAATTCTCAGACGCACCTCTGATTTTTCAAAGTTTTTTGCGTATTATTAATTAATTATCACTTGTTTAAACGGTGAAGGAAAACATCGTGAGGAAACCTGCATACCCGAGAAATCTAAAAAAGTCCTCAAAGGTATGTGAAGTCTACCAATACGCACTTGTCCAGCGCGGTGGACTATGACCTAATCCTTCTCATTCTGAGAGGAGACCCGTGCCCAGCAGTGGGACAGGAATGGGTTGTTGATGATGATATTATTTTTTAATATTTTGACTTTAAATCAATGTTATGTAAATGTTGCTTGGTAAGTTTTGCCTTTCAAGTGTCGATTACAAAACATATTTTGAAAATAATTACCATCTTATTTGGACTTGAAATATTAATTGCATCAATCTAATTTTCGAAAATCTCTATGTTAATACTGTGAACTGTTACAACGCCATCTATCGACAAAACTTATCAAACTAAATTGAAAAATGTAGTTATATGATCGCTCCGATCAAAGTTGAACATATTGTGTGCTGTAAAAATATATAAGTAATCTAATATAGATATATTATAATAAATAGATATAATTGTGTAGTTATTATGTCATTGTATTTAAATTATATTTTGGTTCGTAATAAGCTTTATTTTGACGACTTAAGTTGTGGATATGTGTTTATGATTATAGGATTTATTTACAAGGAAGCAAATTTAAAGCGACTAATAAAAGGATTGTGCTCAATCACACTATCAAAGTTTTCTTAACATCTTACGTATATATAAATTCGGAATTGAGACTGTCGGTACACGCCTGCTTTTTACCCAAAGGGAAATCTCTCTTTGCCAAAAAGTAATTAATTAAGATAAAGGGTGTTTATGGACGGCATATTAAGACCTGGATTTTGGTTATGACAGAATAGGCATTAGCTAAATGCTGTTAGAGGCCTTATGGGCGATTATGAAACATCCGACATAGGACATAGGTAGGCAACTAACAGGAATCCCATGAACAATACACCATAGAGTATGCTCTAGGCCAGCGTTTCCCAACCTTTTTTGTCCACGGACCATTAGGAATCAAGCACAGTTTTCACGGACCCCCTTAATTAAATAAACAGCAAAAAAGTGGATTAGGTATTTATTTTAGTTATTACAGATACAATTTTTTACAGGAGAGCCAAAACAAAATTTGAATAACCAGTTTATGTTTTTTTTTTCTTTTTTTTTTATAGATTAATAATAGTGGTATACATCATTGGATGCATCTTTTTTATTTTTTTTAAATATCGTGTGCTTAGATCACATTTTTCTAATAAAACTGGTTTGCTGATTTTTCGTTTTGCGGCCCTTTTGCACTTAATGAGCGATTTATGTATGGTCCAGAGACGACACCGCGGACCGTCATACATATACTCGCAGACCCCCAGGGGTTCGCGGACCACAGGTTGGGAAACACGGCTCTAGGCCTTCAATATGTTCCAATTAATCGTGGTGCTGCATGCCCTATGGGAGATATTAAACTGTGTTATCTTACATCTTACATTTTTCATATCAGCCTCATCTTATCTATCTTTGAGAAGGGCTTTCATAAATCAATACATTTTCAGCTTAAGAACATATCTATCATTAAGTCGTATTGCACAAATCGTAATGTTTTAGTAATGGGAAGTGATGTCAACTAAAATGGTGCCAATGTATCACCTTTACTGTGTCTGTCAACCTAACTAATGTTATAAATGCGAATATGTTTGTTTGTTACACTTTCACGTCATAACTACATGATCGATTGTCATTAAATTTTGTACACACGTTGTCAGGTACAAAAGGAAAAAAAGTACCGTTCCCGAGGGATAGATAAAAACCTTCGACTGCGAGCAAAGCCGCGGGAAAATCTAGTAATACATATATAGAAATTATGCCTGTTCACATCTTAGAGTAATGGTTCATTTACGTCTACAGTCATAGAGCGTATCAGACACGTGTCGTGGCAGACAAAGTCAACAGCAATACAATGTGTATGGGTATCTGTCATCTACAGTAAAACAGCGCAGACACGGGCGGTGCCTGTTAAAATATCTAAATATATATAACTCAAAGACTGACTGATACAGTGATCTATCAACGCACAGCCCAAACCACTGGACGGATGGGGCTGAAATTTGGCATGCAGGTAGATGTTATGACGTAGACATCCGCTAGTAAAGGATTTTGATCAATTCTACCCCCAAGGGGATAAAATAGGGGATGAAAAATATTACTTCGTAACGCGAGCGAAGCCGCGGGCTCGTTGTGGAATAAAAATATGATTTTGTCTGATACGACACGTGACTGATACGCGCAATGTCTGCAGATGTAAACAGCGCTTAAATTTATATTTCTAAAATTATAAAAACATGACCTGAAACAAATTATATAAAAAGAGTCGTTTTTAAGTTTAATTTGCCCCAATTTTAACTCTCGTTTTTAAAATTATGTGGTTATCGGTCTGACTAGAAATATTTCTAAAATACTGATGTTATTATCATGCCAGGATATATGTAGTTGACACATGGAAGTTGCATCTTTCAAAAGCTTTCTATATACATAATCATACTACCCGCCTACATATGCAATAGTTTTATCATATCTTCTTTATATTAACCCAATATACCTACTGTTTTTTTGCTCAATTATTACGATATTCTCTTAGCCACGTGACAATTGTATCGAATCTGTTGTTATAATGAGAAAAGTTTAATTACTGTCCAACTGCTGTGCACGGGTCTTCTCTCAGAATGAGAAGGATTAGGCCATAGTCCACCGCGCTGGCCAAGTGCGTATTGGTAGACTTCACATACCTTTGAGAACATTTTCTTAAGAACTCACAAACATAGATTTTCTCTAAGTGTTTTCCTTATATAGCAAGTGATAGTTATTTCTAATATGCACATAACGTTGTCCAGAGTTTGAATCTCAAGCACGCACCTCTGATTTTTCTAACTTATATGCATAGAAATTATTTATCACTTGCTAAACTGTGAAGGAAAACATCGTAAGGAAACCTGCATACCTGAGAGATTTAAAAAACGGTTCTCAAAGGTATGTGAAGTCTACCAATACGCACTTGGCCAGCGCGGTGGACTATGGTCTAATCCTTCTCATTCTGAGAGGAGAACCGTGCCCAGCAGTGGGACAGTAATGGGTTGATAAAGATTTCAAAATCAATACTTTTCTCATTATTACTGTATATAATATTCCGCGCTATGTATAACTCTGTTTGCATAATTTTTATACATTTTCTTATCAAAGACTGTTGCAGAATAAACTTGTTCGTATCTTAGTTAAGTTTTTTAAAAGGTGAGCTAAGGCACTTGTATTATCTAGAACGATTAGCGTGATTGATACTCGCTTAGTGATCTAAAACGAGCAAAGATTTGAAGATAGTAGAACCCTTCGAGGATCGACTCCAGAGGTTCTACCGCCACACCTCTTTCTGTTATAACAGCAGTGTTAGTTCTTAGGGCCAGCAACACATCTGTGGCTGACTTCAGGTATAATCCGCGTCAAACTGCTAGTCCGCTCCGAATATAGAAACGAGTGTAGTCGCTATTGCGACTACACTCGTTTCTATATTCGGTTGCTATTGCAATTTGCAGATATTACCATGCCATCGTCCGCTGCCCGCGGGTACATAGCTGCGTTAGTGTACCATAAGGGTACAGGGTTTACGGAGTTTATACTAACTAAACCTGCGCGCAACAACTTCAGAGCGGACTAGAAGTTTGGCGCTGACTATAGTACCCTAATCTTATCTGGGGTTGGTTACGGATGTCCACAGTCGGCAATAGCCACTTACCGTCAGGTGGAATGCTTGCTCGTCTGCTACTCCTATGTTATAAAAAATATATATATTTTCCAATTTTATCGTGGCCGGTTCGACAAGTGCCTAAGTTCTAACTTACACTTATTATTTTCAATTTAAACTATAGTTAATTTAAGTTTCAAAGTTAGTTATTTTTATAGTTAATTTAATATAATTATTATTATATTAATTATATTATAACGAAAGATTTTTTTGTATACATTACAACAAACTTTTAATGTGCTTTGAGTGAGTTACTGAAAGTAAAACTTAAAAATAAAATTAATTATGTTATAATTTTTTGGAAAACAAAATAATGTAAAATAATTTCAACATGTCCATTTAAGTAATAATTTCTATATCATTTTGAAAATAGTTAATAAATATTTTAAATTATTGTAAGGAATGCCGCCGGCGGTAGTAGAACGAGATAAATTATAAATATAATAATAATAATGTATGTAAAAAGCATAATTTAATGATAAATAATATTTTTAAATGTAAATTAAAAGTTAATGTAATTTTGCATCTAAATACTGGAAAGAAATGAAAGAAAGAATCATTAAAAGAATGAAAGAAAAATAATTTATTTGGCAAAATAAATAAAATTTGCAACTAATTTTATTTTGGAAATTAGTTTTGTTTAGTTTGAAGGAATGATTTGCAATCTGAAAGGTGGTGGTGCTGGCACGTGAGGCGTTCTATCTTAGTCCTCAACCCTACACAATAAATTTAGAATAATGTAAAATAAATATTATTGTGTAGTAAATATTTTTTACTTAAATTAAACTTACATATCTTTATTTGAATTACAAAAAATAACTGCGAAAAAGTATAAAAGCGAAACTATTAGCCCTTACGTCTCACCCTTTCAGTCAATAATTATTATTTATTAAATGCATGTATTACACACGTTACCGAAATTTAAATATCAAACGATTCACAGAAATTTAAATACCTTTAAGATAAATTGTATTATGTTGTCCAATATAGTTAAAAAAGTGTTAGTCTAAATTTACGTAAAATAGGCTTTTTCTTTTTTCTAATTCCGACAATTTCATTTTGGTTTTATTTTCTTATTGGAATGCTTTGGCGTAATAAAACTATACAAGTTTAGAAGGAAATCGTTGCATCTAGATCCGTTATCAATATTCAATCTGTCTTAAGTTTTGCTTACCAAAGATCGACTTTATAATTACTTACTAAAAAATGACAACATTTGATCTTCTGTAGGAAAAATCCAGATAGATTGAGTATTAATAATGGGCTTATCATACGCATTTTATTCAGCGTATTTAACGCCATCTACCGATCTATATTGGACAACATATAAATAATATTTGAGACAAAATCTTATGCTCCTAATGCCTTTTGAACAGCGGCCTTCAACCTAAATGTCTAGATTAAGGCTAGATTATAATTTAGGCTTCAATTATTGATAAATTAATAATTAATATAATTAAGCATAATCTTAATTAATTATATTGTTTATTGCTGATGCTAGGTAATTGGAATTTGTTATAAATTTTGTTGTTAAAGTTTCAAAAGGTACAGTAATCAAAAGGTCATATTTTCTTGAAATAATTATTTGTATAAAAAAACAGCGAAGGTTTTCAATATATATCATATATCCTGTCTAGGACAAACAACTATGAATACAAAAACACCCAAACCCAAAACATATATCTAAAATTATTATTGTAATGTCTGGCTGGATGGAACCCGGGACCCTCTACATAGGATAGGTATGGTCCCATTATCACAATTCCCTCATATATAGAGACTTACAGATTTATATCAGTATTTGGACGAGTTATCTGCAATAATTTATATTTTTTTGCATTCAATATGGTGTTCATAGATTAGTAAAGATTACTCACTCCTAACAAGAAAATGTACCCAGTTTTGAGAATTGAAATAGTCGCGTAAAAAAGTTTTGCCACGTCTCCGTGCTAAAATGTCCCTAAAATATTTGAAATGATTATTTATTTATTATGTAAATTACGCAGTATTAGTTATTTATTCGTGAATTATCTCTAAAAATGTTTTTATTTTTCAAGAATACTAAAATAGAACTTACTTATAAGTCGTTTGTGGCTTCATTCAATTTCAAGGCGGCGAAATATCTTTACTAATCTATGATGGTGATAAACATAAAATTGTCAGGTGCGGCTCGTCGGCGTTCAGAATGTCAAGTTGACAGGAAACGCCCGAGCACAGCCGAACACAACCCGAAAGTTCACGAACGCTTATATTTCGATTGGGACGAAAGGCACGGCAGAAACTTGGCCGAAACTGAAACTTCGGTCACTATCATTTGTACATGGGTTATTGTTCGTTTGATTTTGTTTTTTTTAATTTGCAATGTCTGTTGTTCTTGTTAATGCACTGAAATTTCATATTGTGGATACCAAAACATATAGACGTAAATAGCAGACCCAGAGAATACCCAGTGTAGATCAAATGGAGGATGCGTGGCGACTATTATACACTCGTTTTTAATATTGAATCTATCCTAATTTTGCTTACCAAAGGTTAAAATTTGATCTGATGAAAATTTCTAGTATGTACTAGCATTGGCGGACTAAGAGAGGAGGGGGTTATAGGGGCCCCTGGTCCTGGGGGCCTGAAAATGTCTTCAAGTTCCCCTGTAGATATTTGTAAAAGCTAGTGAAATTAGATCAACTTAGACTGGAGGCCTCATTCGCTATTTCCGCTCCGGGCCTTCATCGAGCTTAGTCCACCACTGTGTACAAGTTTTCAAGTCTCGATCATTGAACAAATCATCGGATAGATTGATTATTAATAATAGGCGATATTACCCAATGTAATATATTTTTATGGTTTATGTCAAATACTTTTCTATACTGCACTTTTATACAGTCTGCACTCAGTGGCTGACTAAGGTGGTCGGAGGTCCGGAGCAGAGAATCGAATGGAGGCCCCCAGTCTGTATTTCAGTGATGGTTTCATTCCGGTGACGTTTTTTAGCTAATAACGCATTACGTACACTGATATTTCTTCGATATGACCTTGGAGGCCCTCAGGACCGGAGGCCCGGGGCGGACCGACCCTTCCGACGCCCATAGTCCGCTAGCTGCACTATGCAGACTTTGTCGTCAATCAATAAATAATATAGTTCTTAATAATTGTTATAGTATGCGGTATAGTTCTCGAGGGCTATATTGATCTTAATGTTTTATTGTTAACACAGTTAGTAATGATACAATCTTAATAAGATCGCGATGGTGTGACGTCACCACACACTCAACCACATCTCTTAAGGATGTGTTAAAAAATGATTTGATTATCGATTTTTCTTTGTTAAAAATACATCGATTATTGGAGATAATCGACTATGTCAATGGTATTAAAAATTGACATGTAAAAAAACGCGGGTCTGTGCATTACCGACCGTTAATTTAGATAATTGATTTGTTAAAAATAATCAGTATATTAAAATCGATTTATTGAAAATCGATCATTACTGTTATAAAATCGATTATTACACGAAAATAAATGATTTATGATGAAAATAAGTGTCACCCAAAACAGTCGGGTGTCAAGAGCGACGCAGACGCGCGTTGATAAAACGCCCGACTGCAAAAAACGCCGCGTCTAACCGCTCTTTTTGTAACGTTTGTAATATTCGCAAATAATTATGTTATATTGTGAAATGTAATGATATAACCATTTTCTAAGCATATAAAAGCACGCAGCGAGGTCGTTGATGATTGGTGCAAGTACGGTTAAATTAATTTATATCATATATATGTACCTGTATAGAAAATATATGCACAATTTTGATTACGTTTCACACAATTTAGTTTTAATAATAATAATTAATAAGCATGGTTGAAATAGTTTTCCGAAGCGTTCCAGCTTAGTCCTCAGGGGTAGCGGCGGATCTATGGCCGACCTCAGTTAGGAATATATATCTGCGGTTCATTCATACGCCCGAGCAGTGATAGCCTAGTGGTTAAGAAACGCGGCCTCTCGATCGAGGGGTCCGAGGTTCAAATTCCAGGCATGCACCTCTGATTTTCAAATTTATGTGCGTATTACAAATTAATTATCACTTGCTTAAACGGTGAAGGAAAACATCGTGAGGAAACCTGCATACCTGAGAGATTTATAAAAAACCTTAAAGGTATGTGAAGTCTACCAATACGCACTTGTCCAGCGCGGTGGACTATGGCCTAATCCTTTTCATTCTGAGAGGAGACCCGTGCCCAGCAGTGGGACAGTAATGGGTTGATGATGATGATGATGATGATGGTTGACTACAGATGTCCATGGGCGGCAGTAGCCACTTACCATCAGGTGGACTGCGTGCTCGTCTGCTACTCCTATATTATTTAAAAAAATGGTTAAATTCGATAATTGGTAACATAAGATTGTCAAAGATGTTTCGTGTTTGTAAAACCGTTGGTCTTAGAATTTTGTGAATCAAAATTGCAAATGATTGTTTATTTTGAACGAAAATATATTAAGTAGAAAAAAGTATGCATCAATATTATAAAAGCCATTATTAATAAACGATCTATCCTCAGTTTGTCTACCAAGGATCGAAATTTGTCAATTTCTAGTATGAAGAAAATGTCATAATTATATTGATCTCTCGTAAGCAAATCAAGGGATAGATTGATTACTGATAACGGGCTTAACTGACACTGAATCTTTTTGAATTCTTGATATCTACTTAGATAAAATAAACTTTGAATTTTTTTTTTTTGTTTTTCATTCTTTCATTTTGTTTGAAAAACTATGCTTATTGAATTATTATTTAAATAGTTATAAGGTTTTTGTGATGCTGTCATTGAAAATTTCAGTAATGCCTTGATACAGATTGGTTTTTCAGTGACAGTAGTAATCATGCGACTGTAAATATTATAATAAATATTATTTAATTGTAATTCTGTAGTAAAGTTAATTTAATTTAGACTTTAATCTAGTTTATTTGGAAAACTGCTTCGATTGAAAGGTTACTATTATTCTAGGACATAACTCGTTTTTAATGTACCGTCTCAATAGTTATAAAAAAATAAAAAATATATTTTTGAAAAAGAAAAATGTCCTTTGTACACTCAAAGCCCATATGTCATGGGTGCTATGGACACAAAGACGAATAAAAAAACACCCAGATCCAGGACAAATCTAAATTCATATTTTAGATATGTTTGGTCGGGGATCGAAACGGAACCCTCTGTGCGTCAGACCGGTATGGTGATATACGTGGTTCGTCAATAGTTTACGCGAGTTATGTCAATTTACTGTGGAATAAAGTATGATGTAAATGTTCGAATAGTAACCTTCGAGAAGTCATGTTTTCTGGTGAAACGGCGTATGACTAATATGACACAATTTAAGTAGAACCCTTTAAGAATCAGAGTAGTGGATTGTAAGTCAAATTTATAGGAAGGGCCACTCAATATCAGGACGCCTTTATTCAGTGCTAAATTGTAAAAAAATCATTATTTGTTCTAAATGTGGATATAACTATACAAAAGTGAACGGCTGAGTTGTTTAAAGATTTAAAATTAATTCATTTGTTTTTCAAAGAATGAAAAGTAAATAAAAAATCATAAATTAATATACAAACAGTGAACAGCTGAGTTGTTTAAAGATTTCAGAATTAATTCATTTGTTTTGAAAGAATGATAAGAAAATCAAAAATCATAAATTACTATACAAAAAGTGAAAAGCTGAGTTGTTTAAAGATTTCAAAATTTTACAATTAAAAAAAATAACGATAGAAATTTTAATTTTATTTTTATTAATTTTCATTGATTTTTTTAAATGTTTTGTATTATTATACGCCGCTTATTCGCTTATGCAATGTAAAATAGCTAAAAACAAAAAAAAGGAGATTTTTTAAGACTTGCTACTGTATGTAGAGATTATTTTCATTTACAATGTTAGAATAAATGCAGATTTATCTGTTAAAGTTTTGTTAATATTTAACAACAAAAAAAGATGTAAACGTTAATTTAAAAAGATGTAAAAGTTAATTCATTTTGTCATATGGTTTCGAAAAATTATGTAATCTCGAATAAATTGAAATTTAATTTCGATATTTCCAGTTTTTTATTTACCATTCACACACATTTCAACACTTGGATATTATATAACGTGTATACATAATACAAGTACATACATTCATAATACATAGATTAGTAAAGATTACTCACTCCTAACAAGAAAATTTAACCAGTTTTGAGAATTGAAATAGTTGCGTAAAAAAGTTTTGCCACGTCTCCGTGCTAAAATGTCCCTAACATATTTGAAATAATTCTTTATTTATTATGTCAATTACGCAGTATTAGTTATTTATTCGTAAATTTTCTCTAAAAATGTTTTTATTTTTCAAGAATTCAAAAAAAGAACTTACTAATAAGCCGTTTGGGGCTTCATTCAATTTCAAGGCGGCGAAGTATAAATTTGCTACCTTACACATTTCTGATGGAAAGACACCAGTCTCAAGTGGCAAAGAGCGCCAAAAATGCAAAAACGAAAAAAAAAACGTTCAACAAAAAGAAAATTTTAATGGCTTCTGATTATGATTATTTTTTATTTATTTCAAATAAGACTTAAGTATAATTTACATGAAATGAAGACGTCCAAAGGGCACATAAAACGTCAAATATTTTGTAAATAAATATCAATTATATATGCAATGTTTAAGACTAAATGCAACATAAAAACGGTGCGCACAAAATCTTTTATAGAAATTTACATTATTATAATATTTATTAGTTGAATAATACTGCTTTAATATAATTAAGTCCTTAATAATATTAGGTTTTATAATATTATAGATAAAAGAGTATTACATGAATATATTTTATAATCTTTAGATAGTTATTAAGCAATTCCAAAATGCAAGACAGTTTTCAAGGGAAAATTGAATATTTATTATATTTTAACAGTACATTTATAATACGAGAATATTACACATTTCTAAAATTACATTTAACTACATATTTTTTTAATATCTTGTTTCCATTGCATTATTATTTTGGCCTGAACATTTAAAAAGTTCACAAATGGCGCCAATGAGAATGAATTTGTCATATTGACATTAGTGATTTGAAAATATATATTGTCTATATCTAAATATATATTGTCTATGGTACGTTCGGAATTGTTTTATTAGACAATCATTCTCACATTTTCAGTTAAAAACATACAATATTATTACTTAATAACAGATCTGAATGTAGTATGTACATAAATTATTAATTCAATCTAAAGTAAAAACATCAACAATAAATATTTTGTAAACAATCTAATAAAAATCATGTTACTCTCATACAATCGAAATTTAAAGTTTTCCTAAAATATAAAGGCATTCGTTGCTACATATCTGGCAGTTACGTAAAACCATAGATTAGTAAAGATACTTCGCCGCCTTGAAATTGAATGAAGCCACAAACAGCTTATTAGTAAGTTCTTTTTTTGAATTTTTGACAAATAAAAACATTTTTAGAGAAAATTTACGAATAAATAACTAATACTGCGTAATTTACATAATAAATAAATAATTATTTCAAATATTTTAGGGACATTTTAGCACGGAGACGTGGTAAAACTTTTTTACGCAACTATTTCAATTCTCAAAACTGGGTACATTTTCTTGTTAGGAGTGAGTAATCTTTACTAATCTATGTATATCACTAAAAAGTAGATATTGCATAAATAATAATAAAATTCATTCGTTACCTAATGAATACATTATACCAAAATTACTTTTCCATTACAGAAGCATCTATAGATGGCGTGGCTGTCTTGATTCCACCATATTGTGCGTTAATTTCTGCTGCAGTATACCGCTATTTATTTGTACGCAGTGTGGATGACGCATTATACTACGCATTATAATTCAGGTAGAAGTCATGACCTAGTAAATCTAGGTCATGACTTCTACCTGAAGTCAACCACAGGTGCGTTGCTGCACTTAAGAAATAAATCGGGATGTTTTGTTTATTTCCCTTACATTCCTTAATATAACAAGAACATTATATTGTTGTAAGTTTTTAAAGCATCAAACTATTCATTTTAATAAAATAAAACGAACAGTATAGCCATTGTAAATTTATAATAAAATCTTGCAAATAGTATTCTTCAACCTATTAGAACCTAAACTAAGATAAAAAATAAAGAACAAGTAAACTTAGTCCATTTTAGGCGGCAGTTCGTGTACATGACCTAAATATATAAATATTAAACAATATAATTATAACAACCTTTTCAATTCCTTGTCTATAACTGTATTATAAATATATTTTCGTAAACACTTAAAATACTCAAAAGTACATAATAAAAACTAAATTCTTTGAGCTGGTATTATTGTGTATTCAAAATATAATATTTTATATATTCTCCTGAACTGTAAAGTAATGAAATACAACTTTATTTAGTCTACGATTTCTTATTACAAATTGCAAGCGGAAAAAGTAGCTATGAGAATTCAAAAAAATCATCTAATATTATTTATTTTATTACCTAATACTTCTTTGTATTATTGAACGATAACCTATAGCTCCTTAGAGCTTAAATTTGAAGGATGAACACTTAATTTTTATTTATTAATACTTTTTAAAGATGCATAATAATTAATTCTAATGTAACATTCATATAAATGTACACCTAACATGTACCATTTTAATATTCGAAGCCGATTTTCAAAAGGGAATGTGTTGTAGCGGGATGAATTTTTTTTTTTAAATCTTGATAATGACCACGATTGAGATATAGTCCGACAAACTTTTGTATGCGTGTGGCGGTTTTCGAAATAGTCATTTGTTGTCAGCTAAGTATAGTCCGCGTAAAACTACTAGTCCGCTCTGAATATAGAAATGAATCGCGTCGCCATGGCAAATTGTATGACTGCACCTGCTCGCAACAACTTCAGAGCGGATTAAAACTTATTTTATTTGTCAATAAAATGAATATTTTTTACATTATTATTAGAGATTTGGTATAATACGTTTATAAAATAATTATTTTTGCCATTTCTTAGATAGTTTTACAAACTGGGCTGTGATAGCCTAGTGGTTAAGAAACTCGGCCTGTCGATCGAGGTGTCCGAGGTTCAAATCTCACGCACCTCTGATTTTCAAAGTAATGTGCTCTTTAGAAATTAATTATCACTTGCTAAAACGGTGAACGAAAACATGGTGAGGAAACCTGCATACCTAAAAGATTTATCAAAAAAAGTCTCAAAGGTATGTGAAGTCCACCAATACGTGGCCAGCGCGGTGGACTATGGCCTTATCCTTCTCATTCTGAGAGGAGACCCGTGCCCAGCAGTGGGACAGTCATGGGTTGATGATGATGATGATGATGATTTGACAACCTGGCAACATTACATTATCTAGCAATGCATTACAACACGCATAGAGAACTTTGTCAGACTATATAATTATGCATTTTTCCTTCAAGATGCTTTACTGTATAACACACGCGATCGGATGAGTCAAGAGATGGTTCAGCACGAACGGCGTTCCTACGGTGACCTCCAGCGGCTCCAAGTGCATGTCCTCGTCATCATCAGCTGGCTCCAGGGTATCAGATGATATGGACATCTTCTCTCGACCGTCTAGAAGCAGATCTGTTGATGTGTTGTCCTCTGGAATGTCCTGGTCGAATACCTCGAAAATAATAACAAATTTGGCATTTTAAAAATGTAGGGAATTCAAAATCTGGGTTAAATGAGTGGGATTAAATTCCCATATACGCACTTCTTTCAAAATGTTAAAGTTAACTAAAGAGCGAATAGTCCGCTAAATTATCGTTGGCTAAAGTAAATTAGAGATAAAAAAAAAACTATCAATTGTCATGAGCGATAAAGGTGTATAGGTAAATTCAGGAAATATGCTGCATCTTCCTACGCAATCATCTGTTTACCGCGGTCAATCAAAACAGGAATAATTTTAAACATGAACTCCGAAAATCCAGCCATTGAGAGCTACTTTTGGTAGCTAGCTACACCACCTCCATACCTATTTCTACCCAATAACAGCAGTGTTACGCGCTGCTGTGTTCTGGTTTGAAGGGTGTGGTAAGAGAGATATACGAGTACTTATCCGAGGCATTCCAGCAGTCCTTAGGGGTAGCAGTATATCTGTTTCCTAAAAGAGGAATCTAATCTTATTTGGCTTTGATTACAGAAGTCTATAGGCGGCAGTAGCGACTTATCAGGAAGACTGCTCGTCTGCTACTCCTATATTATGAAACTCACCTCATCATCATATTCCTCGTCAGGCATGGTACGACCTGACTCCAGGTCCGGGCTAGCATAGTTCATGAAGCCACTATCATCGCTGTACTCGAAGTCGCTCTCGTAGTCATCACAATCGAAGTAGCGGCTCTGAAATGGAGAAAAAGATCAATCAGATTATTCTGTAATGTAGAACTGATTGTTAAACCGATTAAATTATACGGTAGTTTTCAATATAAAAAAGGTTAAAAATGTAATGTAATAAAGTTTTTTTTATAGCTTTCGCGCATTTCACCTTTTAAAGGTCAGAATATGTGTTGGTTTTAAGGCTGATAGAAATCTGTGGTTCGACTTCGAAGGCACTGCCGCCGAACCTATTTCTGTCTAAAAAAGATGTAACAACACATCTTTTGCCGACTTTAGGCAAGAATCTGGTCTTATTGGAGCGGCAGTTGCACATACCACTCTTCCAGTCTTGGCTACTCCATATTATAAAAATGTTTAATATATTAGAAATTAATTATCACTTGCTTAAACGGCGAAGGAAATCATTATGAGCAAACCTGTACCTATAGCTAAGAAATCTTTCAAAAAAAGTTTTCAAAGGTATGTGAAGTCTACCAATTCGCACTTGGTCAGTGCGGTGAATTATGGCCTAATCCTCATTTTGAGAGGAGACCCGTGCCCAGTGCCGTGCCAGTACAGTAATGGATTGATGATGATTATAAAAAAGTTAGCATTTAACATCAAGTGACTGTATGCACATTGCACGTGTCTCTCATTATGCAATAAACCGTTAAATTAGATATCGTACATAACAAACACGGTTATGCCGACGGAGTAAATATTTATATTATTATCGTTTTGTAGACTTTATCCAATAATATTTACGTTCTAAACAAGAATACACGTGTACGAAATTGCATAGGTCAATTATAACTTATGCAAATATGACATCATCTGTGGTAATCTAGATTCATTATCTTTATTGTTACCATAGATTAGTAAAGATACTTCGCCGCCTTGAAATTGAATGAAGCCACAAACGTCTTATTAGTAAGTTCTTTTTTGAATTCTTGACAAAAAAAAACTTTATTAAAAAACATTTACGAATAAATAACTAAAACTGCGTAATTTACATAATAAATAAATAATTATTTCAAATATTTTAGGGACACTTTAGCACGAAGACGTGGCAAAACTTTTTTACGCAACTATTTCAATTCTCAAAACTGGGTACGTTTTCTTGTTAGCAGTGAGTAATCTTTACTAATCTATGATTGTTACACATGCTTCCGTTAGTATGTCATCATTATTTTTAAGTTATTGTGAGTCATTGTTATAATTATGAAGTGAAATAAGCGTTAAAATAGATGCTGAGGTTGACATACAAGGTCAATAGTAAAGCATGCACTAAACAGCTTAGCTTAGTGTCTCAGCCGACATGCTTCTTTTAGCATAGCGATGGGCAATATAGCTGTTTTTCGAAAGCTAGATACAGTGATCATAAGCTACACAACGCACACGTTTGAGCGCCGTTCCCAATTATAACGCGCAGTTTGAACGCTCGATGCAGCGAAAGAACCCGAAAAAGACGATGTAGCATTAATACAGACGCTATTTTTTTTTTCTTAAACGCTTTCTAGACTCACAGCCCCACACTAGGATTCCCTGTGGCGTGGGTGCCATGGACACACACATAGACAAATACACAAACACTCAGACCCAGAAACAGAAATCTAAATTCATCATTCAGATGTCTGTCTGGCCGCGAATCGAACCCGGGACCCTTTGCGCGTCAGACCGGTATGGCGATCGCTTCTTTTTCAAATCAAATCAAATATAATTTATTGTGGAACATGGGTACATGGTACATGGTACAAACATAGTATTTTGAGTACAACATATTCCCGCCGCAGGTGGGCATACAATAATTGTGCAATAAAATATTAGTAGCAGACAATATAGTCCAGGAGGAATTGGCGCATGAGTACCGAAAACTATTCCACCTCAATTTTTTTATGCGATCCTCTTTAAATTGTCCTACTGGTGAAATAAATGCATGTTGCCATGGGGCAACCCCGTGCCATATTGTTTAAACTGAAATTGTTTAAACAATTGCAAGGAATTGTTATTTTTCAACCGGACAAATTTTTTTTATATTCTTTATTGAAATACGAATAAAAAAAGTCCTATGACTTTTCACGATAAAGTTAATATTTTTAGAGATATGAATTTTTAAAGGTTCGAAAAATGTCAAATTTGGTTACTTTTGACCCATGAAAAATATATTAAAAAAAAAATATATAAATAATATATTTTTTTTAATTCTTTATACAATAGTTAATAATATTCTTAATAGAGACTTTTAAAAATTTTATTGTTTATACCTGTTTTATAATTGTTAATTTCACGCGCTCACAAGTATGCGCCGCTTACCTTTAAGTATCGCCGTCTCTCTCTATGATAATAACTATGATAATAACAAAAAATAATATAAACTGATAAAAAAGTAATTTTATTTACATGTTCCGATTCATGCTTAAATAACTTTCGTAAAATTGATTTCAGAAAAAAAAATTATGAGAAACAAATTGTAGACAATTTAATTATTAATAACATTGCTCTCTTTAACAATCTTGATAAAGTTAATAGTTTTTAAGATAAATGATAAATAATGATTCAGGACATAGAGAGGCCGATGCAGCGCATGAGTCAGAGAGAGACGGCGATACTTAAAGGTAAGCGGCGCATACTTGTGAGCGCGTGAAATTAACAATTATAAAACAGGTATAAACAATAAAATTTTTAAAAGTCTCTATTAAGAATATTATTAACTATTGTATAAAGAATTAAAAAAAATATTATTTATATATATTTTTTTTTAATATATTTTTCATGGGTCAAAAGTACCCAAATTTGAGATTTTTCGAACCTTTAAAAATTCATATCTCTAAAAATATTATTTTTATCGTGAAAAGTCATAGGACTTTTTTTATCCGTATTTCAATAAAGAATATAAAAAAAATTGTCCGGTTGAAAAATAACAATTCCTTGCAATTGTTTAAACAATTTCAGTTTAAACAATATGGCACGGGGTTGCCCCATGGCAACATGCATTTATATCACCAGTAGGACAATTTAAAGAGGATCGCATAAAAAAATTGAGGTGGAATAGTTTTCGGTACTCATGCGCCAATTCCTCCTGGACTAATATAAAATATTAATTACAACAATAGAAATATAATGATTATTTTTAGTCATTTGAATTAAATTGTAATGGAAAATAATTTATATTGGATAACAATAATTATTATATAGATTTGTCATTTAAAAAGTCATTTAATGAGTAATAACACTTGTCAATTAAAAAATTATATAATTTTCGCTTAAATAATTCTATTTCAATAGTGGCACGGATCGTTGCGGGTAACTTATTATATATAATTGGGGCTTTGACAAATATACTTTGTTTATATAAGTGTGTTTTTGATGCTAATATACATAAGTTAGCTGCTCTACGTGCTCGAGTCTTAAATTCACAGCATCGTGTCGATACTACTCGATACGTAATACGCAAGTTATAGCCGTTATGTATGGAGTTGCACGGCCCTCTAACGTGACTTACGTGACTATTTTGTTTCCGTGCATTAGAAAGATAAAGAATTTTAATTAATCGTAGGTATAGTATTTGAGCATATAATGCTCCTTCTGGCATAATTTTTATTTTTTATTTCTATGTTATTTAACAAAAGTGTCTGTTGTGGGGTTACCTAAAACGCCTAGCAGATATCTATACTTCTATACTAATATAATAAAGAGGAAAACTTTGTTTGTTTGATTGTAATGAATAGGCTCAAAAACTACTGGACCGATTTTAAAAATTCTTTCACCATTCGAAAGCTAGCATGAAAACCGGTAGCATTCATTGCTATGCAGATGATAGCACGGGAGATGCTGTGTGCCCAGGCCGTGCGAACACCTCTCGGACACTCGTGGAAGAAAGCAGAATCCGACTTGTGTCTGAAATCGAGAACTCTCTGGAGCGGGTCTCGGAATGGGGTCGTCTTAACCTTGTTGAGTTCAACCCCACGAAGACACAAGTCTGCGCGTTTACCGCTAAAATCCCCCATTCGTCATAGCGCCTAAGTTCCAAAGGACCCATCTCACCATTGATAAAAGTGTAGGGATCCTGGGAGATGACATCTCGTGTGACGTGCAGTATCGGAGTCATTTGGAAGTTAAAGCCAAGTTGGCATCAAAGAAACTGGGCGTCCTGAACAGAGCCAAGGGGTACTTCACTGCGGGGCAACTCCTTTTGCTTTATAAAGCACAAGTGAGGCCACACATGGAGTATTGCTCGCATCTTTGGGCAGGGGCGCCACAATATCAGCTTAACCCACTTGACTCCGTACAGAAATGCGCGGTGCGAATCGTCAATGACCCAGTGATCTCTGATCGGTTAGATAGAACCCTTAAGCCTGCGGAGGGACATAGGTTCCCTCTGCGTGTTCTACCGGCTTTACAGTGGTGTGTGTTCTGAGGAACTTCACGATCACGAGGTTCGATCTGGTGCCTACATTACCCTTCCTTCATCGCACCACTCGCCGAAGGATGAGGTTCCATCCACATCAACTGGACCCGTGGCGGTCCTCCACGGTTCGGTTTGCACGGTCATTTTTACCGCGTACGTGTAAAATGTGGAATGAACTTCCTCCTGAGGTATCCCCTCAGGACTATGACATGGGGCTCTTCAAGAGGGATGTAAAAAGAGCTCTCCTTCAAAGCCGGCGATGCATTGGCGACTCCTCTGGTGTTGCAAAATGTCCATAGGCGACGGTGACTGCTTTCGATCAGGTAGCCCGTCTGCCTTATCGATAGGTTAAATATAAAAAAAAAATAAAAAAAAAAACTACATTATCCACGAGTAACATAGGCTATATTTTATACGAAATATATTTGATAAATAGATTTTGAGGCGGTACAAAGTTTGCCGGGTCAGCTAGTAATAAATATATCATGACCCCATAGATATTCAATAATATTCAAAACAAATACAAAATTTGATAGTGAAGTACTTTAATAACTAAATGCATTATGGATGCGTAAGGTCCAACATTTAAGAATAGAAATATCTCAAGAAACTACTTTTTAGTAACCAGTAAGTATAGTTCCGCGTTATTGTAATGAGAGCATGACCTTGTTAATTAAATGAAGTATTTCCGTAAAGGCTACCTACATCAGTACATTCAGTAATACCACAGTATGTAATACGTTGTCAGTAGTTTCATGCGAAACGAAACGTTATTTATATAAGGCTACTCACACATTCCGTTTGAAGTTATTGGTTTTTATCATAATATAAAAGTGTTAATTAAAAAAAATTAAAACCCTCGTTTATTACATAACATCCCAGGTAAAAGTGTGTGTAATCCAAAAACGCCAATATTAATTAATTTTATTTTTATTTATTTTATTTATTGTGAAATATACACACAACGTACAACAAAATATAAGTTATATTTACTTGTATATAAGCATCTGTATATGTTATAGAATAACGACGTATGAATAGCGTCATCGTGGAAAATGTATGCGCCTTTAACTTATTAAAAAATAGTCAAAAGTAAAAAAAAACAGCAGGATTCCGTAATAAAGAAACAATGTGTGTGTGTAGCCTAATGTGAACACTCCGTTTTTCAGTATATCGGTTATGGTATGTCAGCCATGCGTAAATATTTTATAATGTTGGTACAACCATGTAACTTAGCTTAAAACGAAACGTGCGATATCAAATAAATTATATTTAAACGTAACTAAAATAAAAGTAACGTAAATTTGATAGATTTTATTAAATAAAAGTTCTCAGCTTAAAGTAATTTATTTCATTGCTTGTTATGTGACGAAAAATCTTTTTGATATATCTTTTCAATACACCAGCGCATGCGTGAAACGGAACGTTCTACAGCACTACCAACCATCCCATCAAATGTCTGTAAATTATGTCAGTCAGTGACTCAGTGTCAAAAAAGATTACAAAGCTAATGTTGCTAATATGAATCGCATAACATAATAACAACAAAGAAATAATCTAGTCGGGTATGACGCGTGTTAAATTGAACGAGTGTTCGTAACATTCACGTAATAACATCGGAACGAAATTATGGTAAACTGACATTACGATGGCTGCTATAATAGCGAACGACTCGCCCAAATATCGTAACAGTTTGATCTGCTGCAGTCCTCGAAGCGCGGACATCGTTTCTGGTACCTCATCGTCATCTACATCGGGTTGCGTGTCAGCTGACGAGAGTTACGACTCGAATTATATCCCGAAGTCGATCGCTAACCGTAAGTTGAAGATACATAACACAGCGACGCGAGAGGAGATCGAAAAGGCGATAAACCAGTGCAAGGAGCTTGTTTTAAGCAGCCCCCAGTGTTCTGATGAGCGAAAATGGTTAGTGCGGTACTTAGTCGAATTACGTTTACGATTGGAGGACTTGAAGGACAGCGACGGGGTCCTAAGGGCCCGTGTCGCGATCAAGGGCCACCATTTCGAACAACAGACAAATACTGGTAATAGGAAGCTGTATTGTGATCACTGTAGTGGAGTTATTTGGAGTATTGTCCAAAGTTCGTACATTTGCACCGACTGTGGGTACCTATGTCACTACAAATGCGTTGATGACATCTGTAGGGTGTGCGCGCACGTCGTGATGACAGAGAAGGGCCAGTTCGAGATGAGCATCTGTCCGGAGAAAGGGTTAGCGGCTCAGGACTACAAGTGTGCGGAGTGCCACACCGCTTTAACCTTCAAGGACACATGGAATGAGCCTAGATTGTGCGACTACACAGGTCTGTATTTCTGTGCAACGTGCCATTGGAATGATTTATCACCTATCCCGGCCCGAGTCGTCCATAACTGGGATTGGGAGAAGCGCTACATATCCCGGATAGCTAGCCAAATGCTGAACCTATCGTGGAGTCGACCGTACATTGATATCGAGAGCATTAATTCTAGATTATTCAACTTCATAGCCGAGTTGGAATGGGTGCATAAAATGAGACGAGATTTGGAATGGATGCGTCGTTACTTATGCGCTTGTACCGAAGGCACGAGTTTGCTATCTCCATTGTTCGTGCAACTAGGAGATGTGAATAAGAAGTACAGTATGGCACATCTCCAAGCGATTAACGATGGCAGCCTGGAATCACAGTTAACGGAACTTACCGAAGTCTGTCGTGCACATATCACGAACTGTGCGCTCTGTTCCGGTAAGGGCTACCTCTGTGAAGTTTGCGGTAACAACGAAATCTTGTATCCGTTCGATTCTGGCGCAATTATGTGTGATAAGTGTAATTCTATGTACCACAGAGGTTGTTGGTTGCGGAAAGGACAGAAATGTCTCAAATGTGTGCGTTTGGATGACAGGAAAAAAAGTAATGTAACAACAGATGACACTGATTCAAACCATCAGTATGACATTGACAAATTTGTTGAATAAATTGTGTTTGAATGATTCGCCACTCTGTTAAATTTCTTACTAATCTGTCATAATTTAGTTATAAGAAATTTAATGACAGTCAGAACTTTAGAATCAACGACATTATTAAATAATTGACAGAGAAAATATATATAGTAAAATAATAGAAATCAATGTTATTTATACATCTGATAAAAGTTAATATTACATTTAATAATATCTGTCATAGTTTTGATATAAATAAATATAACGACAGTCAGAACTTTAGAATTTATGACGTGAATAAATATTTGACAGAACAAATATATAATTAAACAATTTAAGACAATATTATTTATGATATAGCATCTGAAAGTAAGACATAAAATTAATTGAAATAGATATTAGGAATAATTTGTAATTTTTAAAATCTGGGATCTATTTGAATGTTTAAAAAGGTTTACTTGACAGACTGCTTGTGATGTGGTTGCAAAAATGCAAACTTTACGTAATATAGATACTATTATTTAGTTTAATAAATCATCATAAACAATTTTAAATGACTTTCTCTTGCATTGGAAAATATTTTGTTGAATTCTTTGAAGAATATCCGTCTATAAAGTTCTTTAATTTCTTCAAAATTGACAATGAAATTCTTCATTTAAATTCAACTTCAAACCATTATGACTCAGTCATTTAATTAACATATACTTTTTAATGATTTATTAACAAAAAATATAGGGTAAGTTAGGGTAATATGGGGTAAAACCATATGAACAAAATTAAAGACTAATATATTTTTAAAATTCATTGAATAAGCCTGCTAATTTAATTATTTCACCTTATAAGTAACTTAACCATATGTTGACTTACTTATAAGGCCAATATCTTAGTCCCTACGTGGCAGCGCATATGATCGGCTTCAGGTAGAACCTTTTTTATATGGAGTTGGTCATATGTCCATATGGTGACTTACCATCAGGCGGATTGTATGTTCATTTCCTACCTCAATCACATATACAAATTAAGTTAAGATTAAAACTTTGCAACAACCCGCTACAAATATGTATGATGGTATATATTTTTTAACCATGCAGTATGTACCACTTTCCCTCCCACAAAGGATGCGTGCAGATGCAAAAAATTAAGACTGAACGGTTAAGTCTTAACGATTAACACTCGTAGAGTCAACTTACCCTGATGATGCTCCGTTTTGAAGCGAAACACGTGTTGGTGGTGGTATGTATGGTGGTGTATATTTTTAATATTTTGCATCTGCATGCATCCTTTGTGGGAGGGTGGTACATAGTATACTGTATGGTGAAAAATATACACCATCATACATATTTGTAGCGGATTGTTGCGAAGTAGTTTTAATCTTAACTTAATAGCATGGATTTCCACAAAGTAACGCCTGATACAATTAACTATTAATCACATATGATTTTACTGGTGCCCATATTACCCAAACTTACCTAGACTTTTAATCTTTTGTATAAATATTTTTACATTACTTTATGACTTTGTATTGTATTTGTTTGTTTTAAGACAAAATGGTTGCTTTTAGGCAGCGATGTGATAGCAATTGGTGTGAAATGACTTAGAATATACAAGATATGTAGAAAGCGCGTATAAATACAAACAAAGGTGGTAGAACCCTTTATAGTTCGACTCTTCGGCACCACCGCCACACCTATTTCTGTTATAACAGCAGTGTTAAGCGCTGCTGTGTTCTGGTTTGAAGGAGGTGGTAAGGGAGGCATACTTTTCCGAGGCGTTCCAGCTTTGTCCTCAGGGGTGCATTTGTGGCCGACTTCTGGTAGGACTAATCCTATCTGGGGTTGATTACAGATGTCCATGGGCGGCAGTAGCCACTTACCATCAGGTAGTTTGCATGATCGTCTGCCACTCAATACAATGTTTCGCTAATTCTATGTATTTTTATATTCTAAGAGTTTAAATAATCTTAGAAGCTTTCGTATTTAGTTAGCTTTGAAATGGCAATAAAGTTTGTTAAGCTATTTTTCATATCGTCCATGAAGTTCTAACAGTGTGTAAGTCAAAAATGTCTACTTTTCAGGACAGCAAAAAAACTGTCTAAAATTTTAATTAGCTACATTTGAGGAATTTTTTTTGGAAGAAGTATTTAAAATCAAGTCATTGAAGATATTAAAAACGTTTTATATAAAAAAAATCTATATATTAAGATTTTAGCGTGACTTACGCGGTGTTGACTAAAAATTGCTTGGACATACGTTATGTTTCTTAAGCAGGGTAGGGTATTTTATAAAAAAAACTGTCATTAATTTTAAATTGTTTTTAATAAGGAACTAACTCTAATAAAATAAATTGTTACGTCTTTGGTACCTATATTTTTCAAACATAATTATCAAAATGCACATTATATTTTGAAATCAGTCAAATCAAAAGTTCTAGGTAGTAGATAAATAGATGTGATATTTTGCTAAAACAAATAATCCATCCCCTTATCCTCCCTTCCCATCCTCTGTGATGCTCCCGACGGCGTACTTTTCGGGTACGGTGGGTCTGTCTAAGCATCGATGCTCCTGGGTGCGTGATGTATTGGCGCGAAGGCCAGGGAGACGCCGTGAAACCGCACTCCGCCGGCCGCCCGCTTAATTGGGGACCTGAACTCAGGCAACACCGCCAACCTCTGGCCCAGGAGGCTGTCCCGCCAACCGGCGAAAAATCCGTTGCACGATTACCCTGTCGAAGTAAGAGACCGGATTGAAGCCGAGTAGACGTGCTCAGGGGGACCGGGAGCCCCTCCGTCCTCCGCGCCAGCATCCCACATTACCACTGTGAATACGGGGCTATGAGACCCGCACTTTGTTCTGTGCGGCGTCGACGGAGCATCTCAATTCCTTTGTAATTCCTCCTCTTTTTAGAACACCACCATGAAAAGGCAGAATAAGGAAAACGTATACTCAGCGGCGACCTCCTCCTCTTACCCTCCACCCTTACTGTGGATATGTGTAACATCAGGGGGCTTCACCACCTTGAGACGACATATTCGGCTTTCCTCATTTTGACGGAGACGCAAATATGGCCCTCGGGCTATACATCGTATTTAGATTACCCCGGCTACAGTATACAACATGCCTTTAGACGTCAAGCCTGGGTATGTTCGGGGTGATTTCTGCCGCCGCCATCCCAGCTACGTTGAAGACAAGGACCTATCCTTATTTTGTGGGTGCGCATGGATATTAGGGCGCAGACCCGCATCTACGCGTGCCAATATAGGGTCTAAACCGGGAATGTTGAGACAACTCGATTATTCGAGCATGTCAGGAGTCGAGCAGTGGGCAACTGATGAAACGCTGCAGCAGTGTCCTTCGGTAGAACTGGTGATTCTACGTGACTTCAATACCCACCATATGTAGTTGCTGGGCCCGAATCATATACTTCGCCGGAAGAACTGCATAATATATTACTTCTGCTTGGGATATGGGCTCTCCCAGGCCGTACCCAGTCATACTAGGGTACCTGATATCGAGATCCATACTGCTCCTTTCTGGATCCTTTGCTGATCAACCATTCTGAAAACTACCAAGTGATGGTCAAGGCTCCTCTAGTATCTTCTGATCATTGCTTGATAAGTTCTTCTGTGCTCTTGTCGTGTCTCACGTGGGTTCAGGAGAAGTCTCCGGAGAAGTGACAAGTTTGGCACGACGGGTTACCTAAATTACGCAAATTACCTTTTCTGGGAATAAATCTCACGCAGAACTTTGGACGTTATGAATTTGTATGCAACTATCTGACTTACGCTGTGTTGTCCCTTAAAGTTTACTTACGCAGTGTCAGTTTTTTCGAAATAAACAGAGCTATTGGCTAGCTATCTTTTTTTTGATTGGCCAGAAAAAAGCGCGCGGGCATTCTTCATCCAATGGCATCAAAATGTCAAAACCATCAAAAAATGACTTTCGCACTGTTAGAACTTCATGGACGATATGTAATTTAAAACATAATTATATGTCGCTTGTAATAATAAATAAGCAATTTTGTCAAAAGAGCTTGTATAAATTGTATAACAAATATCATAGTTATTTAAATGTATTTTAATATAATATAAAAATTATGAGTATGGAAGTGTAATTGATTTAAAATATATTTTGAAAATAACATACTACTTACCATTTCGACATTTTTTATTAGTAGAATCTTTGATAAGTAAAATAGCAAGATACTTCATCGCCTTGAAATAAAATGAAGCCACAAAATTATGATTTTATCCCTTTTTTGAATTCTTGACAAATAAAAAATATTTTTAGCGAAAAAAATCGTATAAATCACGAATACTACGTAATGTATGTAATAAATAACTAAGTATTTCAAACATTTTAGGGACATTTAGAACGGAGACGTGGCAACACTTTATTTACGCAACATTTTCAATTCTCAATACTGGTTACACTTTCTTGTTAGGAGTTATCAATCTATGTATTTTACTCATCTAAGGCATAGATTAGTAAAGATTACTCACTTCTAACAAGAAAATGTACCCAGTTTTGATAATTGAAATAGTTGCGTAAAAAAGTTTGCCACGTCTCCGTGCTAAAATGTCCCTAAAATATTTGAAATAATTATTTATTTATTACGTAAATTACGTAATTATTACGTAAATTAGTTCTTTATTCGTAAATTTTCTCTAAAAATGTTTTTATTTGTCAAGGATTCAAAAAAAGAACTTACTAGAATAAGCCGTTTGTGGCTTCATTCAATTTCAAGGCGGCGAAGTATCTTTACTAATCTATGATCTAAGGGTAGAATATATCTTATAATTTATAATATTTTGGACCAATCACAGTGAAGCATACGTAGCACAATAAAAAAGTAGCCAAAACTTTGTCTCAAGTTTTGTTCCTGTTAATGAGATCATTACAGACATACATAAGACGAAGATAATTTATAGACTTTAAACATCTTTGAAAAGCTTTTGTTAATAGAATTCTTAGGTTAGTTTTCCTAACGATGTTTTTCTTCACCCTTAAAGCATTATTAGTAATAATTATTTACACTTCCATATTTATAAGTTGGTATAGATTTTAATCGTTACATATTGCTAAGTTGACAGTTATTACACTTTTCAAAATAAGTGGTTTTACGTTCTATGAACTGAGTAAGCTTGGTTATCTAATTAACCCAATTTATGCTACACCATTGAGCGTAAGAACTTACGTAACGTTTTAAAATAACTATTTTGTTACAAAAACTCACGCGACCGCAGTTTTGCGCGATTACGTAGCCGCTGCGGTTACGCAGTAGTGGTAGGACGGAAAGAGATCATATTGTTCACCGTCGCAGCGGAAACAGCAGAAAATCGCGACGCCACGGAAATAAGTCGCGTGAAAACGGTTTATTTTTACACGAGTTGCGGTTATGCGTCCGCGCGCGGTTGCGGTAGAAAAACGCTCCGTGAGTTTTGCCTCTGAACAGGGAATAAAGTTATTATATTTATTTTAATTTTTAAATTATAATGTAATTTAAAAACGGTTTGGTATATGTAAAGTTTTCTATGGAGTATGGAATGCGGTAAACAGATAAAAATGGCGGCATTTTATTTAAAAATTCGAATATTTATGTGAATAAAGTATGTAACGATTACAATCTATGCTATTATTAGTCAATATATTTGGATCGATAATAAATTGGTGCTGTAATCTTTTTTGGAAACGCTTTAATTGGCTTGGCGTAAATTGCCTTAAAAATAATATTATTCTGCTATTATGGTTGTCATTGCAAATTTTAAAATAACAATATATAATATGTTTAAGATAGTTGATGCTGATATATTTTAGAAATTTAATTAAAAAATTAACGATATTTTGTGTTTTATTGTGTTGTTCTCCTGTGACTATATATAATTTTCTTTTGTCATGTTTATCACAGATACGTCGCTATGTTTAACTGAATGCGGAGGGTAATGTTATTGGATCGTATGTACTTATGTCATAGATTAGTAAAGATTACTCACTCCTAACAAGAAAATGTACCCAGTTTTGAGAATTGAAATAGTTGCGTAAAAAAGTTTTGCCACGTCTCCGTGCTAAAATGTCCCTAAAATATTTGAAATAATTATTTATTTATTATGTTAATTACGCAGTATTAGTTATTTATTCGTAAATTTTCTATAAAATGTTTTCATTTGTCAAGAATTCAAAAAAAGAACTTACTAATAAGCCGTTTGTGGCTTCATTCAATTTCAAGGCGGCGAAGTATCTTTACTAATCTATGACTTATGTATGTAAAGTTCGCGCTAAACTTCTAGTAGTTCTAGTCCGCTCTGAATTGCGAATTGAAGGTGTAGTCAGAGAACCAAATGAGGTCGAACACAACTACAAGTATGTCATCAACAACCCATTACTGTCCCACTGCTGGGCACGGGTCTTCTCTCATAATGAGAAGGTGTAGGCCATAGTCCACCGCGCTGGCCAAGTGCGTATTGGTAGACTTCACATACCTTTAAGATTTTTATCTCTCAGGTATGCAGGTTTCCTCACGATGTTTACCTTCAACGTTTAGCAAGTGATAATTAATTTCTAATACGCACATAACTGAAAAATCAGAGATGCTTGCCTGGGATTGGAACCTCGGACCCCTCGATCGAGAGGTCGAGTTTCTTAACCACTAGGCTATCACTGCTTTTCATGTACAAGCATGTACCTACTCCGTAGCAATAGTAAGGTACATAAACGTAGCACACTAACGCAGCTATGTACCCGCGGGCGAGAGCGGGCAGCGAAAGCACAGTAATATTTCTACTGTGGCGAAAGGGTGCCGTCTGTCTTCGTCCCGCTAATCTACAACTTGCTGTTCAACGCGACCCGTTTCTATATTCAGAGCGGACTAGAAGTTTGGCGCGCACTCTACCTATATCCCAGTCTCTGGCACGCCTTGCAGCCCAAACGGCTTGACGGATTAACATATGATGTGTCGTTGGGTTCGTCTAAATTGTGGGAGAGATGTAAATTATATTTTTGAGCAGTCGGTTTTTTAGTAACAATAATTCATCTAGTTTTCCTTGTGAGTGTTCCACGAAGTAAGGCATTTTATGTTCATTACGTAGTTTTAAATTACATGTTACTGACAGAAGCCGTAAGAAGTTTGTTTCATAATTGTTATTATTGTACCAACGATAATATTACTATTATGTTCTAATCTTGTATGGGAAGAACCTTACGAGTAATTTGTTTCGGATAATGAGTAATTTAGCATGTAGTTAGACCAACAACACATTTTTACTCAAATAGGTATTATTGATGTGAAACATCTATAGCCGCACGTAAAACCGATTTCTGGCGTGGCGACGCATGCCGTGGCGCGACGCTATACGATGGTATATATATACAGTCTATATGCAGTAGTGTGTACGGTGTGGCGACGCGTCGCCATGCGCAAAAATCGTAATATTTTATTTTATCATTATGACATATTTAGTTCCTATCACAATATGTTCTTTTCTGCATATTACTTTTACAAAATAATGTCGATGTTTCACATCTGCCAGGCGTCCCGTGACGGCTCACATTTTTTTTGTTTACGAGGGGAAAACCTTCAAAAGGTAGGTAACCGACGCCACAGCTTTGTGCGGTAAGAATCCCACATAACCCCGTGCCGCTCCCACGGCATAGGGTACCTTTTAAAGGTTTCCCCCTCGAAAACAAAAAAAAAATGAAAAAAAAAGGTACCCGACGCCGTAGGAAGTGTCGTCGGTTTATTTGGGATTTTTACCGCACCAAACCCAGGCGGCCGTCCTTAGTGCTTGGTGGAGAATTCTGGGTTCTCCGACGGTACACAACCGGCGTCCTCCAAACGCTTAGCTACTGCCGGGCTCTGCCCTGCCCAACCCATCTGATGTTTACAACTGTCTGCGACCACACATACCGCAGCTTTCTCGGGGTTGCTATCCGGGTGTTTTCAGCTCCCACTCCCGCTCGCTACCCCGAAAGCCCGCTTTTAGTCGCCTCTTACGACAGGCAAGGAATACCGTAGTACTATTCTGGTCCCGCAACTACAGACAATAAATCTTGTACGTACCTGACAGTCGAGGCATCGACACGACTCCCGATAAGTGCAGGTGTTCATAGCGCTCTCCAGGTGTTTCAGGTGTGTGGGTTCCACCTCAAGGCGAGGCTTGCGGCGCGCCAGGGAAGACAGGAACGACATCAGGGAGATACGACGAGGTTTCTGCTTTGGGACATCCCTGGGGAGAGAAATGTAATAGGAATTATTAAGGATAGACTTTTATGGATTACTAGCTTTTGTCCACGGCTTCGCCCGCGTTTAAAAGAAAATAATATGACATACTAACATACATAAAATAGAAAATTCGTACCTTCATTGGAATGACAATGGCGCCATCTGGCGAAAATTGGTCGTACCAACTCTGAAACCTTCGTGGGCTTATAGACAACAACTTTGCTAAAGATCATCACTTGATCAAATGCATAGTTTACGATTCAATCCTTACTATCGATTAAAATATCAAAATATCGATTTTTTTGGCCCAAAAGATCGGTTCTCCGATTAATCGATCTTAAAACTTAAAACAAGAACACAGCAAATCCACAATATAGGTAGATATAACATAGCAATAGATGTGGTAATCGAACCACAGAATACTAACCCATCTTCGACATTATTGAGAGCTGCCGGCTTCATCTCATCTTCACACAGCCTCGCCTCGCTCTGTCTGCGCTTGATGCGACGCTTCACACCCATGCCCGGTTCTGTCTTGTCAGTTTCATATGACACTGTAGAATAAGATATAATTATATACAAAAACAGTATAATTACGACACACAAACGAATAAACAGCATAATTATGACATATACGACATAGGTAGGAAGTTATAGGCCTAGCGCTTAAAACTCGTTCTCTAATCGGAAGGCCCCAGGTTCAATCTCCGGGCACACATCCTTAATTTTTCTTTATGTGCCTATAAGAAATTATCACTTGATATAAAGCTGATGGAAAACATCGTAAGGTAACCAGCATACCTAAGAAAATTTTAAATACGTTCTCAAACATCGAAATTTGAAAATTTACGTTTTGATTTTAGGCGGGAAAATTATCAATCTTGTTAATATTAAAAAGCGTAAGTCTGTGGCCTCTAAATAATTCAAATGACATCCACTAAGTAGAAAATAAGCACGCAGTCCTACACCTGATAGAATAGAATAGAATACTCTTTATTGCACACTTACAGTTGAAATTGAATAATTAACAATAAGCTTATGGTGTAGTCCGCGCCAAACTGCTAGTCCACGCCAAATTGCTAGTTCGCTCTGAAGTTGTTACGAGCAGGTGTGGTCATACAATTTGCTATGGCGACGCGATTCATTTCTATATTCAGAGCGGACTAGCAGTTTTACGCAAACTATACATGTATGTGGTCATTGCCACTCATGGACATCTATAGCTCCTAGATAGCATTGGTATCCCAACCGAGGTCGGCCGACTCCAATTTCTATCGTAAATAAATAGTTTGAAATGTGTGAAAAGGCACTTATATAACCTTGTACGTTCGCCTTAAGGATAGCAACGTATTTGTGGCCGACCTCAGATAGGCTTCTAATCCTATCTGTGATTAATGAGATGTTCCTGCGCCGCAGTAGCCACTAACTAATTAATTACAAATAAACGAATAATATTTCTTAATAATTCATATTTCTGCCTTATAACAGCAGTGTTAGGCGCTGCTGTGTTCCGTTTTGAAGGGTATGGTAAGGGAGACATACTTTTCCGAGGCGTTCCAGCTTAGTCCTCAGGGGTAGCGGCGCATCTGTGGCCGACCACAGATAGGAATATCTAATCCTATCTCTGGTTGATAACAGATGTCCATGGGCGGCAGTAGCCACTTACCATCAGGTGGACGGCATCCTCGTCTGGTATTCCTATAAAAAAAAACTTTACCACAACCATTCCCATCGCAGCAGTTCCAGTTATCCCCGTTCGTGGAGTTGTCGTACTGGGTCCACATGCCCTGGGCTGATGGGTTCTGGTACACTGTCTGGCTGGACTCGTTCCCGTTTATGGTATCGTATTGGGATTCTGGTTGGTCGAGCACCTGGAAGTAAAGTAGGGTTAGTGGTTAGAAGAAAAAAATATAATTTTAAAACTAAAAGCCACACTAAAATAGCTCAAGGTCTTGATAATTGTTCAAAATTTTAAATTATTCGGACCGTACAAAGTGGGTAAAAATTGAGTTCAAAGATTCCGTTACATACATACATAGATACAACCCAAGACCTTTTCTTTCATGCAAAAAGGAGAAGAAAGAAACAAAGAATGGTTATTCATTTTTTTATTATTTTATTATATAAGTATTTTGTTTTAATAATTATTTTATTTTAGGTGTGTAGGTACAATGTACATGTATTATATTTTTTTTATTTTAATTAATAATTTTATTTTACCTGGTAATGTGCCCGAGTTCCAAGGAAAAACACAGCTCCGGAGGATGCGTTAGACATTTCAGGGTTCTGAAAAAAGAAAAATATTTTTTCTTACTTATGCAAAAGCTTAAAAAAGTAACTTATGAACTTAAATAGATCATTAAAAAAAGAATTGTGTCAAGTTATATAATTAATTGCCACAAAAGATGGTTTAAATTTAAGTTTAAATTTAAGTTGTGGTTTAAATTAATGGATAATTAGGTACCTACATAAGAGATGGCTCAAGTCTTTTTTTTTTATAATATAGGAGTAGCAGACGAGCATGCAGTCCACCTGATGGTAAGTGGCTACTGCCGCCCATGGACATCTGTAATCAACCCCAGATAGGATTAGATGTTCCTACCTAAGGTCGGCCATAGATGCGCCGCTACCCCTGACGACTAAGCTGGAACGCCTCGAAAAAGTCTGTCTCCTTTACCGCACCCTTCAAACCGGAACACAGCAGCGCCTAACACTGCTGTTATTAGGCAGAAATAGGTGTGGCGGTGGTGCTGCCGGAGTCGAACCACAAAGGGTTCTACCACCTTCTTATTAGATTCTTCGTTAATTATATGAGACGGCTTTGGAATTGTCATGACTTTGGTCAGATATAGTGAGTCTTGAATAGAGTAACCTTCCCCCCTTCTTTACCCGTACACAGCAGGCCGTATCCGTGTGCGTGACACGATAGGATGCAAGCACGCGTGCGGGTGTAAACACGTGCGACAGGAAAGGTACCCTCCTATCCCATTGCTGAGCACGTGTCTTTTAGACTGAGAAGAATTTAGACCTATTTAGGTCAAATTTCATTGGGGTGACAAGCGTACACTCGCAGTCAAGTCTCATCACAATTGATTTAGTAGTTTTGATGATTAACTTAATTGTACATTTAATTAACTTTAAATGATCCGACAAAAACAGATTTTTGAAAAATAAAACTACAACTTGTTTAAATGTTTCATTACCTAGTTAAGTACGTGGTTTTGTAGATAATAATATAATCATAGGAATGTTGTTAACAAAATTAAAAACAAATTAATATTACAAACAATGATTTATTGAATATTACAAACAATAATTTGTAATAAATCATTGAAGTAGATAATAAAAATACACTCATAAACTCATAACAATATAATAAAAATAATAGCTAAGTAGTTATTTTTATAAATTATAGAAAATATTCATTAATTATAACGATATCAAATGTTTGTACTAGCAACAAAATCTTATAGAATTAATAAAACTATAAAATCTAATAAAAATGCTAGTAGATTTTACTTAAATTATATTCCAAGTTTAAATAATAGTTTTGGGGTCTAAACTTAGATAAAAAATCATTTATAACTCAATATCGTATGCCTCAAAATTATTAACGAAAACATTGTGAAAAAAATCTTATTTTTTTAGACTTTTTAAGTTCTTAAAGGTGTGTGAAGTCTACCTATATACTGTGCCACCTTCACATGTGATACGTGCCCAGCAGTGGGATTAACGTAATATATAAATGGGCAAAACCAAAGAACTTTCTGAAGGTGGTAGAACCCTTTGTGGTTCGACTCCGGCGGGACCACCGCCACACCTATTTCTGCTTTATAATAAGTGTCAAGTGCTGCTATGTTCTGGTTTGAAGGGTGTGGTAAGGGAGACATACTTTGCGAGGCGTTCCAGCTTAGTCCTGAGGGATAGCGGCGCATCTATGGCCGACTTCAGGTAGTAATAATCCTATCTGGGGTTGATTACAGATGTCCATGGGCGGCAGTAGCCACTTACCATCAGGTGGTTTGCATGATCGTCTGCCACTTAATACAATGTGACGCAAATTCTATGTATTTTTATATTCTAAGAGTTTAAATAATCCTAAGAAGCTTTCGTATTTAGTTAGCTTCGAAATGGCAATAAAGTTTGTTAAGCTATTTTACGTATGTCATTTAAAACATAATATAATCGTCTGCTACTCTTATATTATAAAAAAACGTTACTTTTTACCTTTTCACTTTATCAATCAACCTATTTTATTTATTATTTGATAGCAATGTTAACAATTAATTTTAGAAATATAATTATGATGGAATGTTTACTACGTAACTAATATGTAATCGTTAATGACTATACTACAATTAAAAGTATGTTTCAAAAACAATACCTTTTATGAATCCTGTGTTGATTTCTTTTGTTTTTTCTGTTTTTCTTCTGTTTTTGTGGTCAGATATTTCTACTGAGTCATTTCTAACCTCAACTAGGGGATGACGGGATTGTGACCTGCGCAATACTATTTCGGGGTTGCTAGGGATAAATTGGGGTTTCTTTGGGGATGGAAAAGTTGTCGTATTGAAAATTATTCTGATGCTGTAATATCCTTTATTATTTTTTATAATATTTCAGAAGTAATCGAGCATGCTGTTCACCTGATGATAAGTGGTTCGACTCCGGCGGCACCACCGTCACACCTATTTCTGTTATAACAGCAGTGTTAAGCGCTGCTGTGTTCTGGTTTGAAGGGTATGGTAAGTGATACAGAGTTTTCCGAAGGACTCTTATTTTATCTTGGGTTGATAATCAATTTCCAAGGGCGACAATGGCCACTTTTTATAATATAAGAGTAGCAGACGAGCATGCAGTCCACCTGATGGTAAGTGGCTACTGCTGCCCATGGACATCTGTAATCAACTCCAAATACTATTAAATTCCTACCTGAGTTCGGCCACAGATGCACCGCTACCCCTGAGGACTAAGCTGGAACGCCTCGAAAACTGTCTCCCTTACTACACCCTTCAAACCAGAACACAGCAGCGCTACACTGCTGTCATAACAGAAATAGGTGTGGCGGTGGCGCCGGAGTCCTACCACAGGGTTCTACGACCCCTGTTCTATAAAGAGTGGATTACAGATGTCCACACGGCAGTACCTACTTACCATAAGGTGGACTGCATTTTCGTCTGCTATTTTAATTCAGTCACGCAATATTGAAGCTGGATATGCATTGACTGCGCTAACGGTGTACGGAACAGTGAACAGTCTTAAGGCTCTGTTGCTTTGTAAAAGAAAGTACTAGTAATCTAGTAATTGACGGTCGACATATCGGCCTGATTTTTTTTTTTATAATATAGGAGTAGCAGACGAGCATGCAGTCCACCTGATGGTAAGTGGCTACTGCCGCCCATGGACATCTGTAATCAACCCCAGATAGGTTTAGATATACCTACCTGAGGTCGGCCACAGATGCGCTGCTACCCCTGAGGACTAAGCTGGAATGCCTCGGAAAAGTATGTCTCCCTTACCACACCCTTCAAAACGGAACACAGCAGCGCTTAACACTGCTGTCATAACTGAAATAGGTGTGGCGGTGGTGGCGCCGGAGTCGAACCACAAAGGGTTCTACCACCTTTAAAAAGATGTGCAAAGGGTTCCGGGTAATAAATAAATAAACAAACGTTTTCTACACTCACAGCCCCACACTAGAATTCCCTTTGTCGTGGGTGCCATGGACTCACACATAGACAAATACACAAACACCCAGACCCAGAAACAGTACTCCAAATTCATCATTTAGATATGTGTCTGGCTGGGGATCGAACCCGGGACCATATGCGCGTCAGACCGGTATGGTGACCGCTCCGCCACGCGGTCGCCGATCCTTGGCTAGATCAGCACCTGAATTATGAATTTGGTTATCTGCTCTGGTTCTGGTTGTTTGTGTCTTTGTGTGTGTCCATGGCTACGACACAGGGAATCCTATTGTATAGCTGTGAGTGTAGAAAGCGTCTTTAACAACTTTCGGTCTTTAAGTAGCGCTGCTGTGTTCTGGTTTGAAGGGTGGTAAGATACTCTTTTACGAGGCGTTCCAACTTAGTCCCCAGAAGCAACGCATCTGTTGCCCATCTTACATCATCATCATCAACCCATTACTGTCCTACTGCTGGGCACTGGTCTCCTCTCAGAATGAGAAGGATTAGGCCATAGTCCACCGCGCTGGCCAAGTGCGTAGTGGTAGACTTAACATATCTTTGAGAATCTCTCAGGTATGCAGGTTTCCTCACGATGTTTTCCTTCACCGTTTAGCAAGTGATAATTAATTTCTAATACGCACATAACTTTGAGCGTGCCTGAGATTTGAACCTCGGACCCCTCGATCGAGAGACTGAGTTTCTTAACCACTAGGCTATAACTGCGTGTGACATGCATCTTACATGTGACACTCATTCTACCTGGGATTGATTACAGATGTTCATGCAGTTGCCACTTACTACCAGGCGGACTGTTCCAGCTAAAAACCCAGCAACCCTTAATACTGTTCTTATTAGACTAAAATAGATATGGCGGTAGTGCCTCTGGATTCGAATAACTAAGGGTTCTAACTTTGGATAAAGGTACAAATAGGTTAGCTATAAGTAATCTATTGGTAAAGGTGAAGAAAAACATCGAATCTTAAAAAAAGTTCTCGAAGGTATGTAAAGTCTACAAATACTGTCAAATACGCACTTGGGCAGTGCGGTGGACAATGGCCTAATCCTCATTCTGAGAGGAGACCCGTGCCCAGCAGTGGACAGTAATGTGTTGACGACGACGATCTTATAAAATAAATAATATTGAGGATCAAATTATTTGTAAAACTGGTTTTAAACCCTACACAACAATCTAATAAGAATAATGTATGCCCCGTACAATATTTCGTACTTACAAAAAAATAAAAACACAATATGTTCGAATTTTAAATTGAATGCATCGCCTTAATAACGGAAACCTGATTCCAGCCCCTCTCCAATAAGAACACAGAGTAAAAACACACAGAATCAAATTTAATATTCCGATGTGAATCTTTATTTATAATAAACGAGTAGCAGACGAGTATGCAGTCCATTTGATGGTAAGCTAAGTAGCTACTGTCGCCAATGGACATCTACAATCAAATCCAGATAAAATTGGATTCCTACCTAAGGTCGGCCACAGAGGCGCCACTACCCCTGAGGACTAACCTGGAATGCCTCGGAAAAGTATTTCTTCCTTATCACACAAATTCAAAATTACTACACCGACGCTAAATTCTAATTTAACTAAAGACCCGCGTGGCGTAGCAGTCACCATAAAGGTCTGACGTAGTGAATTTCGGATTCGATCTCCGATCAGACATCTGTCTGATATCTATTTATTATTCATATTCTGATATCTATTTAAAAATGAATTTAAATTTTATTCTGGGTCTGGATATCAACAAATTGTGTTTCAGTATGATACAGAAAAATCGTAGAATGAAGCCATGAGTATAGCGTTTGTATTCCCTTTAAATCAAACATGAACGTTATATTTTTAGAATAATTAATATATGAAAAAAGGATTACTTATTCATTATTTTCATTAAAAAATAGTCACTAAGCCAAATTGCGCAGAAAGATTTGCTTTAACGAATTCAGTATCGTTTTAGGAATTTGAACGAACTCTTTATATTTACTTTAAAGAAGTATCACTTCAATAATAAATAATTTCTACAAATAGTTCGCACTCTGTGTTAACACTACTCTGTGTTTCCTGACTCGCGCTATCAAAGTTTTCCAATTCCATCGCATATATACCGTACGCTCCTCTCTCAACTAGGGAGTCCGTCGCCCCTCGCAAGGCGGTCCGCAGCCGTCACACACAACTGCGACCAACCCTTACTCTCACTTCAACGTTTGCCATTCTGTCGATAAACCCAAATTACACCGTATCCGATTGTACTATGGTATCCGACACCGCAATGATATAGTCATTAAAACCTGACGCTAGAATGACGAATGCTTGGACTAAAGTACTAGGTTATAGTTATAATCTATGGACTAAGCACCGGGGGCGGGCTTGACTCCTGTTTTGTCTTATTAAAAAAAATCAAAAAGGTTGTTCCTTTTTTAAATCCTGCTTCTTTATTTAAAAATATATGAAAAAAGTACTTACTTGGCAAAAAATAATAAAGCTTAAAAGTATTAAAAATTACATTCTTATTTTGTTTTTTTTTTTACATAAAAATGACGTTTGTCTTTTTAATCTATGCCTTATTTGTAATTTTTCATTTTAATGTTTTTTGCGATCGCTTTCTAGTCCCATAATTATTATAATTTCAATTTTTTTTTTGTATCGATATTAAACATTATTTCATCAAAAAGCTCTTTCAAGAACCTCTCAGGTAGGTAGAGCTTTACTCTCTTTATTTAAAAACACATGCTACAAACGTACCTTTTTTTTTTTTCTTAACGAGGGGGAACCTTCAAAAGGTACCCGACGACGTGGGAGCGACTCCGGGTCATGTGGGATTTTTACCGCACTAAAACTTCCCCGGTGGCCGTCCTCAACGCTTGTTGGAGAACTCCGGGATCTCCGACGGAACGCAACCGGAGTCCTCCAAGCGCGATGCCCCGATCGGGCTCTACCCTGGGGGAGCAGTTTTCGCTCCTCCCGCACCATTTGGTGTACACGACGGTATGCGACCACACATACCGCCGTCCTTCCCGGGATCGCTTACTGGACGGCTAGAGCTCCCACTCTTGCCGCCCGCAACCCCGGAAGCCCCTTTTAGTCGCCTCTTCCGACAGGCAGGGGATACTGTAGCCCTATTCTAGTCCCGGAACTACAGGGACAACGCGGACTACACCTAATAAAAGATAATACAGTTTAAAAATATATGGCATTCTTATTTGAATGCTAGAACCCTGTGTGCTTCGACTCCAGCCGCGCGACCGCCACATCTATTTCTGTAATAACAGCAGTGTTAAGCGCTGCCGTGTTGTAGTTTGAAAGGTGTGGCTAACCACACCACACTCCCTAAGGAGGTGCCTATATTTATCCGAAATGATCCAAGTTAGTCTTCAGAGGTAGCAACACTAGCAACGTATCTATGCTCGTTTTTTTTTTGTTTTTTTTTTTATAATATAGGAGTAGCAGACGAGCACTCAGTCCACCTGATGGTAAGTAGTCACTGCCGCCCATGGACATCTGTAATCAACCCCAGATAGGATTAGATATTCCTACCTGCGGTCGGCCACAGATGCGCCGCTACCCCTGAGGACTAAGCTGGAACGCTTCGGAAAAGTCTGTCTCCCTTACCACACCCTTCAAACCGGAACACAGCAGCGCCTAACACTGCTGTTATTAGGTAGAAATAGGTGTGGCGGTGGTGCCGCCGGAGTCGAACCACAAAGGGTTCTACCACCTGTAAACGTTCTTAGGTAGGACTCTATTTTTATCTAGGGATGATTACAGATGTCCATTAGTGGCAGCGACCCCTTACCATCAGGTGGACTGCATGCTATTTTAATACTTCTATGTTATAGAGAAGTAAAGAAGAAACCAATTTTGGCAGGCCTATGACCAGCAGTGGATGTCCAGAAGTAGACGTATAAAATTTTAAAATTAATAAACGAATGATGAAAATAGTGAGAGCCAAGTGCTTAGATACTCGGCTTCTGAACGGCAGTCCGAGGTTCGAATCGTAGTCATCACTATTTTTTTTTATTACATATTTTTTTAATTCAAAGCAGGGGCTTATTAGAAATTAAGTATCACTTGCTTAAGTGGTAAAGGAAAACATCGTGAATGAGATCTACCAATCCGCACTTGGCCAGCGCGGTGATATGGCATAAGCCCCTCTAATTTTGAGATGAGACCCGTGCCCAGCAGTGTGACAGTAATGGGTTGAAAACGACATAATGTGATTATGTAAAATAAAGATTAATGACGTAGCCCTAGAAAAAGTAAGCACCGCACGCAATCTTGGCCTAATTTTAGATGGAGAGCTCAAATTTTCAGAGCATACAAACAGCAAAATTAAATCCGCATTTTATAAACTTAAAACCTTATATAAGATTAGGCCCTATATCAAACCAGATTTACGCCTACAACTTTGTGAGTCATTAGTGCTCTCTCAATTTAATTACTGCAGCTCCATCTTTGGACCTAGGTTAAATGTTAAGTTAGAAAATGCTATACAAAGAGTACAAAATGCCTGTATTCGCTTTTGTTTTGATGTCCCTAGGCGAAAATTTATAACACCATACTTAAATAGCAAAGGCATACTTAACATGAGTGCGAGGAGGAGCCTACACTATGCTTGTACAGTGCATCGAGTAATTTGGAATAAGAAGCCTGAATACCTATTTGAGAAATTGCACTGGGTCGACGACTTTACCCACCGGAGCCTTCGCTCAAATTCTCAAGGTCTCCTAAAAATTCCAGCTCATAAATCGGCCAGATACAGGCGTTGTTTCAAATTTGAAGCAGCAAAAATTTGGAACGACTTACCTCCCCCTTTGAGGAGAAGAATGAGAACGGAATGCTTTAAACACAAATATAAATCTGCTTTGTTAAAAAGACAACTTGCTGGTGAAAATTTGAAACCTGCCTGCATGCAATATCTACCAATAAAGGAGTTCTTTAATGCTAATTAAACACATTATTTAACCTCCAAATACGTACACACACACTCACACACACACACACACACACACACACACATACACGCTTGGATTTTAAAACCCAGGAGATGCCCCACTGACGGCTGACTATCTTCTTATCCCACCTAACACCACAGGGATTATAGGAGCGGTTGAAAAACAGCGCTACTCGAATCCCTGATTCTGAGACAGCAATGCTGAGCCGAATTCCTTTTGTCATATTAATATTAATGTAAAATGTACATTTATTCTTTCTGTAACTGTGTAATTATGGCAATAAACGTTTATTATTATTATTATTTTTATTGATTCCTAATTTTCTTCTCCCTTTTACGGGGTTAATCCTTCAGACACACGGGTTATTCACCAAGTGTATCTGAGTGGTTTATAAAGTGGGTAAGTCAGTCATGTCTGTCGTTTCGTTATCATTATTTGTTAGGAACTTGCGTACTATTCGACAGGTGTTGAGTATGGCGGCTTTTTGCATTGTGTAATATGTTTGAGGTGGAAGGTTAAGGATTTTTAAACTATTTAATAAATGTTTCGGAATGACACCTGTAGTGGAAAGTACCAGAGGCACTATGTAAACTGTCTGTAGATTCCAAATTCGAAGGAGTTCTTCTTTTAATTCAATATATTTGCTTAATTTTTCGGTAATTGACTTTTGTATATTGTGCGTGTTCGGTATTGTAACATCTATTAAAAAGGCAGTTTTAGATTTTTTGTCCAGTAAAGTTATATCTGGTCGGTTATGATGAATAGTTCGGTCAGTGAGGATGGCACGGTCATAGTACATTTTAATTTCTGTGTTTTCAAGTACAGGTTTTGGCATATATTCGTAGTAGGGTTTAGGTTTTTCGGTAATGAGGTTGAATTTAAGGGCCAGTTTCTGATGTATGAAGTGTACTATTTGGTTATGTCGATGGGTGTAGTCAGTCTGTAATAGAGATGTACAAGCTCCAGTTATGTGTTGGATAGTTTCTGGCTGCCGATGACATTTCCGGCATGTATCAGTTTGTATGTTTTCTTTGAGTATGTATTTCTTATAATTTCTGGTATTTATGACTGGATCCTGTATCGCTATTATAAATCCTTCCGTTTCTGGGAATAGGTATCCTAGTTTGAGCCATTTATTCGAAGCTATTATATCTATGTGTGGTTGTTCAAGGTCATATAAATGTCTTCCGTGAAGTTCTTTTCTTTTCCATGTCTGTTCTTTTGTCTTATATGTTCAGCAGGTGTTTTAAATTGGATTTCTCTGTGTTTCAGGTTGAGGGGTGTATAATTATCATCTGTATCTATTGTTGCTAAATGTATTGCGCTAGTTTCCATTTTGTTATAAAAGAACTCTCTTAAATTTTTTAACTGTTTTTGCCAAAGAATTATCAGATCAATAAATCCTCTTCCTCCTTGTTCTCTTTTTAATGTCATTCGTTCTATTGCTGATTTTGGGTGCAGGTAATTATATTTTGTAAGAACTGTTCTCGTTTTTATTTCTAAATTCTTAATATCTGTCTGTGTCCATTTAATAATACCAAATGAATATGTTAGGATTGGAATGGCGTATGTATTGATCGCTATTGTTAAATTACGCGAGTAAAGCTGCCTCTTGCATACTTGTTTCACCCTCCCAATGTACTCTGAACCAAGTTCTTGCCGAATTTTTGTGTGATTTATAACTTTTGTCTGTAGGATACCTAAATATTTATACAAATCATCTTTATCCATAGCAGTGATAACTACGTCTTCATCAATATTATAATTGCCTCCAGTAATTTTTCCTTTTTTTATGTGCATAGTTTTACATTTGTCTAATCCAAAAGTCATACTAATATCTTTGCTGAATTCTGTGGTTACCTTTAACAGTTCTTTCATTTCTTTTTCAGTTTTGGCAAACAATTTGATGTCGTCCATATACATTAGGTGGGAGATTGAAGTATCACGTGTAAGACGGTAGCCTAAATTATTTTGTGAGAGAAGACGTGAGATTGGATTAAGAGCCATACAGAACCAAACAGGGCTTAAGGAGTCTCCTTGAAAAATGCCATTTCTAATGCAGATTTTCTCTATTGTCAGCCTTTCTACACTTGCTGTCAACGTTAATGTAGTCTTCCAATTAGCCATGGCATTCTCCAGGAAGGATATAATTGCGGGGTGTATTTTATAGATGTGCAATACGCGTATTAACCAAGAATGAGGGACACTGTCAAACGCTTTTTTATAATCAATATAGGTAATGTTTAGGTTTCTGCTATTTTTGTGAGCATGTTTAAGTATGGTGGAATCGATAATAAGTTGTTCTTTACATCCTCTGTGGTTCTGGCGGCATCCTTTCTGTTCTTCGGCTATTATATTGTGTTTTTCCAGGTGATGAACTATTTTCTTTGTGATGCAGGAAGTTATTAATTTGTAGATGGTTGGTAAACATGTTATAGGTCTGTATTGAGACGGATCTGAGGTGTTTGATGATTTTGGTATCATGTACGTTATTCCTGTAGTTAAGAAGTGTGGTAGTTGTACAGTATTATGAATTAAGTCGTTAGTTAGTTTTGTAAGTATGCCATGTAGTGAGGTGAAGTATTTAAGCCAAAAGTTATGTACTCCGTCTAATCCTGTCGCCTTCCAATTTTTTAATTTTTTAATGATTACAGTCATATCCGTTTCTGTTATTTCTGGAAATGACATTTCTTCTATTTGATTCCACTTCTCTGTTTCTTCGTCTATCCAACCTGCTGAGCTATTGTAGTCTGTTCGCTTTTCCCAAATTGATGCCCAATATGTTCTTAAATCATTGGCACTCGGTATTTCAGATGGGCTCACCTTGCTTTTACCACTTTCGTTCATAGATCTGTAGAACCCTTTCTCATTTACGCTAAATAATTTGTTATCGGTCTTTCTTTGGAGTGCTTTCTTGTATCTGGCTAGTCTGTGTGATTTGAGAGTAAGTTTCTGCTTAAGTGTGTCTAAGTATTCCTGTCCTCTAGTATTTTCTGGTTCATGAATTGTGTGTATTTTGGCGTTTTCAAAAATTACTTTTACTATTTCTACTATTTTTTTAGATCTATTGCCTTTTATGTACTGTGTTAATCTACCTATATTTGCCCTCAGTTTCTTAATGTCATTTTCTAATCTCATTTCCCATGCAGGCTTTCTGATGCACTGTTTTTTCTTTTGTGTATAGTTAAATTCGGTTTCAATCTTGTATCCCATCTCTTTGCTGATGACAAATCCACTGCAGTAAATAAGTGTATGTATTTGTGTTAGATCAGAGTCTAGTGAATAGGATATTGGTAAAATATTATTGTTAAAGGTATTTACTAATGCATAGAGCTTCTTGTTTGCTTTTAGGCGTGGGAGTTTAGGACGTGTTAACGGGTCTGTGCCTGAAAAAGTTACGAGCGCAGTTTGGAGCTTTTCTAAGAGATCCTGTGTATCAGTAGGTGGATCACAACTGAGTTCAGATTGATCTATATCTGGTAGAATAGGGTTCGTTATAGGCGTTATATGAGTTTGGGTTGAGTTATCTTGTAGAATCCTATGAGATCGTGATACATGTGGAGTATATGTAGGTCTTGAGTTTGTTGTTAATGCATATTGTGAAGTTTGAGGGACAGTATGTGATGGACTTAGGGACGATTGTATAAATTGTGAGGTATTACAGGTCGTGAGATTACTACTTTCAGCCTCATTTTTTAATTGTTCTGATACTTCGGTCTTTATTTGTTTAATTACCGCATCTGAAAGGAGTTTATTTCTAAGAATTGCTCGCATTTGGTCGGAAATACGTTGCTCCGTAACTTTTACGTCAGGATAATTAAGTTTAAATCTGTCAAATAGCCGCTTTCTGTATATAGTTTTATCTGTTTCTAATTTAGTGATATAGTAATATGTGCGCATGATAAACAAGTTTACATCATCATTCCATCTCATGCGCACTCTCGGTCTCCCAGCCTTAGTGGACGCGGGTAACAGGGTGTTCCTCTCCCGCGCAACATCTAAGTTGGGTGTTTCTAAATCTCTGACCTCCTCGTCAATTGAAGCTAATGATGGGGTATATGATACTGTGCTCGGGCTATACGGTTCTATTATGTCTGATGTGGCTGGGGAGCTACTTCTATACCTATTTTGGGTCCTTCTACTACTTCTTCTAACTGGGTTTATATGAATTGACTCTAATCTTTCATTTTGTGATTGTTCGTTACTTGACGAGGAGTGTGGGGTATCTATTATATCTACAACAGTTGGAGACTGGGTAGTTTCGATATCATTTTTTTGGTTTTTATTTTGTTTTATTTTACTTCTTCTCATTTGGTTCCCACGAGAAGCTAGGGACTTGAAGTCAACCACGGCAGAGCCCTGCGTTCACCGTGGCAAGGGTAAATGAAACTGGGGGTCCCCTGGTACCCAGAGTCCGCATACTAGCGACTGAGGTTTCCCTCAGCCACGTGGCCATCAGCCACGCCGCCTTTGGCGTATGCTGTTTCACCTCAGGCTTGAATTGGCAAGATGGGCGCCATTAACTAGAGCTTCGTTAGTCACTGGTAGGTTATAACTGATAGACAGTTGCCAGCGTCCGCCCCCTACGTGGCATCGGTGGTCATGCCGGACGTGAAGTTAGTATTGTTTTAGGGGGCTTATTATTATTATATTTATTTTCTTCAAAGAGCTCGGGTTTATAAACCCGGTGGTTGTTAACGTTCACGGGCCAAAACCAAGTGAATGTTAACGGGGGCGTCGTTAATTAAATGTCAGTACTATTATTATTCTACTTGCAAAAATTTTCTTACTATTCTACATGTATTCAAAATTATAGCTTTTTGTAAATTACTGCTGATATATAATGGCAAATCAAGTGTTTGAAGAGATAATTTTAAGTTTACTGGCACTACACCAGTTGTAGAAATTACAATTGGAACAACTACAGCTTTTCTCAGTTGCCACATTCTGGTTATTTCATCTTTTAGCTCTGTATATTTGGAAAGTTTTTCTGCTATAGTGCTCTGTAAATTGTGCGAATTAGGAACTGCAATATCAATTAAATAACCTGTTTTATTATGCTTGTCTAGAATACATATGTCTGGTCTATTGTAATGTATCGTTTTGTCAGTTAGTATAGCTCTATCAAAGTACATTTTGTATCTCTTATTTTCTAAAACTATTTCGGGATTGTAATCATAGTAGGGTTTAATGGGTTGTGTTAATAAGTCGTATTTCTGTGCAAGCTTTTGGTGTATAATTTTAGCAACCTGATCATGGCGATATTTATAATCTGTTTGCACTATTTCTTTGCATGCGCCAGTGATATGTTGGATCGTTTCGGATGAACTGTGACATCGTCTGCATATGTCGGTGGGAATGGGTGTTTTCATAATATGTTTCTGGTAGTTACGCGTTTCTATTACCTGATCTTGGATTGCTATTATAAACCCTTCTGTCTCTGGAAAGAGCTGACCACGTCTGAGCCATTCGTTCGATGCAACCTTATCGACGTTAGGTAGACAGAGGTCTTGGCGATGCCTTCCATGCAACGATTTACGGGTCCATTCTAAAATCTTGCTTTGTCTATCAACCTGCACTTCATTTTTCTGCGGTTCTATATTATATAAATTTAGAGGTGTTAATTTTTTATCGTTTTGTGTTATAGCTTTATGTAAAATTGATGTAGTGGCGTGTGTGTGGAAGAATGTTCGAAGATTTTGTATTTGTTTATTGTGCAAATTAACTATGTCTACGAATCCCCTACCGCCCTCAATTCGAGGTAGTGTCATTCTCTGTACACAAGATCTAGGATGGTGTTTCCGATGCTTAGTTAATGATGTGTTTATTATGCGCTGAAGATTTTTTAGCTCTGTTTGGGTCCAACTGATTATTCCAAAAGAGTATGTGAGTATGGGTATAGCAAATGTATTAATGGCTTTAGTGATATTGATAGCATTTAATTCGGATTTAAGAATCGAAGTAACGCGGTGTTTAAATTGTTTGGTTAGTGTAGTCTTTATTTCTTTGTTATGTAGGTATTTAGATTGATAATATCCTAGGTATTTATAAGCATTTTCTTCATCTATTGAGTCTATTTGCTCACCTGTTTGCATTTGATAAGAGTGTTTATGTAATTTTCCTGCCACAATAGAGTTAACTTTGCACTTATCGACACCGAATTGCATGCAAATGTCTTTTGAGAACATTTCAGTTAAATAAGCTAAGTTGTTTAATTCATCCTGTGTATTCGCGTAGAGTTTTATGTCGTCCATGTAAAGTAAGTGATTGAGTACTTTTTCTTTCTCTTGTGGGACGCTTACTACATTATCTTCATTGTCGCTATAATGTAAAATATATCCTGTATCTGTGGATTTTAAAATGTTGGATAGTGGGTTCAACGCTAAACAGAACCACAAGGGGCTAAGAGCGTCACCTTGGAATATTCCTCGTCGGATTCTTATGCAGTCTGTGTCAATCGTGTTATTAGATGATGTTAAACGTAAACGTGTGAACCAGTTAGACATTATAAATTTTAAAAAGTTGGTAATTAGTGGATGTACTTTGTATAAGTTAAGGACTTGAATTAACCACGAATGAGGGACCGAATCGAACGCCTTTTGGTAATCGATGTACATTGTATAAAGATCTTTCTTTTTATGTTGAACCTGTTTCATTATTACTGAGTCAATTGTTAACTGTTCTTTACAGCCCTGGCTTCGTTTTCTACATCCTTTCTGTTCCTCTGCTAAAATTTGGTTTCTATCTATATGTTCATAAATGCATTGAGCCAGGCAAGAAGTAATTATCTTATAAATTGTTTGGAGGCAAGTGATTGGCCTATAATTTGCTGGGTTTTGGTGATCATTGTCCTTCGGTAACATGTAAGTAATTCCTGCTGTAATGTATTCTGGCACTAAGTTTGGGTTTTCAATAAAATTATTTATATGAGTCAAAAGATATGGATGTATGTATGTAAATGCTTTGTACCAAAAATTGTGAATAAAATCTGATCCTGGCGCTTTCCAATTCTGTAACTTATTTATTGAAGTTTTAAGTGTATCTACTGATATTTTTTGAAAGATCATTTCTGGCATTGATGCTTTATGATATTCTTCTTTTTTAATCCATTCTGCTTTATCATTATGGGTAGAAGGATTTTCCCATATTGTACTCCAAAATTTATGAAGTTCGTTTGCTGTAGACAAGGTATGTGTTGGTATGTTAGTTTTATTAGCCTGAGTAGTACTAGTATTTTTAAGAGATCTATAAAATTGCTTTTCATTTGAGATAAATTGTTTATTTTGTGTTTTTCGTAAGGTGCATGCTTTGTAACGCTTTAATCTACTACTAATTACAACCAATTTTTGTTTCAGAGTATCAAGAAAATGAGATATCTGGGAGTTAGGCTCTTCATGAATTGTGTGTATTTTGTATTGCTCTATGATTTTACTTACTTGCTTTTGTAATTTATTACTCCTATTTCCTAATGTATATTGTGTTAATCTACCGATTTTAATTCTTAGATCTGTTACTCTTCTCTCTAATCTAGTCATCCATTTTGGTTTATGTTTCGATGAGTTTAAGTATGAATTTTCTCTGGGTGGTATATGTATCCTAGCTCCATTTATTTTTGCTGCTGTCCATGCAGCACAATAAATAATAGTTTGTAGAGTTTTAAAATCATTGTCTACTTTTAAATATTTTGGTAATAAAATAGTGTTAATGTAATGTACAATTTTGCTCAGTCTCCTGGAAGGTTTTTGTTTAGGAATATAGTTTCTTTCCGTTGGATTAGTATTAGTATAGTATTTCAGTGTTTCTTGGAAAGTATTTTCTATCTCAATATCTGTTTCAATATTATTTGATACGTTATTATCATTTGTTTGAATAAAAATGTTAGTGGCTTCGTTGTCATGTGAGTGTATTCTGGTATCTATTTCAAAGTTGTCGTTTTCAAATTGAGCACTAATATTCTCGTAATGTCCTACAGTATCATTGGGTGTAAATTCGATTTCAGCAGCAATTTCTCGTTTTATTTCAGAGATTCGTTCTTCAGATATTAATCTATTGTTTATAATAACTCTACGTTGATCAGCTATTCTTTGTATTGATATATGTGATAAATGTGGAAATGTGGAGATGAAATCTTGATGTAAAGTCGTTCTGTACATTGTCATGTTTGTTTCTAATTTTGTTACTTTAAAATAAGAACGTATTATAGCTTCATTTAGCTCATTATCCCATTTCATACGTTTTCCTGATGTAACTAATGGACAAACAACTGATGTACTTGTTTGTGAATTTCCTAATCGTAAAGTTTCTTCAACTTCCCTATGTATTCTATCTATATCCTGCTGTGAAATTAATTTATTTCGTAAGATTGCCCGTCTTTGATCTCCAATTCTCTGACGGCTGACCTGCATCTGTGGAAATTTGGCTAAAAATTTCTCATGAAGTATAGGGAGGTAAGGTGTTTTAAGAGTCTCTAATTTGGTAAGCTCAAGGTAAGTACGCAAAATGTATTCGTTCATGTCTATACTCCATTTATTGCGCTTAAAAGTTTTACTAGGGATGGGTGCAGGATCAGTAACCAAGCCGGTCTCCTGCACAACATCTTCTAGCAGCATACTACTATTTGAAAGTAATGAAGATTGAGAGGAAGAAACTGGAGAGGTATTTATCGACCACGATTTTCTGGAAGATAATGTCGGTGATAATGATACTATGTCTTCCATATCTCCAGGTTCACGTTCATCAATATGTGTCTCTATATTTCGCTGAGTATTAGTATAAGATAAAGATCGCAAATTATATTTATGTTTTATTTTATTTTTATTCATGCTCATAGTCGGCCCCACTAAGGGGGCCAGGGATTTAGCTAGGGAAGTAAAATGTCCATCCCGGCAGAGCCCCGCTTGCCGGGGTAAGGCTAGTTACTCTCCGAGGTCGCCAGGCATCGGAGAGGGACCGTTCGGAACTGAGCACCCCCTCAGCTACGCATCCATCGGCACGGTACCTGCACACGTGGGGATTGGGGTCGGGCTATTCGCCGGCCGCCAACAACAATTGCTGCTGGCCGCGCCGCCCAGGGTGCACCGGTCCGTACATACGGACACTCGTGGAGGTTGCCCGACATGCACCCCTTATTATTATTATTATTATTATTATTATTAATCGTATCGATATAACAACACCTAACATTATCGATACAATATAGACCGCTGGACATCCCTAAGCTCATACATCCGTAAATATAATATATGGTAGAGACCTAAAGAGAAGTATCAGTTGATATCGATATTAAGAGATATTATACACGTTTGTTGTTAAAAAATATCGATACAGTTATGTTTTAGATATTTCCATGGAATATTTACTACTGTATATTTCTATATTTCTATACTGTATATTTATATATTTTCTATACTATAAAAAAGTATTATTAGTGTTTGACATCATACTCAGTGTCTATCTTTTACGATTCAGTGGATAAACAGAAAAACGCAAAAAATGTTCATTTCTTGTAAGGTGAAACCTTTGTTTTGAAATGTTTTTTTTTTGTTTCTTTATTTTTTTATTATATAGGAGTAGCAGACGAGCATACAGTCCACCTGATGGTAAGTGGCTACTGCCGCCCATGGACATCTGTAATCAACCCCAGATAGGATTAGATATTCCCACTTAAGTTCGGCCACAGATGCGCCGCTACCCCTGAGGACTAAGCTGGAACGCCTCGGAAAAGTCTGTCTCCCTTACCACACCCTTCAAACCGGAACACAGCAGCGCCTAACATTGCTGTTATTAGGTAGAAATAGGTGTGGCGGTGGTGTCGCCGGAGTCGAACCACAAAGGATTCTACCACCTTCAGTTCATGTTTATTTTAAGTAGTAAGTATTTATTATATAGTTAGTGACCATAGTAATACATTATTTATATTTGAGCTGTCTACAAATTACGGTTCAAGAGATAGAGCACTGTGACACACGAAAAGACGGCGGAAGCGTAGTAAAAGGTCCTGTTTCTACTCATTAGGTAGGGAAACCCAAAAATAAACTTATTTTAGAAAACCTAATCTCTCGACAAACGACTCTACACAATAAAAAGTATTGTAAATATCAAATATATAGATATACACCCGTTATTAATAATCAATCTATCCAAAGTTTTGCTTACTAAAGATCGACATTTGATAAATAGTTTATACTTACTAGAACTTGTTAAATTTCAATTTTTAGTATCTAAATCTCGGATAGATTACAACTCCTTCATGTCCAAAAAAGGTGGATTGCAAGTTGGATCGCTACTCCGATATTATAAAAAGCATTTGTGATTTTTTTTTCGGCAAAATTTGGATAGATTAAATATTAATAACGAAAAGTGCGATTAATCGTATCGATATAGCACTTAAAGTTATCGATACAATATAAACCTCTGGGCATCCCTAACCTAGTACATCTGTGCTATAGTAGAGACCTAGATGAGTACCTATCGTTCGTATTGATTTAAAGGGTATTACAGACGCTTTCTACACTCACAGCCCCACACTAGGATTCCCTGTATCGTAGCCATGGACTCACACAAAGACGAATAGACGAACACCCAGACCCGGAACAAATAGTCAAATACATCATTTAGATGTCTGTCTGGCCGGGGATCGAATCCGGAACCACCACGACCACATGCGCCATGGAATGACAGCTCCACCACGCGGTTCGTCTAATATTAATACTGCACTTTTGTAGCTAAATACTCGTAATTAATTTTAATATTTCTTGCTCAAATAGTAGCGATTGTAGTCCACTTGATGGTAAGTGGCTACTGCCGCCCATGGACATCTGTAATTAAACCCAGTTAAAATAAGATTCTCCAGATAAGCATAAAGTCCTACCGGAAGTCGACCACTGGCGTGATACGAATCTGGCTGACTGGCATAACCGTCACACCTATTTCTGCCTCATAACAGCAGTGTTAAGCGCTGCTGTGTTCTGGTTTGAAGGGTGTGGTACGGGAGACATACTTTTCCGAGGCGTTCCAGCTTAGTTCTCATGAGTAGTGGCGCATCTGCGGCCGACCTCAGGTAGGAATAACTAATCCTATCTGGGGTTGATTACAGATGTCCATGGACGACAGTAGCTTACATCAGATGGACTGCATGCTCGTCTGCTACTCCTATATTATTAAAACCGAATCTCTACGGAAACGTCCAGAAGAGCCTGAAGAGTGACGTATATTCGCTCTATATTAGGTAGAGTTGCTTCAAAGCAAAACTACGTAAGTACAAATTTTGAAATTTGGTATTTTTATTTAAATGTATCAAAATTTATTATGTAGCGATTAAAAATAATAACTAATAAATGTTCAGGTATTTTTTGAGGGATATTGTTGATTTTTTTGGTTTTTGAAATGATTTCAAGTAACTTTTAAATAGGATTTATTGAATTGTCTTTATCCATTAGAATCATTGTAATAATCATGTATATTAAGAGAAATAATGTATATTTTAAAAATAGAACAAAATCATACTGAAAAATCCTTTCGGACGAATTCGTGTAAGCGAGTGAAAGAGAAATAGTCGAGTAACAGAGAAACAGAAGAGTTATGCTTCACTGTAACACATAAAAACACTTAATTCAGTCATTCTTAACAGAAATCAAAAATAACTAAACCTTACTTACGTCATTCACCCTCGGTCGCTTCCGCTTACGTCACGATGACGTCACACAAACCGACCAATCAGAGCCCGGATCCTGAAACACGGTATCAAAATTTTTCTGATTTTCAGCATAAATAGCAATGCGACTTCAGACCTGTTGGGAGGTCCAGTGCTACAAGGGAAACCGGTCGTGGTGGGGGGCCGGCCTAAGCCCCCACTATCTGGAAGTGGCGGCTCAAAGGCGTCACGGAAGGATTATGGATTTATGTAATGTAATGTTAATGTAATAATGCGATACCAATTCAATAAATGGAAAACGGGAGGAGATTTATCTTCTCAACACCACCTTGTAGCAACCTTGACTTCCTTTTGTTGTTTTAAACTAAACTGAAATTTGTTTTAATTGAGTTTATCAAAGTATGTATCCCGTAACACCCCTATGTACCCTTTGGTGTTGTATTTATTTAATGAGGCATACCAACTAAGTTTTTTTCATAATATAGGAGTAGCAAAAGTATTCAGTCCACCTGATGGTAAGTGGCTACTGCAGCCCATGGACATCTGTAATCAAACCCAGATAGGAATAGATATTCCTACTGAGGTCGGCCACAGATGCGCCGCTACTCTTGAGGACTAAGCTGGAACGCCTCGGAACAGTATGTCTCCCTTACCACGCTCTTCAAACCAAAACACAGTAGCGTTTAAAACTGCTGTTATGCAGCAGAAATAGGTGTGGCGGTGGTGCCACCGGAGTCGAACCACAAAGGTTCGACCACCTTAATACATAAAATCCTCTAATATTAGTATGATAATCAGAAAATGTTAGGTATATATGCACTCAAATTATAGGGTTGCACAACATTCGAAATAAGTAATATCAAAATCAGACACGCTAATGTATTTACGTAAAAAAAGAGTTTCTAACTAGTTACTAATGTTTCTAGTTTCTAACTAACTAATGTCAGTTGTAGAAACGAACTAATTTAAATCTAGGAGATGATAGCCAAAGTTAATTACTTACTTCCATTTTACTAATTATGTGTACCCTGTAATATGTAATATCATAAGCAAAATTACATAGAATTTTTGGAAAAACTTAAGTCATAGTTACCGTATCCACGACTCTACGACAAATTAATCAACCTGATATTAAAGATAATATCAACCCCTCAAATGAACATTAAAAAGTATTAAAATTATTGCATATTATTAGTGGTTAAAACTGAAAATAAAAACTTGTGATATAATTCGTGTAAATAAAAAAATGGAGTCCACTGACAAGAGCGGTGACATCGAAAGTTTATCGATTTAGGGTAGGTCAATGCCCAGTTCTACGTTAAGGGTTGGTCATAATGATACTCATAAAATATCTGGCTAGAATTCCACAGAACATGTATATAAATACATAATACTGTTTAGGTGCCATGTTTCAAATGTAGAGTCGATGAATCTAAATCATTGTAACAATAAATAAACATAACTATGTTTTTGTTATTAATTTTAAAACACTGTCTTTATTGTTTATTAGATAATAAATTGATAATAGTGCCTATTTAATTTTAAATGAATAAATTTACATGAATTCTTTGAAGAATTATAATAATATTAAACGCTTAGGCAAAATCGTTCAACAAGAAGATTAAAGGAGATTTTCATGTCTCCTTTTTGTTTTTGTTAATTCTACTATAATATCTTTCTAATAAATATATTTTTTAGAATCCATTTATAAATTTTGTAAGTTCTACACAAACAAATTTAACATCTGTACAAGAAAACTCTTAATACTTAGACAAAGTGTATTTACTTTACTACAAAAATAAAAACAAATTTGAACTGTATTTATTCGGTATATAAATAAAAAAGATGTCTAAATGTAAGAGTTCCGTACAATAAAAGTAAGAACGCAAAAATGACCAAACTACACTTAAGTCTTTACACCCGGCCGTCATAGAGCGTCATGCTGGCGTCATTAGCGTCACACGAACCGACCAATCAGAGAACAGAAGCTGGAACGCGGTATCAAAGTTTTTTACTATCTTCGTATATATAGAAACGCTGATTCAGTACAAGCGGGAGGTCCCATGCTACCAGGGGAACCGGTCGTGGTGGGGGGCCGGCCTAAGCCCCCACCATCTGAATATGTCGCCTCTATGTCGTCATGTATGGGTTTAACAATGGAAATGAATAATAAAATAAACAGTTCTGAAAAACGAAATATCGAGAATTCTTCTCACAATCACCTGGTAGCTACTTTGACTTCCTTTTGCCAGTTACATTCTTATTTTGAATTGACAAAAGTTTTAATTATTTAATTTAATTATTTAAGTTATTGTTATTTAAGGCTTACTCTTGATTTTTTTTTCAGATATAGTTTTTGTTAAGCGCCAGTTACGGACATGTTTAAGGTTTTACATTAATCTTAATAATTTCCTCTAAATATAATATATTGAATGGGACATTACGATACGCTAATACAATAAATATATCTACTTACTCTTAAAATATTTATTCTAGTACAAGTATGATAGGTGTTATAATTTTCTGTACACAATATTTACAGTCAGTCAGCTCTACCACGCCATTTCAACCAGAACACAACTCTACATTGCTGCTATAAGGCAATAGATGGCGTTGGGACTGCCGCAGACGAACTGAAGAGATAAATCTAAGAGTTGTTTATATAATAAATCATTTTTTTACATTTACTTAAATTGAAAAAGTGATTAAGGTACATTATTCAACAAAAGATCAGTGTGTCTACAAATCAAATCAAATCAATTTTTTTTTATTCAAAATAGGTTTTTTTTTATTACAGAGCACTTTTTGAATACTCCTATGTTAGAACAAAGAAGTGCAGATTCAAAGGACGCTTTCTTCAGTTTATGATTATTTAGTTGAAGTATTTTGAAGTCGTTTCAATTGAAAAAGTTGTAGAATTTAAAGTCAAACTCTACCTTATCAATTTCCATTTTTTATACTTATTATAACATATTCAATAAAAATATACATGCAATAAAATATTTTATTATAAAAAGCTTGAAGAATATTTTGAGCATGTTTTAAATTCATAATTATGCATGCGTATATATGCATGCAATATGTCGTCGTCGTCAACCCATTACTGTCCCCCTGCTGGGCACGGGTCTCCTCTCAGAATGAGAAGGATTAGGCCATAGTCCACCGCGCTGGCCAAGTGCGAATTGATATACTTCACATACATTTGAAAACCGTTTTTTTAACATTTCTCAGGTATGCAGGTTTCCTCATGATTTTTCCTTCACTGTTAAAACAAGTGATAATTAATTTCTAAAAAGTATTGAACTTTAAAAAATCAGAGGTACCTAGGATTTGAACCTCGAACTCCTCGATCGGGAAGCCGTGGTTCAAGGCTATTACTGCTCCATAAAAATACGTATACGCATTACAGTAAACATTTACGTAAGTAATGTACTTTATACAATATATAAAAAAAACAACTAAGTCTAGTCTAGATTGCATATCTGGCAAATACTTAATAATAAATCCTTATGATCTATCATCAGAATAATACCAGTATCTAAATTTTAAAGTAGGTAGAGTTTTGTTTCACAACTTTTATAATACACTTACATATAAAACTATAATACTAATACTACTACTACTACTAGTATTTTATATACTTTTTATAATAATACTTTTTTATATTTACTTTGGAGGTGGTAGAATCCTTTGTGGTTCGACTCCGGCGACACCACCGCCACACCTATTTCTACCTAATAACAGCAGTGTTAGGCGCTGCTGTGTTCCGGTTTGAAGGGCGTGGTAAGGGAGACAGACTTTTTCGAGGCGTTCCAGCTTAGTCCTCAGGGGTAGCGGCGCATTTGTGGCCGACCTTACGTGGGAATATCTAATCCTATCTGGGGATGATTACAGATGTCCATGGGCGGCAGTAGACACTTACCATCAGGTGGACTGTATGCTCGTCTGCTACTCCTATATTATAAAAAAAAAATACACCCTATATCACATTTATATAAAAAGTATCATATAAAATGTACCTAAAAACTCCAATTATGGTTTAAACACTTTTTTACTAAACTATACATAAAAAAATACGGCATTTTTAATACTTTTTCGTGGTAGAGTTGAAAGAAAGCTTATACATCTCATATAGTGAAATTTTAATGTAAGTGTCTCTACATATAAAAAACGCTTTAAAAAATAACAAAATGTTTATAGAAGTCCACACGGCAGTAACAATAGGAGAGCTGCATTTTCGTTCGCTATTTCTATTAAATAAAAAACATCTTTGATTGTTTTAACATCACATGATATTTTTGTTCACTAAGACAAATTGATTCTCAAGTTTGTTTTATTTACATTGTTTTGTTTTCTCTTGGGATTAGTATTATTCTCTACATCGGATTAAGTAGACCGCAATTTGATACGCTGTTACGATTTACATCTTGCCGACAACTATTTAATTTCACTTGTGTTCATGCATATGACGAGGATTACTAGAATAAAAGCAAAACTTTGATATTCTCACTTTATTCATTAATCAATGAAAAAAAATAACTCAGAAAATAGTTGTATTTTACAAGGTTTAGTATCATACGAGAAATAAATTGAAATGAAAATATTTTTTATTTTATTCATAAAATAGAATAAAAAATAATTAGGATTAAAATTATAATAAAAAAGTATTTCAATTGACAATCGTTTCATTTATTTATCCCATTTTTATTTTTTATTCTTAAAAAAGCAAAAGGAAGTCAAGACGGCTACTAGCGTAAGGGTGAGACCGTAGTCTCTCTTTATCATTTTCATTTTCTTGACATATTAGACATTATTGACCATTTAGGTAATTTGCTTCGCGCTTCAACGTATTGATGGCAGGAAACTAGACCGGCTTCCTGCCAGCACCGGCCTCCGCAGTAGCCACGGACCTCCCGATAGCTAACGAAACGAAATTTCCTTATATACCGCCATAGTAAAAAACTTTCATAGCGCGATTCAGAATTCCATTTTCAAACGTAAATTTCTCGTAAAGTACAACGAGTTGCTTTATCAAAATAGGCGGGAAATGTTAGTAAAAGTATGTTGTATTTTTTCAGCCAGTGTTTATAACATCAATTGTGTGTAAAAAAGAATAAATTATAAATAACATTTTTTGACGTTTCTTACGGTGTTTCCGTAAGAGGAAAAGAGATAGCATAATCCTACGCGTAAATTCTTAAAGCGATGAAGTAGGCGACGTGACGCACAGCGCAGTAAACATGCGCAAAGTTTATTCATTTGCGTCTTTCTTCGACCGACTCTACATTTCTTGTACAGAACAACTGCCTAGATAAAAAAGAGACGAATAGATATTACCGAGTACTCTTGGTAGAATTAGAAAATACACGTAACAGTACGGTTAAATTACGCTGATTTAGGAATATTTTTGACTTCTTCCCACGCAAATAAGATTAATGTGTACAAAAAAAACAACTCTACTATTGTTTTTAATCATTTGTAGCACTTAAAATATGTAGATATGTAGAGGAGATAAATTATTATTAATATGATAAATTAAAATTAAATGTAACTTGCAACAATGTGTTTAGTTGTTAAAACTTAACTTCTGTGTTTATAATAAGAAAATATTTTTTTTATCAACGCCCCTTTTTGTACATGGTAACTTTGGCATAATGACTGTAATCATTGCCCTTTTCAGTTTTGCTACACTTGGAAAAACATAAATGCGCTTAAAATGTAAGATGGCGGTATTGCTTCGTATATTGTAGAATCGAAGAATTCGGTTTTGCTCCGTTATTTATCAAATTCAGCAGTTTAGCGTCGGTTCGGGCTGTGTTATTGTGAAATAAATACAATCGTGTATTGTTGCCATTGAAGTGAGTTACAATTGTTGCAATAATAATAAAATTATTAAGAAATGACCTATAGAAACTAGAAACACCGACTATATGGTGTTGCAATAAATTGATTTCAACTGACAACTTTTACAATATTACATTGTATTCAATAGTAAATACATTTTAAATACATAAAACAAATGATTTAACATAATAATATGAACTTAAATTTGATTAAAATGGAGAAAAGGTGTTATCATGCGCGGTACAGAAAAAGACGCAACTGCGCATATTGTGAATAAATAGTAGTGTATAAATAAAATCACAACAGTATTGATAAAGTTATACTATTCTTACCGTAAGTTTAAATAAAATATATCTTTTATTTCAAGTAAACAAGTGTTCTTATAAGTAAGAAATCATGTTAAAATGTGTTTTCAATTAACTTAAGACTTAAAGTTCTTAGAATGCGATCGATTTTAACTGTTACTATTTTCTAATTTTTCGGCCTATTTGGAGGTGTACATCCAGTAGTGGACCTCCGAAAGTCAATATATGAAAGGGATCACTGCCACCCATGGACCATAATTAACTTCAAATAGGATTTTGAGTCAGAGATACATTGCTACCAGGGAACTAAGTTGGAATGTATATGCCTTGCTTACCCTTGCTAGCCAGAACACAGCATCTAACACTTCATCATCAACTCATTACTGTGTCCCACTGCTGGGCATGGGTCTCCTCTCAGAATGAGAAGGATTAGGCCATAGTCCACCGCGCTGGCCAAGTGCATATTGGTAGACTTCACATACCTTTGAGATTTTTTTTTTTATAAATCTCTCAGGTATGCAGGTTTCCTCACGATGTTTTCCTTCACCGTTTAAGCAAGCGATAATTAATTTCTAATACGCACATAAATTTGAAAATCAGAGGTGCGTGCCTGGGATTTGAACCTCGGACCCCTCGATCGAGAGGCCGCGTTTCTTAACCACTAGGCTATCACCTAACACTTATAAGGCAGAAATATGTGTGGTGGTGGTGCCTCCAGAGCCAAACGATAAGGGTTTATTTATTGTTTATTGGTCTCTAACATAAGGTTCACAATTAAATAGCATTAAGTTAAGATTAAAACTACTTCGCACCACCTATGGGTGGTGGGTGGTGGTATGTATGGTGGTGTATATTTTTAATTTTTGCATCTGCATGCATCCTTTGAGGGAGGGAGGGTGGTACATACAGCATGGTCTAAAATATATACCATCATACATATTTGTAGCGGATTGTTGCGAAGTAGTTTTAATCTTAACTTAATAGCATGGATTTCCGTAAAGTAAAGCCTGATACAATTAACTTTCTAAATCAGGGGTTCCCAAAGTGTGCGCCGCGGCGCCCTGGTACACCGTAGAAAGTAAAGAGGGGCGCCGTGAGTCGATCCTCTAATTATTGGACACCACAAATATTGGCGTTTTGGTTATCGATTCTAAATAAATATCCAAATTTAACATCCAAAGCATTAAACATTTTCATTCCGCTTGCAACATCATATCTTTGTGAAGCTGGGTTTTCAGCTGTAGCTGTGATAAAGAACAAATATTGCTTAGAATCAATGTGGAGCAAGAAATTAGAGTAGCAGTGTCAAGTCATATTCCCCGCTTTGAAAAATTGTGCGGAGATCACCAAGCTCACCCTTCACATTGATTTGACTGAATAAATATTGTATTTATTTTTTGCTTTTTTTCTCCAATCTTTCTTGTTGTTTTCCGTTTAAAGTCTTTTATAATAACATACAATTTCATATTGCGGTGTTTTAATTTTCGTTTCGATCAAACTAACGCAACTACTATTATTTTAGGTACCTATTTATTTCGACTGTCTTCTTCAAATAGTTGGGACAGGGCTCCATGAAAATATATTAAACTTGTGACTGCGCCGTGGGTTACAAAAGATTGGGAATCCCTGATCTAAATAGCATTGTTAAATTGTTGAATAAAACTTTAATATGTTATTAAGATTGAAGATGATTGTTATTAAGATCACATCTGGCCAAACATTATTAGTAAATAATCAAAAAATAATAATTAGTATACAATTTCAAGTCATATAAATACATTAATTAACTGATTTCCGGACCAAGGAAAATATATACAGAACAAAACAGAGTAATGAACACATACTAATACTATTCAACCATCTTAAAAAAACAGTAATAACCATTTTGGCTCAATACAGTTTTTTGCAGAAATACCATCAGAAGACTGATAGGAAGAAAAAAAATGTTTTTTTTAAATTAAGTTGCGTTGATCGTAACCAAAAATGCAGTATTTATGCTAGATTAGATAGTAATCCTTAATATAAATGAGTTTTTCTCGGAACTATCATTTTGTAAACACAACTCTTTATTGCGACAGCAGTGTAAGCTTATCCCAAATTTTTTTTAACAAAAGTCTTAATTGGTATTGCAGGAGCCATGTCTGATGAGGAGCAGGTTGGTGAGCCTTCAAGCAGCCAGCAGCTGCTAACTGCGGAGTTCAAAGATGGTAGGATAGTGTCCAATATGAATATAAAAAAATAACTTCAAGACATATAAATTTTGAATTATTCAATTTAAATGTCATAAATGAAAGTAGCACAAATAAAATTTCATTTTTTATCATAACATAGAAGTAGTATGGCTACTGTCACCCGTGGGCATCTGTAATCAACCCCAGATAATTAGAGGCCTAACTGAGATCAGCCATAAGTGCATTGATAGCCCAGAGAACTAAGTTAGATTGTATTGGATAAGTGTGTGTCTGACTACACCTTGCAAACTTCTGTTAAAATAATAACAATGATAATCTTTTTCAATCCAATATATGTGAATTTAGATTATTTTCTATAAGTAAAATTTTCTGCATGTCAAATAATTTACCTATAAATGTTACTCAATGTCACTTAGCAAGGACCACTTTTCGAGAATAATTATAATAAATATTGTTTTAAATTCTATGTTATATGTTATTGATCAATTTTAATTATTTCAGGTAAACTTGAGATAGTAGAGGTGGCACACTATAGCAAGGATGGCAAGGTGAGAGTTTATTTTGAATCCAAAACTGTACTAATTTAAAAAATTGTGTAAAGAACTTATATATGCACATAAAAAGTTATACTTTTTTAGTATATTTAATGAAAAATTATAAATATGTAGTCAACTACTACTACGTCGAAATAAGTCAGTTGTCTCATATCTTTATATATATTTCTTATGTGCGTGTGTATGTCACTGAACTCCTCCTAAACAACTGGACTGATTTTGATGAAATTTGTTGTGTGTGTTCAAGGGGACTTGAGAATGGTTTAGATTAACAATTTAGTCCATGGGAAAAGGTTTTTAAATTATTTTTTAATTCGTAAGTAGTTATAGAATCGGAAACTATGCATTTGATCAAGTGATGATCTTTAGCAAAGTTTTTGTCCAAGAGCCCATGAGGGTTTGGGAGTTGGTAAGACCAATTTCCGTTTAATGTATGTCATATTAATTTTTTAAAATGCGGGCGAAGCCGCGGGGCACCACTAGTATTCATATACTTCCACTGAAATACAAGATTGAAAAAGGTGTGACAGTGGTTACCTCCTTTGTGATACAAGTTCTATACACAAACAATATATTATTTTTATATTTTACAGCAATTGGAAATATCGGATGAGAGTTCGAATGGTAATGAAGAACATAAGTATATGCAGGTGCTAGACACTGAATCTGGCAAGAATATGGTGGTTGACCTACTCAACTTCACTTTGGTCAGGTACGTTATACTATTGTGGTTTAAGAAACTATTATGAAAAGTATTTTTTAAATGGAACTCTATTACTAAGCCACCGCTGTCTGCATGTCTGTCACAGGGCTCTATCAATTGAACCATAGTAAATAGGCATTTGAATTTTTTACGGAGTTTGTATAATGATGGCTGATATAATATAATAACAAATACTAAAAATAAAAAAGACAATTTGTTGATACAGAGCAGAACAGAGTTTGACTAATAAATAGTTATAAAAATTAACAATAAATGCCCAGTCGCCATAAGTTAGTTTGATTTCCAAATTGTTTAATACATTTTTTAATTTGATAGCAAATATACGTCAATTAAAATATAGTCATACAATAATAACAATCTAATAATCTATAAATATAAATAAAATTGGAGGTGTCTGTTTTTAATATTGAAATAACCGCTTTTTACTACATGCATATGAATATACATATGGTACATACACCAAAATAACATTTTTTACAATCTTTCTCTGTCTGTTTGTTCTGGCTAATCTCTGAAATGGCTGTACCGATTTTGACGGGACTTTTATTGGCAGGTAGCTGATGGAATAAGGAGTAACTTAGGCTACTTATATTTTAGAACTAGCTGGGCCCCTGTTTCGTTTCAACGCGGGTGAAACCGCAGGGCACAGCTATAATGGAGGCTTAAAATTGCGACAAAATACTATAAATAAATAATTTCAAATTCCCAGGGGTGAAGACGGTGAGGAGTCGTTCAGATTGGTCAGTAATAGTGATGTTGACTGCGGCGAGAGTGACGCGACGGTCACCTGCGTGCTGTCCAATGAAGATGGTGATGGTGAGTTGCTGTTGTATATAGATGATTTTTTTCCAGTGTAGTGGATGACCAAGCCGCCAAAAATTTAGAAAATATAGAAAAATGCTGATCTTCTTTAGCAAAGAGGTCATAAGTGTGGCGAATGACCAACTAATGACCGACAAAAAAAAAAGTGTGTGTCAGCTACGACGCACGATTGGAGTTTACTCCTTACGAATGATAATTATGATATATATCGAATAGAAAAAAGGGTAGGTAAATGAACGCATCTGCTAAAATGATAAGAGAAACAAACATATATCTGTAATTATTCGGATTATTTATATTACTTCAATAATGCGTATTGCATAAAGCATGTTACAAAATAATATAAAATAGCGCCATCTAGTGGCAAGTTTTATAAATTGTAAGTTTGCAAGTTTATCAATCTATGTATTTTGGTTCCAAATATTATAATGGTAACTTAATATAATTGTTTATATTAAAGTAAATTTTAATATAATATAATTATTTATATTTAAAACAATGTTAAACGTTTTATAACTTAAAACTTAATAATTATAATTTCTTTGCCATCTATAAAATATCCTTGTTGCAATTTACGGATGAAATTTATATGAGACTCAATAAACATGTTATTATATGTAATTTGGATTGTTTCTGAATGTTTTATAATTCTAGAATTCATTTAAAACGTATTGCTAATTTTATATAACTTATTTTGAACATAATTCATTAGCAATAATTCTGTAATAAATATTAAATAATACTGTTTTGATTTTGCCCGTTTATCGTTGATAGATGGTGCTGATCAATAATGCATCCATTTTTATAAGTTAAATTAATATATCAGTAACTTACAAAAGCCTCTTTATGTTAAAAACTTATTTTGCTAATATTATATCTTATTCAATTGCTTACTGATTTTATATGTTACTCTTCTTTAAAAACGTTCATAAAAGATTGTTAATCATATTATGGCGCCAATGTTCATATTTTTCACAGTGTTTATAAATGATCAAACCTATAACTTAATTTATGCAAAAATGTAAACAAATTAGTTAATGACGTTTTAATGTTTTATATATTGCTAATTATTTTTATTGTAATAATTACTTTCATATGGGATTTGAACTTACTGTATTTTAAATTAATAAAAGCACTCTTGATTCATATTTTGGTTACCGTTACGCCTCAACTTTTCGTGTTACACTTGATTTTACTCCTCATAAAATTTCCGTACCGGGCCTTATAACTCAAATCGTTTCTTAAGGAGTAAACTCCAAAAATATATATAGAAAAATGTTGAACTCCTTTAGCAAAGAGGTCATTAGTCATGTTAGTGGTTGAAATTTGGCCTCTAGATCGAGGGGTCTGAGGTTTGAATCCCAGGCATGTACCTCTGATTTTTCAAAGTTATGTGTGTATTGGAAATTAATTATCACTTGCTTAACAGTGAAGGAAAACATCGTGAGGAAATCTGGATACCTGAGATTTATAAAAAAAAATCTCAAAGGTATGTGAAGTCTACCAATATGCACTTGTCCAGCGCGGTGGACTCTGACTTTATCCTTCTCATTCTGAGAGGAGACCCGTGCACAGCGGTGGGACAGTAATCGGTTGATGACAAATTTCCTTAAAACACATGTACAAAGTGAACATGTATACATAAACACACACATCTAATGTATGTTATTTTGTTAATTTAGATAATTAAAAAAATTTTTTTTATAATATAGAAGTATCAAATGAGCATGCAGTCCACCTGATGGTAAGTGGCCACTGCCGCCCATGGACATCTGTAATCAACTCCAGATAGAATTAGATATTCCTACCTGAGATCGGTCACAGATGCGCCGCTACCCCTGAGGACTAAGCTGGAACGCCTCGGAAAAGTATGTCTCTCTTACAACACCATTCAAACCAGAACACAGAAGCGTTACACTGTTGTTATTAGGGAGGAATAGGTTAGCCGGTGCGTAACCTTCAACATTAATTGAATAATAATAATTATATCATTTATTCAAGACAATTGCAGCACACAGTACAATTTTAAAACTAAATATACAAAATGAAAATCAAAATATACATTGAAAAAAAGGAAACAAACAAACACAAAAATTAAAATTAAAAATAAAAAAAAAAAAGTTAACATTGTTGTTCAAGTGTTAAGCCCGCTCCACATTCTCGCGAGAATCTCGTGAGAACGCGAGAAAAAACCGATTCGTATGGGTACCACATTCTCTTTTCCTGTCATTCTCGCGAGATTTTGGCGAGAATGTGGTGCGGTCTTTACAGTTATGTTGACGATTGTTTTCAGAGCAAGAAACCCAAGAGTACGTTATGGTTGAGGGGGATCAGGGCGAGCCCTTGGTGTTTCTACCGTCCACCACTCAGGAGAGGCAGGTGGTGGAACTTCCACCGAAGAGAGTTGAACCTAAGGTAGGTAGACAAAGCCGAGACGCTTTCAAGACGCTTTTTTTATAATATAGGAGTAGCAGACGAGCTTGCAGTCCACCTGGTAAGTGGCTACTGCCGCCCATGGACATCTGTAATCAACCCCAGATAAGATTAGATTCCTACCGGAGGTACACTACAGCCCCACAGTAGGATTCCCTGTGATGTGGGTGCCATTAACACACACAAAGACGCACACAGACACCCAGACCCAGAACAGACATTCAAATTCATCATTCAGATGTCTGTCTGGCCGGGGATCGAACCCGGAACCCCTTGCGCGTCAGACTGATATGGTGACCGCTCCGCCACGCGGGTCGTCTAAAGGTAGTCAAAGGATTTTTTACATTATAGAAGTAGCAAAAGCATGGAGTCCACCTGATGGTAAGTGGCTACTGCCGCCCATGCACATCTGTAATCAACCCCGGATAAGGTAAGAGGTCCACTTGAGATTGTCTATAGATGCGTTGCTAGCCCTGAGGACAAAGTTGGAATGTTTAGATAAGTATGGCACCACTGTCACACCTATTTGATTTATAACAGTAGTGTAGTGCTGCTGTGTTCTGGTTTGAAGAGTGATATGGTAGAGACACTTATGCTGGACGTTCTAACTTAGTCCTTATGGTCAGCTACAGTAATTGTGATGGATCTCAGATAGGACACTCATCCTATCTGGGATTGATTATCGATATTCATGGGCGTCAGGTAAACTAAATGCTCATTTTGCCATTTCAATTTAAAAAAATAATGTTTTTCACCATACCATACTTTTTGATTTTCAGAAACAAATTACACCGATCGAGATATTGGAGAGGACCAAAGCATTACAAAAGGCTAGGTAAGGATTTATTTTATTTAAAAACAACTCTCTGTTAGGTGCAAAGTGGTAGAATGACAGGTTTTTTGAAGGTGTTCTACCACGTTGTGGTTCGACTCCGGCGGCACCACCGCCACACCTATTTCTGTTATAACAACAGTGTAACGCTTCTGTGTTCCGGTTTGAAGGGTGTGGTAAGGGAGATAGACTTTTCCGAGGCGTTCCAGCTTAGTCCTCAGGGGTAGCGGCGCATCTGTGGCCGACCTCAGGTAGGAATATCTAATCCTATCTGGGGTTGATTACAGATGTCCATGGGCGGCAGTCGCCACTTACCATCAGGTGGAATGCATGCTCGTCTGCTACTCTTATATTATAAGAAAAAGGAAGACATACTTTTCCGAGGTGTTCCAGATTAGTCTTGGGGTTGCATGGTTGTAGGCAATTTCTGGTATGAATCTAATCATATCGGAGGTTGATTTTAGATGTCCATGTGGGGCAGTAGCCACTTATCATCAGGTGGATTGCATGCTCGTTACCTACTTCAATGTTATCCAAACTATTGAATTTCAGCCCTCTGTTTTTAAGTCTCATCATCATCATCAACCCATTACTGTCCCACTGCTGGGCACGGGTCTCTCAGAATGAGAAGGATTAGCCCATAGTCCACCGCGCTGGACAAGTGCGTGTTGGAAGACTTCACATACTTTTAACATTCTTTTTTAGATTTCTCAGGTATGCAGGATTCTTCATGATGTTTTCCTTCACTGTTTAAGGAAGTTATAATTAATTTGTAATACGCACATAACTTTGTAAAATCAGAGTATTTGTATCAGAAGGCTAAGTTTCTTAACCACTAGGCTATCACTGCTTTGTACTTTTGATGTCTGCCACCTTAAAAAAATCTAATGATCTTCTCACCCACAGAGCGCTGTTGGCGGCTCAGTCGAAGATCCGGGTTCAGTCCCGGGCGAAGTCGCCGCAGCCCTCCAAGCGGCGCAAGGGCGAACTGCCCCCAACACACGAGCTGCTCGCGTCGCCGAGCTTCAAACTATTCCTGTATTGTTGTAAGCTGTGCCGGTTCAAGTGCAACGCTGTTAAGGAGCTCACTGAGCACAAGGTATATAATATATAATACACATTTTTTTATATATAATACAGGAGTAACAGACGTGTGTGTGTGTGTGTGTGTGAGTAGGTCTCTGAGTCCGCTCTGGGTCTGCTGCTTCAAGCTGTTCCTGTATTGTTGTAAGCTGTGCCGGTTCAAGTGCAACGCTGTTAAGGAGCTCACTGAGCACAAGGTATATAATACATATTTTTTATATATAATATAGGAGTAACAGACGTGCGTGTGTGTGTGTGAGTGGGTCTCTGATCCGCTCTGGGTCTGCTGTTTCAAGCTGTTCCTGTACTGCTGTAAGCTGTGCCGGTTCAAGTGCAACGCTGTTAAGGAGCTCACTGAGCACAAAGTAAATAATACACAAATTAATTAATTAGTAATTTTATGATTTATGTGTTACAGGCTTCAATCACAAATAAGAACTAGATACACAATCCCATACAAAAATGAACTTCAAAAGTGGCGTGAAACGTGTTTATAAAATTCTAAGCGACAGAATCTAAAATTAATGCAAAATCAACCTTATCACTATTATTTAAAGGTGTTAAAAACTGCTTACTAAAAGCAATAAATTTTTACGACGTAAGCTAGCTGTCATAAGCTAGCTTTGACAGGTTTGTGCACCCAAATGTCTATTTGGGTGCTCTTTTCGTCGCACCGTTTTTTGTTGCTGATTGTGCATCTAGTTCTTATTAGTGATCGAAGGTTACAGGCATAGATTAGTAAAGATTATTCAGTCCCAACAAGAAAATGTAATCAGGTTTGACAATTGAAATTGACAGTGTCATCTATCTATCTATTCGTGTTTGAGAAATAATTAAAAAATGTAGTTTTTAGATCGTTTACGAATGAAACGGTATTTATTTCTCCGCACTTTTTCATCGATTTCGTGTCTTAACTGCGCATGTCGGCATTTTTCCGCGTAAATTACACCACGTCGGCCATTAAATGACTGACACATTCGTCAGCCGTTTAAGTCATTAAATAATGGCTTCCTTCGATTACTAGGCGGTGAGATATCTACACTTATCTATGGTTACGCGCTACAACGATGTTGTGTTATGTGTTACAGGCGTTGTATCATGGTGGGATGGCTCGCAGGCGAGCTCGGCCCGCCGCCGCGGCGCTGCAGTGCGCTAGATGCCCCTTCCGCGCCGCCACGCACTCGCAGGTACTCACACGCACACACTGACACACATCACAGACAGACAGAGACACACATACATACACAGACACATACACAGACACACACAAAAGACACATTACAAAGACATACACAGTCACACACACACACTACAAAGACACACAAACACACACAGAGAGACATACATTAACACAATGCCACGAGCCGCCACGCACACGAAGATGCTCTCACGCACACTAACACACATCAATACACTACTATAGACATACTCATACACACATTATACAGACGCACAGACAGAACCACCCATACACACAGTTAGACACACAAATAGCAGATATCAACACGCACACATAAAGGCAGGTACAGAGGGAAACAGACATACAAATACACAAATTGAAGGTGGTAGAACCCTTTGGGGTTCGACTTCAGCGGCATTCCCCTGAGGACTAAGCTGGAATGTCTGAGATAAGTTTTTTTTTTTATAATATTGGAGTAGCAGACGAACATGCACTACACCTGATGGTAAGTGGCTACTGCGGCCCATGGACATCTGTAATCAACCCCAGATAGGATTAGATATTCCTACCTGAGGTCGGCCACAGATGCGCCGCTACCCCTGAGGACTAAGCTGGAACGCCTCGGAAAAGTCTGTCTCCCTTACCATACCCTTCAAACCAGAACACCGCAGCGCTTTACACTGCTGTTATGAGGTAGAAATAGGTGTGGGGTATAGTACTTTGTGTAATGATAATATGAATGTCATAATAAATAAACAAGAATATAATTTTCTTTTCAGCTAATGAAACACGTGCAAGACAATCATATGGAAGCTGTTACAAGTGAGTATATTTAAAAAAATATATTTAATCATTATCATCATTATTCATTTTAATTATTGATCTGTAATATGTAGACAGTTCTAATTTTCACAATGGCGTCTGTAATAAAAAATACCAAAAAATATAAAAAAAATATATGAAATTTTTTTTAGTACAGAACCCTCCGTGTATGTTCGACTTGCACTTGGCGAATTATTACTTGTGATAATTTTCTAGGTTTTTTTTTTATTGTTTAACCTAACGATAAGGCAGACGGGCTACCTGATGGAAAGCAGTCAACGTCGCCTGTGGACATTTGCAACACCAGAGGAGTCGCCAATGTATCGCCGGCTTTGTATGAGAGCTCTTTTTGCACCTTGTTGAAGAGCCACGTCATTATGTCATGTTATGTTATTTTTAATGTTTCTTTTATGAAAACGCTCAGAAGGGATTCCAGAAATACAATATATTTTTCCATAATCATCAACATTTACATTAATACATCTTTATCCACTATTTTATCATATCTCCATTATAAAAATCAGCTGACATTTCATAACTCAAAGCAAGACTGAACATTCTGAAAATATAAAATAGAAAAGTATTTAATAAGTGACGTAAAGTATCAACAACCAGCAATATAAATGGATCAATGCGATGCGCCTGTAACATTTTTGTTATCTATTTTTCAGCGAAAGTGTATCTAGACAGCGCCGAGGTGGAAGCGGCCGACGTGCTAGTGTGCGGAGCGTGCGGGTTCGAGTCCGGGTCGAGGGACAGCTTCAAACAACACATCGAGGAGGAACACGGCGCTACAGCTTGCTAGAACGACGGTTTATCTGTTTTTAGGGTTCCGTATTCAATTGGTAAAACGGTACCCTATTATAGTTAGCGCCAAACTGTTGAAGCTGTAGCGTGAAGTTGTTGCGAGCAGGTGTAGTCATACAATTCGCTATGGCGACGCGATTCATTTCTATATTCAGAGCGGACTAGTGTTACGCGGACTGTACTAGGGCTCTGCTTACCCAAAAATTTAATTTTCTAATAATGGCAAAATAGATATTACATTGTTTCTATTTAGAAAGCCAAATACAAAATTCATAGTGTTTTCTTCAATACTTCAAACAAAGTTTCAACCCCCTTAGGGGTGGAATTTCCATAAATGTCTTTCTATCTAGATAAATGGGGACTAATAGACCAATCGTGAAATGTTGTATTGTATAATAAAATGATGCATAAATAATACTGCCAGAATAAAAAAATGAATGTTTTTAACATTTTCTCTTATAATATAGTAGTATCGAACGAGCATGCAGTCCACCTGATGGTAAGTGGCTACTGCCGCCCATGGACATCTGTTATCAACTAGAAATAGGATAAGTCCTACCTGAGGTCGGCCACAGATGCGCCGCTACCCCTGAGGACTAAGCTGGAACGCCTCGGAAAAGTATGTCTCCCTTACCACACCCTTCAAACCGGAACACAGCAGCGCCTAACACTGCTGTTATTAGGTAGAAATAGGTGTGGCGGTGGTGCCGCCGGAGTCGAACCACAAACGGTTCTACCACCTTTGAAAAAGTGATAAAATAATTGTAATAATCGATTTCCAAAACGATAATCGATTATTTTTGATGAACGAGCAAATTTCATATCATATCAACTTCAATGTTTTATTGTCGTGAAATTTCAGGAACTATTGACGCTTATTTTCTCCCGGCCAATTGAAAATACAGTTTTGAATATCGATTACTAATTAATCATTTTCTTTTGCTCACATCCCTAATATTAAGATTATGCATTCGAGTTCAGTTACAATCACGAAAATGAATAACATCAGCTACGAAATTTAAAAATGACGGCACAAGAAATGTTCTGGGTTCCGATTGTGTTACCATTATCACATTTTAATTATCTACCATAAACCTTGTTTTTTATTATTATTACTGTATGGAACGAAATTGAGGTAATATAAATTTTAGAAAATGTGAATTGATCTTAATATTTTTAGATTATTATTTTATTATTGTTGTATTAATTTAATATTGTCAAAAATAAGAAACTACCATTTGAAACGTATTTTCTTGATAGGTCAACACCTTTGTGATCAATTTTGGACACCTAATTATGAATCAGACTATATACAGATTCTTAAACAATCGACAGTTGACAGATTTTTTTGAAAAACAAATCAAACATCGCTCGTCGGTCGCACTAGCAACAAATTGTCAGTAGCTTTGGTGCCGGGGCCCCAAGAGCCGAATTGGGGGGTACGAGGACTGGGAATAGAACCTCGATCTATAAAGTCCAACTAAAACTAGTTAATTATATAAACTAGTTAATTAAATAAATAATAGTTTAGTGAATGATCGGCAGTTCAAATAAGACGTGTTGAACGTAAGTCTAAACCGCAAGAAAAACACATGTTATTTGCATAGATTAGTAAAGATACTTCGCCGCCTTGAAATTGAATGAAGCCACAAACGGCTTATTAGTAAGTTCTTTTTTTGAATTCATGACAAATAAAAACATTTTTAGAGAAAATTTACGAATAAATAACTAATACTGCGTAATTTACATAATAAATAAATTATAAGTATTTAAATATTTTAGGGACATTTTAGCTCGGAGACGTGGCAAAACTTTTTTACGCAACTATTTCAATTATCAAAACTGGGTACATTTTCTTGTGAGTAATCTTTACTAATCTATGGTTATTTGGTGTAAAGCGAATGTATTGGTTTTTAAGGGCCCCTTTTATCGAATGTCTTGGGCACGGGGCCCTGTGCCCTTAGGGTAGTAGCCAATAGTCAGTCAGTCCTCATTTAAGTAGAATAACTTAATTCCTTTAGGAATTAGGACTAGCAGTTTGGCGCGGACTATACCTTGTCCGCGCCAAACTGCTAGTCCGCTCTGAAGTTGTTGCGGGCAGGTGTAGTCATATAACTTGCTATGGCGACGCGATTCATTACTATATTCAGAGCGGACTAGTAGTTTTACGCGGAGTATGATTGTAATATAATGTTTGTTCCTAGCATAATGTATGTGTTGATTATGAACTGATATTTATTTGTAAGACTAGTATAGTATTATGTTAATTAAACTTTATTAGTATTATACGAGTTTTATTTATTTCAACCCGTTATTGATAATCTATCTATCCATATGTCTATCGAAGATCGAAATGTAAGTATCTTTAGTAGGACGAAATTGTTGAATTCAATCTTTTGTAAGCAAGCGGTCACCGTACAGGTCTGACGCGCAGAGGGTCCTGGGTTCGATCCCCGGCCAGACACATCTAAATAATGAATTTAGGTTTCCGGTTCTGGGTGTTTGTGTATTTGTCTGTGTGTGTGTCCATAGCACCCACGATACAGAGAATCCTAGTTTGGGGCTGTGAGTGTAGACAGCGTTTATATCCTTACTAATATTATAAATCCGAAAGTAACTCTGTCTGTCTCTCTGTCTGGTTGTCTCTTCTTCACGCCTAAACCACTGAACCGATTTTTATAAAATTTTGTACAAAGATAGTTTGAGACCCGAGAAAGGACATAGGATAGTTTTTATCCCGGAAATCCCACGGGAACTAGGGGTGGCGATCTAAGATCGATTAATCGGAGAATCGATCTTTTGGACCCAAAACATCGATTATTTTAATCGATATTAGTAAGGATTGAATCGTAAACAATGTATTTGATCAAGTGATGTGCTTTAGTAAAGTTGAAGGTACGAATTTACAGTTTTATGTATGTTAGTATGTCATATTATTTTCTTTTAAACGCGGGCGAAGCCGCGGGCATAAACTAGTTTAAATATAAATTATTAATAACATCTTTTACATGGCCCAAACCCATTTCTTTAATAGGAGCCCAGCAGTGGGACAGTAATGAGTTAGAGAAACAAATGTTGATTAAAGAGTTTTATTATTTAATTGAAAATTACACTTATTTTACATAGTATCTTATATTTAGAGAGCCTTATAGTAGCAGTGGATCGCCTTTTGAAAGTCAATATCCATAGATTGACGATCTTTACTCGTTATTAATAAACAATCTATACATTTTTTGCTAAATTTGCAAATTTCATGTACGGAGATATTATCAAATGTCGATTTTTGGTAAACTAAATGTTGCATAAATTGATTTTATTATTAATAATGAATCCTAGTCAACTACACTGCTACTATAAGGAATACAAAGATTATTTATGTCTAGATTACTTGTTGGGCATTAAATCTTATATATAAAATTCTCGTGTCACGTTAGTTACCGTACTCCTCCGAAACGGCGTTACCGATTTTCACCAAATTTTATATGCATATTCAGTAGGTATGAGAATCGGCTACTATCTATTTTTCATACCCCTAAGTGATAAGGGTTGTTCACTCTTAACATTTTTTATTTATATGGCAACACAACGTTTGCCGAGTCAGCTAGTAAAATATTCTTTTTTTTCCAATTTTAGTACCCATGTCAAATGGTACTCACCATATTTACGAAATTGAAATAGCAAACATGCAGTCCACCTGATGGTAACTGTAGTACGGACATATGTAACTGTGGTGTATGTTCAGAGAAGATATAAGGGAATGCACGTCAAACAAACTCGCCGGTTGGTTGCACACTGATTTATTCCCTTCTACCTCCGCCTTGCGGGACGCAGCCCGCACTAATACATAACAGTAACCTACTCCATATAGAGCAGGTTCTACCTGAAGCCGATCACATACGTTATGGTCGCCTCATATCTAAGTCAGACATCCACACCCGCACATCGAAATAGAACTGCTTACGCTAGAAATATTTGTGGCGGTCTACCTTTGCTTTCAAACGGTAGACCACCACTCATATTTCTAGGCCACATAAAAATGTGGCGGTCAAATTTTGTTATTTTATTCAATAGGGGTAAATGAAATGATGAACTTCATTCTTTTAAATTTGCCGCTAGACTCAAATGGCGTCTATTATGACGTCACCGCTTCCGAAACAGCTACTTTTCGGCAAGGGGGATTTCCCTGTGGGCTAGTGTGGTAATGCCCGGGCAGTAGTGATGCTCCTACAGTCTCAGTTCAGAACTTGTATATATATATATACAAGTTTTGAACATGCTTTCTAAACTTTTTGCATATGCTTCGATAGCGTGATTCAGCAGCGCCATCTCTTGACGAGTAGCGGGAAGTCGCTACAATATAAAAAATAAAGTGCATCAAATATAGTGACCAACAGAAAATGATGTTTCGGTCATCAACATCAGTCAGCCATAAATTAGTCTTAATTTCGATCTATACTGTCCAAGCCCTATCTCATCTAGACACAAAATCTTCAATATCTTCAAAACAAAAACCAGTATACTAGGGACACTTCCTCTCGAGTTGACCTTTGCCCCCTTCGCCGTACTCCTGCGAGGATATCCACATCTGCTGGAAGGATCCAATAGATGCCAGGATAGATCCACCTGGAAATAAATTAACATAATTAATAATAACACGTGTGTATTTGTTACTTAGAAGTTTTACTTCTTTGGTGTATGTGGCTTGAAGGACCATATTTAACAGACGCAGGAAAATTTACTCCTATTAACATTACGACGAGACAATTACTTATTTACTGTTCCACATGGAGAACCTCCTTATAGTCACGTGACGTCATAATAATGACGTCAAATTGTTGCCCATTTATAGTTCGCCAAACTGCTAGTCCGCTCTGAAGTTGTTGCGAGCAAGTGTAGTCATATAATTAGCTATAGCGACGCGATTAACTTCTATATTCACAGCGGACTAGCAGTTTTACGCGGACTATACCTGCGTGACAAGAAACTATTGTAATTGTTACGTGACGTCACAATTACCACATCCGAATAACGATCCACGCCTTGGCCTGACGTCACCCGGTTCCAGAAGGACACGCCCGAGCCATGCGCCTCAATGTGACGTCAGCCGCGTGACATTCTCCGGTTCCAGGAAGACACGCGGGTCGCGCACCACCGCGTGACGTCACCCACGTGTAGACGCGAGGCCAGCTGCGTGACGTCACCCGGCTCCACGACACGCACGAGCCGTGTGCTTCAACGTGACGTCACTCGTGGTACGTTATCTGGCTTCTGGAAGACGCGCGGGACGCACGCCGCCTTGTGACGTCACCCGCGTGACGTCACGCGCACTCACCGATCCACGCGGCGAAGCGGCGCTCGGCGGGCGCGGGCGGCGCGTGGGTCTTGATGCGGTGGCTGGAGGGCTAACTGTGTGACGTCACCCGCGTGACGTCACGCGCACTCACCGATCCACGCGGCGAAGCGGCGCTCGGCGGGCGCGGGCGGCGCGTGGGTCTTGATGCGGTGGCTGGAGGGCTAACTGTGTGACGTCACCCGCGTGACGTCACGCGCACTCACCGATCCACGCGGCGAAGCGGCGCTCGGCGGGCGCGGGCGGCGCGTGGGTCTTGATGCGGTGGCTGGAGGGCTAACTGTGTGACGTCACCCGCGTGGACGTCACGCGCACTCACCGATCCACGCGGCGAAGCGGCGCTCGGCGGGCGCGGGCGGCGCGTGGGTCTTGATGCGGTGGCTGGAGGGCTAACTGTGTGACGTCACCCGCGTGACGTCACGCGCACTCACCGATCCACGCGGCGAAGCGGCGCTCGGCGGGCGCGGGCGGCGCGTGGGTCTTGATGCGGTGGCTGGAGGGCTAACTGTGTGACGTCACCCGCGTGACGTCACGCGCACTCACCGATCCACGCGGCGAAGCGGCGCTCGGCGGGCGCGGGCGGCGCGTGGGTCTTGATGCGGTGGCTGGAGGGCTAACTGTGTGACGTCACCCGCGTGACGTCACGCGCACTCACCGATCCACGCGGCGAAGCGGCGCTCGGCGGGCGCGGGCGGCGCGTGGGTCTTGATGCGGTGGCTGGAGGGCTAACTGTGTGACGTCACCCGCGTGACGTCACGCGCACTCACCGATCCACGCGGCGAAGCGGCGCTCGGCGGGCGCGGGCGGCGCGTGGGTCTTGATGCGGTGGCTGGAGGGCTAACTGTGTGACGTCACCCGCGTGACGTCACGCGCACTCACCGATCCACGCGGCGAAGCGGCGCTCGGCGGGCGCGGGCGGCGCGTGGGTCTTGATGCGGTGGCTGGAGGGCTAACTGTGTGACGTCACCCGCGTGACGTCACGCGCACTCACCGATCCACGCGGCGAAGCGGCGCTCGGCGGGCGCGGGCGGCGCGTGGGTCTTGATGCGGTGGCTGGAGGGCTAACTGTGTGACGTCACCCGCGTGACGTCACGCGCACTCACCGATCCACGCGGCGAAGCGGCGCTCGGCGGGCGCGGGCGGCGCGTGGGTCTTGATGCGGTGGCTGGAGGGCTAACTGTGTGACGTCACCCGCGTGACGTCACGCGCACTCACCGATCCACGCGGCGAAGCGGCGCTCGGCGGGCGCGGGCGGCGCGTGGGTCTTGATGCGGTGGCTGGAGGGCTAACTGTGTGACGTCACCCGCGTGACGTCACGCGCACTCACCGATCCACGCGGCGAAGCGGCGCTCGGCGGGCGCGGGCGGCGCGTGGGTCTTGATGCGGTGGCTGGAGGGCTAACTGTGTGACGTCACCCGCGTGACGTCACGCGCACTCACCGATCCACGCGGCGAAGCGGCGCTCGGCGGGCGCGGGCGGCGCGTGGGTCTTGATGCGGTGGCTGGAGGGCTAACTGTGTGACGTCACCCGCGTGACGTCACGCGCACTCACCGATCCACGCGGCGAAGCGGCGCTCGGCGGGCGCGGGCGGCGCGTGGGTCTTGATGCGGTGGCTGGAGGGCTAACTGTGTGACGTCACCCGCGTGACGTCACGCGCACTCACCGATCCACGCGGCGAAGCGGCGCTCGGCGGGCGCGGGCGGCGCGTGGGTCTTGATGCGGTGGCTGGAGGGCTAACTGTGTGACGTCACCCGCGTGACGTCACGCGCACTCACCGATCCACGCGGCGAAGCGGCGCTCGGCGGGCGCGGGCGGCGCGTGGGTCTTGATGCGGTGGCTGGAGGGCTAACTGTGTGACGTCACCCGCGTGACGTCACGCGCACTCACCGATCCACGCGGCGAAGCGGCGCTCGGCGGGCGCGGGCGGCGCGTGGGTCTTGATGCGGTGGCTGGAGGGCTAACTGTGTGACGTCACCCGCGTGACGTCACGCGCACTCACCGATCCACGCGGCGAAGCGGCGCTCGGCGGGCGCGGGCGGCGCGTGGGTCTTGATGCGGTGGCTGGAGGGCTAACTGTGTGACGTCACCCGCGTGACGTCACGCGCACTCACCGATCCACGCGGCGAAGCGGCGCTCGGCGGGCGCGGGCGGCGCGTGGGTCTTGATGCGGTGGCTGGAGGGCTAACTGTGTGACGTCACCCGCGTGACGTCACGCGCACTCACCGATCCACGCGGCGAAGCGGCGCTCGGCGGGCGCGGGCGGCGCGTGGGTCTTGATGCGGTGGCTGGAGGGCTAACTGTGTGACGTCACCCGCGTGACGTCACGCGCACTCACCGATCCACGCGGCGAAGCGGCGCTCGGCGGGCGCGGGCGGCGCGTGGGTCTTGATGCGGTGGCTGGAGGGCTAACTGTGTGACGTCACCCGCGTGACGTCACGCGCACTCACCGATCCACGCGGCGAAGCGGCGCTCGGCGGGCGCGGGCGGCGCGTGGGTCTTGATGCGGTGGCTGGAGGGCTAACTGTGTGACGTCACCCGCGTGACGTCACGCGCACTCACCGATCCACGCGGCGAAGCGGCGCTCGGCGGGCGCGGGCGGCGCGTGGGTCTTGATGCGGTGGCTGGAGGGCTAACTGTGTGACGTCACCCGCGTGACGTCACGCGCACTCACCGATCCACGCGGCGAAGCGGCGCTCGGCGGGCGCGGGCGGCGCGTGGGTCTTGATGCGGTGGCTGGAGGGCTAACTGTGTGACGTCACCCGCGTGACGTCACGCGCACTCACCGATCCACGCGGCGAAGCGGCGCTCGGCGGGCGCGGGCGGCGCGTGGGTCTTGATGCGGTGGCTGGAGGGCTAACTGTGTGACGTCACCCGCGTGACGTCACGCGCACTCACCGATCCACGCGGCGAAGCGGCGCTCGGCGGGCGCGGGCGGCGCGTGGGTCTTGATGCGGTGGCTGGAGGGCTAACTGTGTGACGTCACCCGCGTGACGTCACGCGCACTCACCGATCCACGCGGCGAAGCGGCGCTCGGCGGGCGCGGGCGGCGCGTGGGTCTTGATGCGGTGGCTGGAGGGCTAACTGTGTGACGTCACCCGCGTGACGTCACGCGCACTCACCGATCCACGCGGCGAAGCGGCGCTCGGCGGGCGCGGGCGGCGCGTGGGTCTTGATGCGGTGGCTGGAGGGCTAACTGTGTGACGTCACCCGCGTGACGTCACGCGCACTCACCGATCCACGCGGCGAAGCGGCGCTCGGCGGGCGCGGGCGGCGCGTGGGTCTTGATGCGGTGGCTGGAGGGCTAACTGTGTGACGTCACCCGCGTGACGTCACGCGCACTCACCGATCCACGCGGCGAAGCGGCGCTCGGCGGGCGCGGGCGGCGCGTGGGTCTTGATGCGGTGGCTGGAGGGCTAACTGTGTGACGTCACCCGCGTGACGTCACGCGCACTCACCGATCCACGCGGCGAAGCGGCGCTCGGCGGGCGCGGGCGGCGCGTGGGTCTTGATGCGGTGGCTGGAGGGCTAACTGTGTGACGTCACCCGCGTGACGTCACGCGCACTCACCGATCCACGCGGCGAAGCGGCGCTCGGCGGGCGCGGGCGGCGCGTGGGTCTTGATGCGGTGGCTGGAGGGCTAACTGTGTGACGTCACCCGCGTGACGTCACGCGCACTCACCGATCCACGCGGCGAAGCGGCGCTCGGCGGGCGCGGGCGGCGCGTGGGTCTTGATGCGGTGGCTGGAGGGCTAACTGTGTGACGTCACCCGCGTGACGTCACGCGCACTCACCGATCCACGCGGCGAAGCGGCGCTCGGCGGGCGCGGGCGGCGCGTGGGTCTTGATGCGGTGGCTGGAGGGCTAACTGTGTGACGTCACCCGCGTGACGTCACGCGCACTCACCGATCCACGCGGCGAAGCGGCGCTCGGCGGGCGCGGGCGGCGCGTGGGTCTTGATGCGGTGGCTGGAGGGCTAACTGTGTGACGTCACCCGCGTGACGTCACGCGCACTCACCGATCCACGCGGCGAAGCGGCGCTCGGCGGGCGCGGGCGGCGCGTGGGTCTTGATGCGGTGGCTGGAGGGCTAACTGTGTGACGTCACCCGCGTGACGTCACGCGCACTCACCGATCCACGCGGCGAAGCGGCGCTCGGCGGGCGCGGGCGGCGCGTGGGTCTTGATGCGGTGGCTGGAGGGCTAACTGTGTGACGTCACCCGCGTGACGTCACGCGCACTCACCGATCCACGCGGCGAAGCGGCGCTCGGCGGGCGCGGGCGGCGCGTGGGTCTTGATGCGGTGGCTGGAGGGCTAACTGTGTGACGTCACCCGCGTGACGTCACGCGCACTCACCGATCCACGCGGCGAAGCGGCGCTCGGCGGGCGCGGGCGGCGCGTGGGTCTTGATGCGGTGGCTGGAGGGCTAACTGTGTGACGTCACCCGCGTGACGTCACGCGCACTCACCGATCCACGCGGCGAAGCGGCGCTCGGCGGGCGCGGGCGGCGCGTGGGTCTTGATGCGGTGGCTGGAGGGCTAACTGTGTGACGTCACCCGCGTGACGTCACGCGCACTCACCGATCCACGCGGCGAAGCGGCGCTCGGCGGGCGCGGGCGGCGCGTGGGTCTTGATGCGGTGGCTGGAGGGCTAACTGTGTGACGTCACCCGCGTGACGTCACGCGCACTCACCGATCCACGCGGCGAAGCGGCGCTCGGCGGGCGCGGGCGGCGCGTGGGTCTTGATGCGGTGGCTGGAGGGCTAACTGTGTGACGTCACCCGCGTGACGTCACGCGCACTCACCGATCCACGCGGCGAAGCGGCGCTCGGCGGGCGCGGGCGGCGCGTGGGTCTTGATGCGGTGGCTGGAGGGCTAACTGTGTGACGTCACCCGCGTGACGTCACGCGCACTCACCGATCCACGCGGCGAAGCGGCGCTCGGCGGGCGCGGGCGGCGCGTGGGTCTTGATGCGGTGGCTGGAGGGCTAACTGTGTGACGTCACCCGCGTGACGTCACGCGCACTCACCGATCCACGCGGCGAAGCGGCGCTCGGCGGGCGCGGGCGGCGCGTGGGTCTTGATGCGGTGGCTGGAGGGCTAACTGTGTGACGTCACCCGCGTGACGTCACGCGCACTCACCGATCCACGCGGCGAAGCGGCGCTCGGCGGGCGCGGGCGGCGCGTGGGTCTTGATGCGGTGGCTGGAGGGCTAACTGTGTGACGTCACCCGCGTGACGTCACGCGCACTCACCGATCCACGCGGCGAAGCGGCGCTCGGCGGGCGCGGGCGGCGCGTGGGTCTTGATGCGGTGGCTGGAGGGCTAACTGTGTGACGTCACCCGCGTGACGTCACGCGCACTCACCGATCCACGCGGCGAAGCGGCGCTCGGCGGGCGCGGGCGGCGCGTGGGTCTTGATGCGGTGGCTGGAGGGCTAACTGTGTGACGTCACCCGCGTGACGTCACGCGCACTCACCGATCCACGCGGCGAAGCGGCGCTCGGCGGGCGCGGGCGGCGCGTGGGTCTTGATGCGGTGGCTGGAGGGCTAACTGTGTGACGTCACCCGCGTGACGTCACGCGCACTCACCGATCCACGCGGCGAAGCGGCGCTCGGCGGGCGCGGGCGGCGCGTGGGTCTTGATGCGGTGGCTGGAGGGCTAACTGTGTGACGTCACCCGCGTGACGTCACGCGCACTCACCGATCCACGCGGCGAAGCGGCGCTCGGCGGGCGCGGGCGGCGCGTGGGTCTTGATGCGGTGGCTGGAGGGCTAACTGTGTGACGTCACCCGCGTGACGTCACGCGCACTCACCGATCCACGCGGCGAAGCGGCGCTCGGCGGGCGCGGGCGGCGCGTGGGTCTTGATGCGGTGGCTGGAGGGCTAACTGTGTGACGTCACCCGCGTGACGTCACGCGCACTCACCGATCCACGCGGCGAAGCGGCGCTCGGCGGGCGCGGGCGGCGCGTGGGTCTTGATGCGGTGGCTGGAGGGCTAACTGTGTGACGTCACCCGCGTGACGTCACGCGCACTCACCGATCCACGCGGCGAAGCGGCGCTCGGCGGGCGCGGGCGGCGCGTGGGTCTTGATGCGGTGGCTGGAGGGCTAACTGTGTGACGTCACCCGCGTGACGTCACGCGCACTCACCGATCCACGCGGCGAAGCGGCGCTCGGCGGGCGCGGGCGGCGCGTGGGTCTTGATGCGGTGGCTGGAGGGCTAACTGTGTGACGTCACCCGCGTGACGTCACGCGCACTCACCGATCCACGCGGCGAAGCGGCGCTCGGCGGGCGCGGGCGGCGCGTGGGTCTTGATGCGGTGGCTGGAGGGCTAACTGTGTGACGTCACCCGCGTGACGTCACGCGCACTCACCGATCCACGCGGCGAAGCGGCGCTCGGCGGGCGCGGGCGGCGCGTGGGTCTTGATGCGGTGGCTGGAGGGCTAACTGTGTGACGTCACCCGCGTGACGTCACGCGCACTCACCGATCCACGCGGCGAAGCGGCGCTCGGCGGGCGCGGGCGGCGCGTGGGTCTTGATGCGGTGGCTGGAGGGCTAACTGTGTGACGTCACCCGCGTGACGTCACGCGCACTCACCGATCCACGCGGCGAAGCGGCGCTCGGCGGGCGCGGGCGGCGCGTGGGTCTTGATGCGGTGGCTGGAGGGCTAACTGTGTGACGTCACCCGCGTGACGTCACGCGCACTCACCGATCCACGCGGCGAAGCGGCGCTCGGCGGGCGCGGGCGGCGCGTGGGTCTTGATGCGGTGGCTGGAGGGCGCCCGCGCGGCCAGCTCCCGGGCGACCCGCTCCAGCCAGCCCCCGGCGGCCGCGGCTCCTCCGCACGCGACCACGCAGCCCCACAGCGCCGGACGGGCGTCCGCGTCGCAAGCACCGACGGCAGCACACGCTGGAACATAGAAACCGACATGTCACGGCTGCAACCAGTTGTAGCTAACCGGGTAAAAGCATAGCGTAATATACTAGAATCGAAGTAAGTCGGACCGAGGATAAAGTAATAACCTAGAGCGAAAAAGTCAACCTATACCACTACCACGAGTAACAAAGTTATACTATACGCCGGGTGACAAAGTCCTGTTACACGTCGAGTGACAAAGTCAGTCTACACCGTGAGTGACACAGTCAGTCTACACCGTGAGTGACAAAGTCAGTCTACACCGTGAGTGACACAGTCAGTCTACACCGTGAGTGACACAGTCAGTCTACACCGTGAGTGACACAGTCAGTCTACACCGTGAGTGACACAGTCAGTCTACACCGTGAGTGACAAAGTCAGTCTACACCGTGAGTGACAAAGTCAGTCTACACCGTGAGTGACAAAGTCAGTCTACACCCCGAGTAACAAAGTCAGTCTACACCGTGAGTGACAAAGTCAGTCTACACTCACGAGTGACAAAGTCAGTCTACATCCCGAAAAACAACAAACCATTCCCCGATGACCGTTTTCTTTTTATATTAGTTATTTTTTGTTTTGGTATATAATTATATAAGAGGTTTCGTATTGTTGAAAAGGAATAAGTAACAATTCCTGACCTAACATTTTTTTAAGATATACAGGGTGAATTTTTAAAACGGGCCTTCAAGGCCAAATCCGAAACTATAAGGATTAGCGCAAAATGCTGAAAGGAGTTACGAGGCTGATTTTGATAAAAACTAAAACCGCATCATAAGTTTTTTAAAATATCTTTTACCCTAGCCGGGAATCGAACGAGTTTATTTTTAAAAAAATTACATCCTCTATATTATTCCACCATCTGATAGTGTCGCTTATAAGGATCAAATTCTGGGAAGTAATGTTATGTGACAAATTAAAGGAAAAGGAAAATTTTGAAGAAAATACATATTTTTCCATACATTGCTATACTAATCCTTAAGGATTATACATAACAAATGATTAAGTGTAATTCTTTAGAAACATACGTAAGTCATACCATTGAAGAATTTGTTGGTTAATCAACTAATTATTCGATGTTATAACCGTGACATACGGCTTAGTATGAGAAAGTAATAGTTTGGCAAGTAAATTACCGCCGTTTTTAGGATTTATTTTTTAATAAAAATAGATAAGTGATTAAATAGTAAATTGTTATTGTTTGTTGTTTATAACTACGTTTCAACAGTGAATATAATTTTCTATATCTCTTTGTGTAGTTATCACTCGGATTTGACTCGACAAAGACATTCTCGCAAATTGTCAATTTTACATCTGTATTAAACGAAACTCCGCCCATAGCAAGTTAAATCTATTATAATGGTCCTAAAAGTAACCGTAACTAAGTCGGACATAAAAATATAAATTCTTGAAGAACAAAACGTCCATTTCGAATGATTTGAAACATTGAGCCAAAAAATTGTTAATACAAGAAATGTTTAAATTGATGAATGGCGGGAACTTAACTGCCAACTTAATATCGAAAAGTATGTATTTTCTTAAAATTGAGGCTTTTCCTTTAGTTTGTCATTTATCATTACTTCCCAGATTTTGATCCTTATAAGCAACACTATCAGATAGTGGAATAATATAGAGGGTGTATTTTTTTTCAAAATGAACTCGTTCGATTCCCGGCTAGGGAAAAAGTTATTTTAAAAAAGTAATGATGCAGTTTTAGTTTTTATCAAAATCGGCCTCGTAACTCCTTTCAGCATTTTTCGCTAATCCTTATAGTTTCGGATTTGGCCCTGAAGGCCCGTTTTAAAAATTCACCCTGTATATTCCCACATAAAAATCTGTAAATATTTTTTTTATAATTTTTAATAAATATAGATTAAGCAACGAGCATGCAGTCCACCTGATCATAAGTGGCTACTGCCGCCCATAGACATCTGTAATCAAACCCAGATTATTCAGTATTAGATATTCCTACCTGAGGTCGGCCACAGATGCGCCGCTTCCCCTGAGGACTAAGCTGGAACGGCTCTATATAGTATGCCTCCCTTACCCTCCCACACCCTTCAAACCGGAACACAGCAGCGTTTAACAGCTGTTATGAGGCAGAAATAAGTGTAACGGTGGTTCCGCCGGACCACAAAGGGTTCTACCACCTTCTACTAGATACATACAGGTCAAGTTAATAAAAGCGTGGTAATAAAAAATTGACAAGTCCTAATATAAAAAAAATGTTCTACATAAATTCCTACTGAAAAATCTATAGATCTAAACACTCACCAAGATGCGGAGCCCCCAGCGTCTGTTCGAACAGACACTCGGTGAGCTTGAACCTCTCGGGGCCGAAGTCCTGGTGGTAGCCGCCCGGGAACTCGTAGTGCACGCCGGGAACGGCCGCCACGGTGCGCTCGTCGTACGGGGACTCGGATATCTGGGAGAGATATAAGATAGATATAGAGAGAGATAGAGAAAAAATAAAGTAAGACAAGTAAAGGACAGATAGAAATTAAGAGGGGACTCGGATATCTGCGGAAAGATACGATAGAGATATAGATATAAAAATAGAAAAAAAAGAAAGAAATTAAGGAACATAAAGAAGAGACAGAAATTAGGAAAGAAAAAAGGAGCAAAGAAATTTTAAAAAGTAAAAGTAAATAAATGAAGGAAGTAAAAAGAAAGTGAGAAAAAAAGGAATAAATACATTTTAAAAAGATAAAATAGAGAAACGAAGAAAGAAAAAGAAAGGCAAAAGAAGTAAGATAAAAATAAGAAAGAAAAGAGAACATGGGGAGTAAGGAATTAACAGATTAGTTAAAGATATTTAAAAAAGGAAAAATTATAAAAAAGAAAGAATAAATTAAAATAAAACAAAATAGCTGAGAGGAAGAAGTTAAGAAAGAAAGTAATGATAAAGGGAGAAAAAAAATAAAAAGCAAAAGGAGAGAAAGAAAAAAGTTAAAACAAAAGAAAAAAGAGACAGAAAGAAAAAAAAACATAAATAGAAACAAGGAAATTAATAAAAGAAAAAGAAACACGCTAAGGAAGGTAAAGGAATAGAAATTAAATTATTTATTTCATCTACTAGGAATTGCTGTTGCAATTTGATTGAATAAAGTATTTTCTTTCTTTCTTTCAATGTATTTACATACATATTTTCATACAATATTAACATCCAACCAAGTACCGTTTACTGTGTGTTGCAATTTTCCTGAATCAAGTATTTTCTTTCTTTCTTTCAATGTATTTACATATTTCCATACAATATTAACATCCAACCAAGTACCGTTTACTGTGTGTTGCAATTTTCCTGAGTAAAGTATTCTTTCTTTCTTTCAATGTATTTACATATTTCCATACAATATTAACATCCAACCAAGTACCGTTTACTGTGTGTTGCAATTTTCCTACATAAAATATTTTCTTTGTTTCTTTCTTTCAATGTATTTACATATTCTTATTCTTATTAACCATTTACTGTGTGTTCCTAAATAAAATATTTTCTTTCTTTCTTTCTTTCATTGTATTTACATATTCTCATACACACAATACACACTCATACACTCATACATACAAATAATACAAACCTGTGCGACACAGTGTACGAAGTCCTCGTACTGTCGTTTGAGCATGTATTGCTGCCACGAATGTGTGAGACCAGCGGGTAGAGTCTTCAACGTGTAACGGGCGCGCTCGCGTTCTCTTATCACCTCTTTACTCTGAAAGATAGGTAATAGAAATATAATTAATCACAGTATCATCATCATCAACCCATCACTGTCCCACTGCTGGGCACGGGTCTCCTCTCAGAATGAGAAGGATTAGGCCATAGTCCACCGCGCTGGACAAGTGCGAATTGGTGGGCTTTGAAAACATTTTTTTTAATATGAAGTAAAATATATGATTTATGTAATTTTGAAGGTGTGAGGATGGCCAAATCTGAAAATTTTGGAATAGTTTAATTAAAAGATGGCCGGTTTTGATAAGAATTTGAAACTGTATCATTGTATTTAAAAAAAGATTTTTCCCTAGGCGTGAATCGAATGAGTTTCTGAAAAAAAAACCTGTATTATTCCATTTTCGAAAACCACAAAAAAATATATTCCCTTAAAAATTTGTATATTTCTTTACTTTATTTTATAGTATGTGATATTTTTTCAAAGTGGCTGTCATGTTTTTTCAAAAGAAAGGTTAAATATATTACAATAAAGCGTGTACTTTTGTGTGTTTGTGTTAAGTACTCACGTGCGGTAACGACACGACGCACGACTTATCGTGTCGGCATCTTATCGTAACGTATTATTCCATGTCATATCAATTCTGAATAGTAAAAAAAATCGCTTCTGCAAACTTGCAATATTTATAGCAAACTTCGTGGTGTCGATTTTAGTTGTCGGTATTGTTAAAATTCACCTTCACCATTTTTCCCAAAGAAGTATTAGGGGTCGTTCAAGCATTACGTAAGCGCTTTTAGGGGGGGCGGGGGGTCTTTGCCTTGCTTATTTTGGATGACATGGGGGGTAGGGGAGTCCAGATGATGATTACGTCATCGGTAGTTTGTTACTTGTTTACACGAATAGCAACACTCACATTGACACAACCATCTTTACTTGAAAGCGAAACGCATTTTCGGGGATTCCCGCTAATCATGCATACGTTTAGGCATTTTTATAATATAAATATAACATTATAATTATAAAAAAAAACAATGCATTAATTGAAAAATGTTTAGGTAAACATGGGGGAGGGGGTAAGAGCTTTTATTACTTACGAGGGGGATGGGGGGGGGGGGTAAATAATTGTAATAAATCTGCTTACGTAATACTTGAACGGCCCCTTACTTCAAATATCGAATTATGTAGATTTAGTTTCCATCAAAACCGGCCTCGTAGGGGATACGGGGCCGGTTTTGATGGATTCGAGCATTTTTCTTTAATTATTATAATTTAGCCTTACTACTGATAAATTCACCCTGTATGCTAAAACCTGAGAAACTTATGAAGTCTGTGAATATTACCTGTATGCTATAAACCGGTAGCATCTGTATATGCAGGCTGTTCAGCATATGCTAATGAAGAAGTCTGAATATTACCTGTATGCTATAAACCGGTAGCATCTGTATATGCAGGCTGTTCAGCATATGCTCATGAATAAATCTGTGAATATTACCTGTATGCTATAAACCGGTAGCATCTGTATATGCAGGCTATTCAGCATATGCTTCGCCTGAGCTGCGAGGTGGTCGCCACCGATAGGGGATCTCACCGCTGCGCTCGCTAGGGCGTACCTGTAAAATATAGATAAAGATACTTTAAAAAGATAAATAGCATGTGGGCGCGCCGATAGATAGATCTACAATAGTACTTTGATTTAACAAATTTAATCAATATTTATAAAAATATAGTTAAAAGAATTAAATGAATAAGCGTTAATGCCACCAAATTAACAATCAGCTGATGGTATTATTTTATAATACAGGAGTAGCAGACGAGCATGCAGTCCACCTGATGGTAAGTGGCCACTGCTGTACGGACATTTGTAATCAACCCCAGATAGGATTACATTTTTATTTAAGGTGGGCCACTGATATGCCGTTACCCCTGAGGACTAAGCTGGAATGCCATGGAAAAATATGTCTCCCTTATCACACCCTTCTAACCAGTACACAGCAGTGTTTAACACTACTGTTATTAGGCAGAAATATTTTTATTTTTATTTATTTATTTATTATTATTATTTTTTTTTTGTTTTGCTATATTTGTGTTTCTTCTTAGTTGCCTTTAACATTATAATGTAATTAAATTGATATAATTTATTTTTAATGCTTATAATATTTCTTATCATAATTTTTGTATTCAAAATGTATTGTTATTCGTTATAGTGTTGTGAATTGTAGTTTGTGCCCATAATTGAGGTGACACTCACCAAAATTGTATTGTATAGCTACGCCTAATAAAATGTATTAGTGTTTACTTCGTCGGCACAACAATTAAATAAATAAATTATGTGTGCTGTATGCTCACTTGCTCCTGATCTAGAGTATAATAAACTTGATAGAACAATTTTTAGCTACTCCATAGATATATAGATATATTTGTTCTATATGTACTAATATTAACTTACCCATCAATAACCGGCACAGCTGAGGTCTGGCTAGCCCCAGCATCGAGCACCAACGCCGTAGACTTGCCATTCGCAAAGGCAGCTAACACCGCATTCTTCACGAGGAAGAACGCTGGCGCTTGGTACTTCTCGAAGAGGAGCTCAGCTAACTTCTCCCGGGCTGAGCGACTAGTCCATACTGCCTCTGTGAAGAGCGCCGGGTGGTGTTCTGATGGGGAGCGGATTACCTGAAAATTATATTTTTTAAATTATATATTACAAAAAATATGAAGAAAATTATATTGAAACAGTTATAATTGGTTGTTGTGTAATGATTTTGGTTAACAAAGAAACATTAAATAAATTTAATGGTCCGCTAACTTGAGGACTCTGCCAAATTGTATAGAATGACTTGATTAAGCTCTTAATAACACTTGCATATACACAAACTAAAGAAAACAGTAATAAAACATATAAAATTGTATATTTTTTTACATCAATATCTGTGCCAATTACAATATTAAAAATTTCAGATCTTATTGACATTTGAAAAAGTGGTAGAAACATCGAGAAAATACCATAACCACACATAACCACCTGAAAAAAAGTATTTAAATTAGTTGGCATTCACACCCCGTATATCAAAACACAGAACTGCTCCATTTTACAAGCAATTGTGGCAGGGATACACTTCCCTGATCAAACCATAATTCTTCCCATCTGCCATCCTCGGCGTTGTGTAGAAAACTCCGGACACTCCAACGGAACGCAACTGAAGTCCTCTGAGCGCATTGCCCTATCAGGGTCCACCCAGGTAAACTTGCTTACCACACCGTCCAGCATTTATGACAGTATGTCGCCACTCATACCACTGTCCTACCAGGGGTCGCTTACTGGACGGTTCAAGCTCCCACTCTTGCCACAACCCCGGAAGCCCCTTTTAGCCGCCTCTTACGACAGGCAGGGGATACCATCACCCTATTCTGCTCCCAGAACTAGAGAGACAATATTTGTTCTATTAGCAATATTGGTTACCTTAGAGTAGCAGTAATCCAGCATCTTCTCAAACAGATCCCAGTTGTCCACTTGCCCATCTTTCATGTACGTCTGTATTTCCATGTGCGGTCGGGGCACGTGGATTTCTGTAACGTCGATGTAATAACGAAGATCTCCACCTGTTTTCGCACCTGAAAAGATTTAATGGGGTTAGTTATGAATTTACTGTTGACTTTTTTTATAGAAATAGCAAATAAACATACATTTGTAATACAAGCCTAGTGGTTAAGAAACTCGGCCTTACGATCGAGGGGTCCAAGGTTCATATCCCAGGCACCTCTGGGATATGAACCTCTGGGATACGAACCTATCTCAAAATTATGTGCGTATTCGAAATTAATTATCACTTCCTTAAACAGTGAAGGAAAACATTGTGAGGAAACTGCATATATGAGAGATTTATCGAAAAAAAATCTCAAAGGTATTTGAAGACCAGGGTGTGGCCAGCACGGTGGACTATGGGCTAATCCTTCTCATTATGAGAGGAGACCCGTGCCCAGCTGTGGGGAGCAACATTCATACAAGAATGACCACTTATCATCAGGTGGACAGCATGCTCATTTAGAACTTCTATCTTATAAAACAAATTTATCATAATTGCTCAGTATAGTTGATAACAGTTTTTCATCAATTCTGCTTTAGTTTCTGCTTTCTGAATTAGCTAACAAATCATTCTGAGTGAGACATTGATGTGGTAGTTGACCACATACCACCATAGTGATAAAGTTATAGCACACTAGTCAATCTTTCCGCATCTCACACTGTCATTCTAGCGTTTAAATCACCGACATACTTTTCCCATTTCTAGAAGTTATGCACGTATTAGAAATTAAATATTACTTGTATAATGGTCAAGGAAAACATCGTTAGAAACCCTACACGCCTCAGAGATCTTTAGAACGATCTCAAGGTGTGTAAAGTCTATCAATCCGCACTTAAGCAGCGTGGTAGTAAGGCATTGGGCCTTTACCATTCTGAGAGTAAACCCGTGCCCAGTAATGTGGCAGTAAAGGCTTAATACTCACCACTCTGCGTGACATTTCCATCAGGAACCTTCTCCTCCGCGTCAGGGATGTGTGTCGCCGGTCCAACACCAATAACGGCGGGGATATCGGCTTTCGGAGTATCCTCTTGCGCGTAACCAACTCGTAATGAATGGTGGCCTGGATCGAACACTAGAGCTCCTATCTCATCGCCGCCGTACAGCATGCCGTTTGGACCACTCATTTTTGAGTTAATTTAGGAATTTTAAATGATAAATTGTGTTTTCGATGTTTTGTCAATAATGCATCATGACAATTGTGTTTGACAGTTTGACTTTGATTCATTGTCTTTGGCTTTGTTGTCTGTGGTTTTGATTGTTGTAAGCACAGATTTCTACCTAATAACAGCAGTGTTAAGCGCTGCTGTGTTCCGGTTTGAAGGGTGTGGTAAGGGAGACAGACTTTTCCGAGGCGTTCCAGCTTAGTCCTCAGGGGTAGCGGCGCATCTGTGGCCGACCTCAGGTAGGAATATCTAATCCTATCTGGGGTTGATTACAGATGTCCATGGGCGGCAGTAGCCACTTACCATCAGGTGGACTGCATGCTCGTCTGCTACTCTTATATTATAAAAAAAAAAAAAAAAAAAAAAAAAAAAAAAAAAAAAAAAAAAAAAAAAAAAAAAAAAAAAAAAAAAAAAAAAAAAAAGATAACAGTCAAATTCTATACCACATTGTAGCGTGAAAATAAATAATTAATTTAACAGTAATTACATTTTAATAATATTAATGATAAATAATAGCAAGTAAGACAGTTATGAAAATAGTTATAAAGGAACGTTGAAAGTTATAGGTGAATGATATTAGGTTTAACCCGTACTGTGTTTTTAAACGCTAACTAAACTGCTATTTTGTAAAAAATAAATATAATAGCATCTATATTAGAGAGGATTGTTTTCAAATGATATGTACTTGATATTTTTTCGATCTTAACCGTACTAAAACACTATAAGTTATATATTTAAGCCAAATTTCCAAAAAATATGTTAATAGAGTGTGTTCCGAGTAATAAAAAAGGTAAAAATGGCTGTAAAATTAAAAATATATTATTACGATAGTTCTTGTTTGTTTTCATGGGATTTATAATTAAAACAAATGAATGTGATGCAATACTTTATTATAGCACATCAATTTATTTCGTCATTGACAATAAAATAGCTACAGACACCAATATACACAAAACATATATCTAATATTTATCGACACGTGTATTTAAAATATGCTGATTGGTCTACACATCCGCCTACTGTTAGATTTAGATTAGATTTATTTTAGATTTTATTACAAATTCAATGCGATGCAAATTGTAGTACATTTGGTAACTAAAATCAATGTATCGGCGAATGTATAGTAGAACACACAATACACACAAAAACTTGTACCTATTACACTTATTTGAAACATGTGCGTTATTAAATTAGGTAGTTTTTGAGCATTTAGCAAAATAACATTTCTAGCATATAGTTGTTTTTGAAGTTAGTTGCAAAAAATATTACACAATTTCTTTTTTTAAAACAGTCATATCTTTCTCAAAGGTAAATGCAACATTAAGATACTCGCAAAGTAATACGAATATATAAATACCTTACTCGGGTGTATTTGGTACTCGCTAAAAATAATCGTACGTACGCAGTATCAGTTTTCAACGCGATTAAATAGACTATGCGTCTCTATTCGTGCGCGGTGTTTACACACTCGTCATTGTTCGGCAAGTTATTCGGCGAATTCTTCGCGAGTACCTACATGTTGCAAGTTAAAATAGCATAGGAACCATAAGAAGGCTGCATACATATTACAAGTTTCATTTTATAAAACATTTACGCTAGTGTAAAACACCCAGTATGAAATTATTATACCTCTTACGGTATTTGTATAATTCTCTACACGTTTATTTGCACTGTGGCAATAAATATATTACCGAAAGTGGCTCAGAATATCGTAATTTAGAAGCGATGCTTTTTACAGTAACTCACACTAGGATTTCGTCAAGGGTGTAGACACACAAAATACAGGTTAGTTAGTACACTCAGACTTAAAACAGAGATCTAAATACATCATTATAGGGCAGGCAACTTTATATCTAGCCAATGTTTTAGCCTGAGACCTGTAAGGTTATTCTATGCTATACAAATGCTACCTGCTGGAAAGTAGCTATCTGAGGGTAGTCACAGAAGCTTTGGTACCCTGGAAGAATAGGTTCGCTTTCAATAAATATGACTCTTGCCACACCCTTCAAACCTGAAAATAGCAACGCTTAACACTGCTATTATTAGTCAGAAATAGGTGTTAGCGGAGCTACCTTCAAGTAATAGGGAAATTGCTTTCAATATGAAATATATGAACCTTTTTTTCAGTAATAACATTTATTAACACAGTTGTATCACTAACTATCATCTACGTACACGTATAAGTTATAAGATTATTTATTAATCTAATTTAATAATACGGTTAAGAAATTTTTACATATAATTTCAAAAGTGTATAGGTAAAGACGTAACTAAAATATAGGATTTAGAGTATATAAAGAGTAGAAGACATAAATAATACATTATGTGCGATAAAATATACTTAAAATAAATAAAAGTATCGTAAAAATGATATCGTAGGAAGGTTAAGTCTTTTTAAGATAAAAAGGAAGTGTGTGATGTACACACGTGAGAAGTTATACTTCTTTGGCGTAATTAATGATTAATAATAATAATATTGTACCCATAAAATGAAATAACAAAGAAAAATACAAATTTACAACACGAACGGCGGCCTTATCGCTAAACAGTGATTCCTTCCAGGGTTGGATTGGATTAAAGTGTGGATTTAAAGTTAGAATGAATTAAAAATATGTTGGGTGCAAATAAGAGTAGGTACAGTTTTAAAAACGACAGTAAAGTAATAAAGTTTCGGAGTAAATTGAAGATAGAATAGAATACCGTAATAAAATATTTTTAAGCACTAAACAATTTTTCATTAACAAAACAGAAGAAAACTAAGAAGACAGAAAACGAAACAGTAAACAAAAATAAGAAAACAAAAGAAAATAAATTATGTGTTACATCACGCGCACCGTGGTCTTACGGTAAAAATATGTGTTACATGCGCGCAACTCCGTCCCTTAAATTACACTCCAATCTATTTTAAAGTGCCAAAAGAAGTATAACTTCAAGTTTACAAAACAGGTTTTTGACACTAAAGCCCCTATTTACACTCCAAAATCCGCAAAATCTTAGTCTAATTTCTAATTGAATTTTAGTCTCTCTGTTCTAATCACGCTTTTTAAGCTTACTCAACTGTAAAGGATGAACTTGGCACAACATATCCGCCATTCAATTTTGGATATTAAGGTAAAACTCAAGGGAAAAAGGTTTTATGATCCGTGTTTTAATGACATCACGGCGTAACCTTAACCAATCAATTTTGTTTCCCTAAAATTTCAGGGAAGGTTAGTAAAATTTGATTTTGAAATCAATCCTGTGGAACTGTCCCTGATCTTACCCCTTATTCTTATTTATCCTTACACACGCAACTACTTGTAACTTGTAACTTGTAAGTACTAAATGTAAGAACGAAACAAATAAGTCTATAAGTAAGATTTCTATTTGTTACATTTGGTGTACTATCAACGCATAAGTAAACCACGTTTTATAATCGTTTTAAAAAATAACTTATTAAATTCGAGGTCTTTTTACATAATTTTAATAAGTTAGTTATTTCGTCGAAATTAAGGATTCAAATATTTAAATATAATAATTGAAATAGAAAATATTTTTTATGATCTCAGTTTTACTTTAAGTAGTAATTTAAGTATTAGAAAGTAATCATATTTTGACCTAATCTCAAAAGAAAACCTCCCAAATTAAAAATATGCCTTGAGTTCAGAATTTCCCAAGGGTAATGATTATTATCATGATTGAAAAGTCAATATTAAGTTATTATTAATATCAACATAAAGTTCAAAAACCTTGCAAATTGCCAATTCAAAGCACATGGCACAACGTTATAAACAGTTGCGTATGTAAGGAATATTCTTACAAGTTACTTTTCACTCTCTCATTAACTTACTCATATTCATTAGAAAACGTTAATCTCCATATCAGTCTTACGAAACAGAGGCCATCACATTAAGTATCAATTTGAAGATTTAAAACTCATTAAAAAGGGGATATTTAAAGAATGATGTAAAAAACAAACTTTCAAATTGAGGCGATTTAAAATCATTTAAACTTTTAACATGACAACATGGCGAAATTAACCATTACAATAAAATTAATTGAGCAATAAAAATCTATAACTTGAAGTAGAAAAGACAACCTTATGACTAACATACACTTATTTAAACGGCTACATTTACACAAAACATTATGAGAACTTGAAACCGCTTCTTGCATCTCGAAAACCAAGGTTATGCAAGAAACAATTTCAACACTACATAATCTATATGTATTACTAATAATATGTAAACAATATTAGTTGTTTTAATTAATAATTTAAAAAAAATGACTAGTTTTTAAATATAACATTAGACTAAGGTCGCGTTATGTTTGCGTTCTGACAGCAGAAAAAAATTAGAATAAGAGAAATGTATAATTTGAAACAAAAATCGAGCCGCGTTTAACGTTGTACGGATGTCTTTACATATTCTATACAGAAAAGGATATTTAGTTCGAAATACAAGAAACATTTTTATGCTAACAAAACGCGTCTTTAAAAACAGTAGTGCGATCTTAGTCTAATAACTGAAAATAAAACTACAGATGGGTACAGCGCTTTACCAACTATTTAATATCACAAAAAAAAGTAGAAAATAACTTATAAAATTTAAAATTAATCATTTGGAACATACTAAAATGAAATTCTTTGAAAAATGAGATTCCTTTAAAGCATCGCAGAGGTATTCATAATAAACAGGAGAAGACGATATAATAAATAGTATAGCAATGCCACTCTATTATCTGTCTCTATTTAAAACATGAAATGTGATAGAGACAAAATATATAGTCCCTTTAGAATTACAATGACGCTAGATCAAGTCGTCAAACTATCCAATGCAAACTTAGATGAGTAAAATACATAGATTGACTCCTAACAAGAAAGTGTGACCAGTTTTAGGACTTGGAATTGTTGCGTAAATAAAGTTTTGCAACGTCTCCGTTCTAAAATGTGTCTAAAATGTTGGAAATACTTATTTATTTATTACGTAAATTACGTAGTATTGGTTATTTATACGTAAATATTCTATAAAAATGTCTTTTATGCCCATATATTTCCAATCAGCGCCCCCAGCGGACTGTATCAGAACTGATTGGAAATGTATGAGAAATACGCAAACAAATACAAAAACAGTCTTTTTTTTTAAAACGTAAAAACTCACGCTAAGTACTCATGGTAATGCATTTCTCTCGAGTGCATGGTATTTGCACTTGTCATTGTAATTCTCAAGGCATATGCAAAGTATCATTAAAAGAATTAGAAATAGGAACTAAAATATATCGAATTTTCTTAGTTATAAGCTCAGGGTAATTGAACATTAAATACCATTCAAATTTTTCATAAATACACATCGATTGATATTTTCATTAAAATCTAAAATGGCGTCGGTTGGACGCCATGATGGAAATATTAAAACAGAATGGCGTTCTACGCATTTATTTATAATATAGGAGTAGCAGACGACCATGCAGCCCACCTGATGGTAAGTGGCTACTACTGCCCATGCACATCTGCAATCAACCCCAGGTAAGATTAGGTTCCTACCTGAGGCCACAGATGCGCCGCTACCCCTGAAGACTAAACTGGAAAGCCTCGGAAAAGTATGTCTCCCTTACCACACTCTTAATAGGAGTAGCAAGTGAGAACTTTTACCACAAGATCTATTAACTGATAATATTGAAACATTATTAATAACAAAAAGATAATCGAGAAACCAAACCACGCCCATTCTATTCTAAGTTTTCCTGTATAAAAGTACCTCGCACTGCGGTTTTTTAGGAGCGATTTTCTTCAAAAGATTGTGACTATAGAATTCCGCGAAAAATGAGTGCAGCCAAATTATTTATCATTATCTATGAGTATTGAGTATGAATGTAAGACTATGAATAAATAAGGAAATAATCATTTAATGAAACCGCAGTGCATCAGAGCTTAATTAACAATAATGATTACATAGGCTTTTGTATATAATACTTACACATAAGATACGTATTGATAAATAGACGCGTAAAATGGTTATTATTGGCTATTTCATACTAGCGATTACGCAGCGATTTGATTACCAAAATATCATTGCAAATCGCTAATACGAAATAACCTTATTCTTAACACAACAAACCAATTGTTGGTCTACAATAATATGAAATAAGCCTTATCTCTACTGCCTCTTACTGACACCTGAACTGTACTTCCTTTGAAGATCACGCTTACCATCAGTGATGTTGATAAAAGATATCAATGATATTATTATATATATATAATCCTGAACTTACCACTGACTGACTGACATGCCGTTCTCCATGATGCCGGCGAGGAGTGACTTTGTTGTCTATGGCGGGTTTTCTCCTCTCCCCCCCGAGGCAAAGGGAAAAATATGAGATGCCATAGATTCAAGATGGCGGCCGACTTAAAATTTTTAACTTTTTTATTTATTGACTTTATGCTGATGTTTGTTTCTTTTTCGAATAATATTCAGGTGGGCGTTACGATGAAATTAGAAAAAAATGAAAAACCAAGATGGCCGCCGAGATATTTGAGTTTGAAATTTTTCAATTTTCGAGGTGTTTTTGGGAGGTCGTATCTCTTGGGATTTTTAATATTTTGTTGCCATTTTTTTAAATTTTCTCGGATATATCCTCAATTTTGCCAAATCGGATTTATTTTTTTTTTCAACAAGATGGCGGGTCGTCTGTTAGGCGATTTGTAAAATGTACGAAAAAACAGATTTTTTGAAGTGAAATATTCGGAGGTTGGCAACGTTTGAGCGATTTGCTTTGTTCGGGGCGGTCATGGGGCTCGGTCCGAGGTGTTGCCAGGTTTGAGTTTTTTTCTCCCCACTCTTACAATTTTTCAAACTTTTCATTCAAAAATATGAAAAGTAGAAGGAGAAATATTTTTGATGAAAATTTTTCACTGGAATATTTTTTTCGGTTGTCGTAATGACATTTGACCATTTTCGTCGATGTCGACTGGCAACACTGGCCGCAGGAATTTTTTTTCAGTTTTACGAAAAATCGACTTCATCGACCTGAAGGAGTGGTGGGGGGTGGGTTTGATGTATGAGTAGAATTTTTTATTTGCCTCCGTGTCTATGGGAAAAATCTGAAACTTTCAAAATTCAAGATGGCGGCCGAGCTGGATTGGGCAACTTTTTTTTTTTAATTGCACCTATCCAAGATCGGTATCGTTTCCGGCTAATTTGAGGGCGACTGATACGATGAAATTAGAAAAAATTGAAAAAACAAGATGGCCGCCGAGATACTTGAGTTTGAAAATTTTCATTTTTCGAGGTGTGTTCGCGGGGTGGCACTGATGTGTTTTTTTAAATATTTTTTTGATTTTTTTCGTTTTTTTTCTCGGATATATGCTCAATTTTACCAAATCGGATTTATTTATTTTTTTAACCAGATGGCGGATCGTTCGTCAGGCAATTTGTAAAATGTATGAAAAAACGCATTTTTTGAAGTGAAATATTTTGAGGTTGGCAACATTTCAGCGAATCGCCTTGTATGGGGCGGTTGTGGAGCGTGACTTGAAGTGTTGCCAGGTTTAGGTTTTTTTTTCTTTGTTCATACTTTTTTTGGAACTTTCCATTCAAAAATGTAAAAAGTAGAAGGAGAAACATTTTTAATGAAAATATTTTACATGGGTATTTGTCAGGGGGGTCGTAATGACATTTGACCATTTTCATCCAAATTAACTGGCAACACTGGGAGCTAGATTTTTTTTTTCACTTTTTTGACATTTCGAGTAGCCCAGCCTAAACTATTGGTGGGGGGTAGTAATAATGTATGAGATATTTTTTCGGTAAATAATGGTGGTTATAGGAAAAATGGGAAACATACAAAATTCAAGATGGCGGCCCTCCTGCGATTTTCAACTTTTTTTTTATTCTGCACGCCTACCTGAGATTGGTGTCATTTTCGGCTAATTGTGGGACGACTGTTACGATAAAATTAGAAAAAAATGGAAAAACAAGATGGCCGCCGAGATATTTGACTTTGAAATCTTTCATTTTTCGAGTTGTGTTTGCGGGGTCGTAGCGCGGTGGTTTTGTTGATATTTTTTCGATATTTTTATTTTATTGGCCGGTGTGTATCCTCAATTTTATCATATGGCAACATTATTTTTTTAAACCAAATGGCGCACCTTGTGTCAGCCATTTTGTAAAATGTACGAAAAAATGCATTTTTCGAAGTGAAATATTTTGAGGTTGGCAACATTTGAGCGAGTCGCTTTGTACTGGGCGGTCATGGAGCTTGACTCGAAGTGTTGCCAGGTTAAGTTTTTTTTTTCTTCGTTCATACATTTTTTGGAACTTTTCATTCAAAAATGTAAAAAGTAGAAGGAGAAATATTTTTAATGAATTTTTTTCACAGGACTATTTTTTTTGGGTGCCGTAATGACATTTGATCATTTTCATCTTAATCAACTGGCAACACTGGGATACAGAATTTTTTTTCATGATTTTCACTTTTTGAGTACTTGGGCGGAAACCGTAGACAGAGCATATAAGTTATGTATGGGAGATATTTTTTATTTCAAATGGACCCTATGTAAAAAATCGAAAATCCAATGTTGCCACATACAAAAAAAATGTTTTCATACAAATGCATTTTCTACAGGATTATCGAAGATTTCAGGCTGTTGCCACCATTTGACGTCATTTTTTTGTATGAGACGCTTAATGGCACTTATAGACTGTACCAATGTGTAAAAAAATATTTCAGTGTTGCCATACAAAAAATAAAAATTTTCATACATGTGCATTTTTGTATGTCACATTTCAAGCTGTTGTAAATTTTTGACAACGTTATAATGTATGACGTGTTTGTATGTACTAATAGACTGCACATTTTGGTAAAAAAATATTTTTGTGTTGCCATACAAAGAATATTAATTTTCATACATATATATTTTTGTACGTAATATTTCAAGCTGTTGTCTTGTATTGGTAACATTAGAATGTATGAGGCGTTTGTTGGTACTAATATTGTGCACATTTTGATTAAAAAATATCTTAGTGTTGCCATACAAAAAATAATAATTTTCATACATTTGTATTTTTGTATGTGGTGTTTCGGGCTGTTGTCTCCCTTTAAAGACCACCACCATCATGCCCAGCATCACTTAACGTCAGTTTTCTGTATGAGGCGTTTAATGGTACTTATAGACTGTACATATTGGTGGAAAAATATTTCAGTGTTGCCATACAAAAAATAATAATTTTCATACATGTGCATTTTTGTATGGCACATTTCAAGCTGTTGTAAATTTTTGACTACGTTATAATGTATCACGCGATTGTAGGTACTAATAGACTTCACATTTTGGTAACAAAATATTTAAGTGTTGCCATATAAAAAATAATAATTTTCATATATATGTATTTTTGTATGCAATATTTCAAGCTGTTGTCTTCTGTTGATATCATTAGAATGTATGAGGCGTTTGTAGGTACTAATATTCTGCACATTTTGATAAAAAAATATTTTAGTGTGGCCATACAAAAAATAGTAATTTTCATACATTTGTATTTTTGTATGTGGTGTTTCGTGCTGTTGTTTCCCTTTAAATACCACCACCACCAAGCCCAGCATCACTAAACGTCCGTTTTCTGTATGAGGCGTTTAATGATAGTTATAGACTGTATAAATTGGTGGAAAATTATTTCAGTGTTGCCATATAAAAAATAATAATTTTCATACAAGTGTATTTTTGTATGTCATATTTCAAGCTGTTGTTTCCTTTTGATGTCATTCCAATGTATGAGGCGTTTGTAGATACTAGAAGTATTAACATTTGGGTAAAATAATATTTCAGTGTTCCCGTACAAAAAAATATAATTTTCATACATATGCATTTTTGTATGTTATATTTCAAGCTTTTGTATATTTTTGACAACCTTATAATGTATGACGCGATTGTAGGTACTAATAGACTTCACATTTTGGTAACAAAATATTCAAGTGTTGCCATACAAGAAATAATAATTTTCATATATATGTATTTTTGTATGCAATATTTCAAGCTGTTGCCTTCTATTGATATCATTAGAATGTATGAGGCGTTTGTAGGTACTAATATTCTGCACATTTTGATAAAAAAATATTTTAGTGTTGTCATACAAGAAATAACAATTTTTATAAATAGTTATTTTTGTATGTAATATTTCAAGCTTTTGTCTCCTTATTATGTCTTTAAAATGTATGGCTTATAGACAAAAAAATCACGACCCAAATTCTTGGTATTTTGCAAATATTAACTCATATCTTTTCCAAACAGCCCGAATCAGAATTAATAAAACTTCAATATAGGGGAAAAAATGTAAAAAAATTTTGCACGCAAAACTAAAGAAGACAACCGTTCCGCGAGCTGCTTTAGCAGCGAGCGCACACAAGCGATACCTAGTCAATGATATAAAGATATCAATGATAAAACCCGTTAACAATGGTTAAAACACATTAGTGATGCATAAAAATCGTTCATTAATGACGTATAAAAGCCATTATTGATGGCTAAAATACATCAGTGATGTTTAAACGCTTATAATAATGGCTAAAATACATTAGTGATGGATAAATGCCGTTAATGATGGCTTAAAGACATTAGTGACGAGTAAAAGCCCTTAACAATAGCAAACATACATCAGTAATGGATAAAAGTAGTTAATGATGGCTAAAATACATCAATGATGGATAAAAGCCGTTAATGATGGCTTAAATACGTCAAAGATGACTAAAATACATAAATAATGGCTAAAATACGTCAATTATGGATAAACGACGTTAGGGACTGATAAAATATTGATCAGTATTAATAGTACTTCAGTATTTTGACATATGTTTGACATGTCATGTTAGCCATTAATAATGGCTAAAATACATAAATGATGGCTTAAACACATCAATGATGGAGAAACGACGTTAGTGACTGATAAAAGATTGATCAGTACTAACAGTATAGTTATCGCTAAAGCTAGTCCGCTCTGAAGTTGTTTCGAGCATGTGTAGTCATACAATTTGCTATGATGACGCGATTCATTTCTATATTCAGAGCGGACTAGTTTTACGCGGACTGTACATCGGTATTTCTACATTTGTTAAGCAAAAGACTATTGGATTTGACAGCCAGCGTTTATAGCGCTGATCAGTGGAGTGACGCCGAGGCCGGCGTCGCCGTCAGCGACATCTGTACGATAGATGGCGGAGACGCAGTCAGCGCAGTTACAACTGTCAGTTAAGGTGCAGAGTCCACGGGCGGTGGCGATCGCTTCCCATTTGATCTGTTCATCCAAGGTTCCGGTTCGGTCTAGAAGGTTCTGGAAAGTTTGGTTTTTGCGTATTAATAATCAATCTATCCAACGTTTGACTTTTGACTTTTCGCTAATTTGCAGTTGAACGTTTGCTGACATTTGTCAATTTTTGCGTATTAGTTTTTTTTTGGTTTTTTGATCTTTGGTTGGTAATGGATAGATTGGTTATTAATAACGGGTGGTTTTGTAGTAAATAATTCAATGAGTAATAGTAATAATAAGAGTAATAATAAATGAGAATAGTTCAATGTGTTAACACGTACAAAGACAAAGAAAAATGTCAAATATATTTTACGAGTGTTTTTAAAAACATAAATTAGCTTTATTTAATGGGCTATTAATTTTATTTAATATTAAAATTGGTTAATAATCGATAATACACTTTAATGTTCATTAATTAACTCTCTAACAGAAAAATGAAACACAACACAAAGATGAATATATGCTTTTTTGAAAGATTTCTGTGTTATCTTTTAATATTATTAGGATGTGGACTAAAGTTATGTATGACACCATAGATTGGTAAAGATTACTCACTCCTAACAAGAAAATGTACCCAGTTTTGAGAATTGAAATAGTTGCGTAAAAAAGTTTTGCCACGTCTCCGTGCTAAAATGTCCCTAAAATATTTGAAATTATTATTATAAATTATTTAATTATCATGTAAATTACGCAGTATAAGTTATTTATTCGTAAATTTTCTCTAAAAATGTTTTTATTTGTCAAGAATTCAAAAAAAGAACTTACTATAATAAGCCATTTGTGGCTTCATTCAATTTTAAGGCGGCAAAGTATCTTTACTAATCTATGTATAACACATATGACACATGAAGTCGCCAGCCACACACGATACATATACAGGTATATACATAATAATATGATTGTGTTTTTGTAGTTTTTTGTATGAAAAGCAACAAGCAAAATCCAATGCATCCGACAAAATAAATATATATAAGGGTGGGTTAAAGCAGTGATAGCCTAGTGGTTAAGAAACGCGGCTTCTCGACCGAGGGGTCCGAGGTTCAAATCCCAGGCACGCACCTCTGATTTTTCAAAATTATGTGCGTATTAGAAATTAATTATCACTTGCTTAAACGGTGAAGGAAAACATCGTGAGGAAGCCTGCATACCTGAGAGATTTATAAAAATCTCAAAGGTATGTGAAGTCTACCAATACGGACTTGGCCAGCGCGGTGGACTATGGCCTAATCCTTCTCATTATGAGAGGAGACCCGTGCCCAGCAGTGGGACGTTAATGGGTTGATGATGATGATGATGATGATGATGAAGGGTGGGTTGCACCATGTAACTTTAACGTTTACAAAAGCTTTTATGTGTTGCACCAACTTAATTAATTATGGGAATGATGAGAAAGGCTGGAAGAAGGAAGGTTGGCAGAGAAAGTAGTCGTGGTTACGTAACATCCGAGAGTGGACCAGAATAGCCAGCGGCGCTGAGCTATTCCGCAGAACTTAAAGCAAGGATGAGAGTAAGAAGCTGATAACCTTCACTAGTTGGAGAGGCACTTTAAGAAGAAGACCAACTTAGTTACGGGTTATCATCAACAACCCATTACTGTCCCACTACTGGGCACGGGTCTCTTCTCAGGCTGAGAAGGATAAGGCCATAGTCCACCGCGCTGGCCAAGTGCGAATTGGTAGACTTCACATATCTTTGAAAACTTTTTTTTATAGATTTTTGAGGTAACCAGTTTTTCTTCATCGTTAAAGCAAGTGATAATTAAATTATAATGCGCACATAACTTTGAAAACTTTGAAAAGTGCGAAGTGCGCGCCTGGGATTTGAACCTTCGATGAATGAGGGAATGACCTCTCGATTAAGAGGCCGAGTGTCTTAACCATTGTTATCAATGCTTATATTACGGTTAATATGACGTCATAATTAACATTTACCGTTAACCGGTCGATTTCGGTTATTTTTGCAACTACGGTATACTTCACCATCGACTAAATATTGTGGTGACAGCGACATAAATGACCTTAATGACAAATAACTTGGTGGAACAGAGAATTGTATTATTTTGGCAACTTCCATATATTTAACGCCACCTAAAAATTGTGGTAACAAAGAGGCAAATGACGTTCATGGCAAATAAATTGGTGCAACACAGAATTGTTACATTCTATCGCTACCGTCAAAGCTACTGTTATATTTAACTTTAACGCAAACTTTAAATGGGCCTTAGGTGCAACCCACCCTAAAACTTAACGTAAAATGACACGTGCACTAAGTATTCACTATTTGCACTAGTAGTGGCAAATATAAAACCATAAACATAAAAACGCAGTTGCAAAAGCGAAGTGTGGTTTTGTTCTAACCTTCGGCTGGCTACACATTATTTTTTTGTGGTAGGTAAGTAGGTATTTAGAGAAACATGACTATTTACTCGCATATACTCCTAAATGGTCATAAATAACTGACAAATGAAAACCTGATTCTGTTTATTTTTTTTATTTTGTTTTCAGTTTAAACTGGAACACAGCAGCGTTTATCATTGCTGTTAGAAGGCAGAAATAAGTGCGACATTTGTGCTCCCCGAGTTGAACCAAAAGGTTTCTACCACCTTCCATAGCTTAAAGATTTTAACTATTTAGGCATAATAATATTATAATGTGTAGCCCGCCATAATCTCCACATATATAACATCATAAAGCTTGCTACACCATTCATGTAAATTCTACATATTTAATACGAATTTCACTAATGATTCTTAATTACATTGGCATCCAAACGTGTATGAGCTAAATCCGTAGCTTATCCTTCACGTTTAATTACATAACTAACATTAACTACTAAGTAATGACAAATTGAAGATGAATTCAAGATGAATAAATCAAGATGAATTTAGTTCAAACATTTCGACAAATTAAATGTTTCAACCAAATTTGATGACTATAATTGATGATAAAGAAATTTCGGAGACTTTAGCAAACTCCAAAAAACTAATCAAAAAATTCATAACAAGATTGACAAAAGGTAGTGTTACATAAAAACAGCAATAGGAACATTCGAGACTCGAGAACTATCTGATTACTTCCTCTGTCTTAAAATTATAGTTTAGATAAAATTTTCAAAAAAGTCGTTTTAGTACAGACACAATTATTAAATTTACTTTTATGTTGGGATATAAGCTTATTTTTGTTATTACATATACGTATTTCTCGTTGTTTGATTCCAGCCCACACAGCTTAATGGATTTGAACATATTAGATGTCGTTAGATTCGTCTAAATTATGGAAATGACTAGTCTATTTTTTTATTTCTAGTTACATATGGAATGACGGACGGACAATGAAAGCGACAAGTGAATTGCTACGATATGAGGTGACAGATTTCTCATTTATTTTACATTCCTCACTCAATCTACTTTCGAAGTGATGTCCAACTCAAAACATTTATAGACAGATTTCAAAAGTAAACACTTTACTTTAGAAATCGAAAACTGTAGAATAAAATCCATCACTTACAGGTTAAATTTCTATTCACACGACAAGCTTAGTGTCCATAGGTCTTCCAGCGTCGCCCTTTCAGCCCTCTCGTGCCCTTCGAAGACTCCTCAGGGATGGTTGGCATCTGAATCTGGGGCCGCTTCATTGGACTCTCGAGGGTCTTAAGACCGTTAGGGCTTTCTATTCGAATGAGCCCGGTCTTCTACAAAAATACTCGGGCTTGCATCGATATAAGGGTAAGGCCGGTAAAACACTGACGACAATTTTATAGACTGCATTCTAAATTTGTCGTAAAATTGTATTTGTATTAAATAATAATTTGTCGGAAAAATTGTATCCGTTTGTCGGACTATTTGAACTTTTGTCGGAAATGTGTTATCAAATGAGACAAGTCCATAAAAGTACGACAAGTTTTTTTTTGTTATTCTATCAAAGATAATGGAGGTGACTTGGAGAATATCTAGATCTAGATCTAAAAGTGGAGAAATCTAGTGCTAATCTAAAAAGCACTACTGACGCAAACACTACCAATACAATTTTGAGACGAGTGCCAATGGTATCCCTACAATTTACTATAATATATACAATATATACAAAGTATGGGAGCAATAATGTATCACAAACGGGATTATACAAATTTGGCTAATTTAAAAAGCTTAAAATTTGGGTATAACTATTATTTTCATTGCATGGGTGGCTTATAAGGCATGTTATCTAGTGTCAAGTTAGCCCTTAGATTTCAACCTTAAAGAAAGACTAAACTAAGTCCTAAAAAAGAAGTTATGGCCTTAAGTACGTATTTAGTCTTTCTTGAGGTTGGTTACGCAACTAGATTATTCGCAAGCTTTATAAAATTAAATAAAATGGTTAGTAAAGGTACATATATTAAATTGTAAAAAAGATAATATTATTGTATAAGGTGTAAATCGCAATGCAATTAAATCTATTGGCCTGAATTATTTATTTAATTATTAATTTGTCGCATGAGTTCCAAAATGTCTTTATTTTGTCGGAAAAATTGTATCAGCGACAAATTAATATAAAAAACATAGTCTACAGTCCACCTGATGGTAAGTGGCTACTGCTGCCCATGAACATCTGTAATCAACCTAAGATAACGTTAAAGTACATACTACTTATTTCAGGCCTTATATTAAATCTATTTACAATTTTAAAAATATTTATAGATGTAAAAAAATATGAAACAATAACAAGTGCATAAACGTATATTAAATGAAATAAATAAAACTTTTACAAAACAAAAATATTTTACAAATATATTGATACGTATTGTAACGGAATGTAACGTACCGTAGCGGAACGGAACGTAACGTAACGCAACACAACGTCACGTAACGCAACGTAACGTATCATATTATATTATGTGTATCTAAAAATATATTCTTCTGCAAAACTTGCAATTTTTACTAGCCAAGTTCATGATATATTTTTTTATAACTATCATTTTTGTATCACTCTCATAATTTTTCCCAAACGCCCAAAGAAGAAATACATCAAAAATAAATTATGAAACAAGTTATTATTATTCATGTAACTGTCAATTTTATAAATAATCACTATCATCTTTTTTCCCTGACTTCCCAAAGAAGAATTACATCAAAAATAAATAATGAAACTAGTATATTATCTTATATATAAAATTCTCATGTCACAATGTTAGTTACCGTACTCCTCCGAAACGGCTTTACCGATTTTCACCAAATTTTAAATACAAATACAAATACAAAAGTCTTTATTTGTAGAATAAGGTGCATACATTGGTGTTACAGTCAAGAATTTTCGCTCATTCTGCCATAAATGGCGTACAAATATAATTTTAAGTCGCATTTTATGAGTTCAAATTATTAAATTGTAGATACTAATATTGGAAATTATTATTAAAACGTTAATAAGATAAAATGTCAATAACAATAAATTTATATGCATATTCAGTAGGTCTGAGAATCAGCTACTACTATATCTATTTTTCATATCCCTAAGTGATAAGGGTTGTTCACCCTTAATTGTTATTATTTATATGACAACACAACGTTTACCGGATCAGCTAGTTTGTATATATAAGTCTAAATGTAAATATGTTTAGGAAATAAATTTTACAATATCAGAAAAAAACTAATTATTATTCAACTCAAAGATACTCACTTGCATGACCTCCAGGTTGCTGGCCTTCCACATATCAGTATCACTGAGCTGCTGGTCCTTCGACCTGGTCTTCTTGGGCTTCTTCAGCATCGCACAGTACACCGACCAGTCCTCACTCGCGATCGACGACTCGTCGAATTGCAATGAGTTCGCGTCGTACGACGTCGAGGCGTCGTAGTCGTCGGGGTCCGGCTCCGAGTCGTAGTGATGAATCTGATCCAGGTCTTCCTGGAGAGTTGACGCCGAGTTCACCAAAGAGCTCTGGTTCTTCAGGCGGTGGTAGTCTACGAGCTGCTGTGGAGAATATTTACCATAAATGCTATGAAGAAACATAGAAATAAATAATTCAGATATGTAGTATCCACTCTGCGGGCGGCAATTTTTGAAGCGGCAATATGTATTTTAAAATACACATTTTAAATAAAAACAAAATCTAAAAATAATTATATCTACACTAAAATCCTTTTATTTCTTTCCCATCTTATTTTAATCACGGTCCAGAAAAGTCAGCTAACGTCATGCGCGGCAAATTCATCCTACGCCCCAGGCGGCAGACTCATCCTATATCCTGGCCGGCATATTCAACTCATGTCCCGGACGGCTAATTTATTTTATGCTCCAGCAATTCAATGTACGCCTCGTTGGCTGTTTTATTGCAAGGCCCGGGCGGCTTTTATTTTACGCTCTGGGCGGCAATTTTATCCTTCGCCCCGCGCGGCAAAACTCTACGCTACGCTAGATAAATACCTGAGAGTGTCCACTGCCCGTGCTGTCGCGTCTCTCAACAGTGTCCCTCTCAGGACCGAACTGTAACAATACATAACTTTAAGTAAAAATAACAAACATTTAATAAATTAAAATATCACAGAATTAGTTATAGCGGTTACAAGCTGATTAGATTGCATTTCTAAAGTTTTATATAATATAGGAGTAGCAGACGAGTATGTAGTTTAACTGATAGTAAGTGGTTATTGCCGTACGTCGATATTTGTAATTAACTCTAGATAAAATTAGATAACTACTTGAGGCTGGCCACAGATGCAGGGGCCCCTGAGAACTAAGTTGGAATTGCTCGGAAGTATGTCTCTCTAACCACAACCTTCAAACCAGAACACAGCAGCGCTTAACACTGCTGTTATTAGGCAGAAATAGGTGTGGCGACGCCGGCGGTGCCGCTGGAGTCGAACCATAGACGATTATACCACAAACTAGCTGACCCGGCAAACCTTGTACCGCCTCAAAATCTATTTAACAAATATATTTCATAGAAAATATAACCTATGTTACTCGTGGATAATGTAGATTTCGAATGGTGAAAGAATGTTTAAAATTGATCCAGTAGTTTTTGAGCCTATTCATTACAATCAAACAAACAAACAAAGTTTGCCTCTTTATAATATTAGTGTAGATAAACAAGTAAACAAAACGAAATAAATAAATAAACAACATATTAATACAATATTCATTGCATTAATGTTATATAGAAACCTAAATAATATAAATTTAGTTCCGTTACCAACATAGCGCACATAACTTTCATCTCGTATTTGTAAGGACGTTGATAACTCCATTTAATCGATGCAGCGGGTGCAGGGTGAACCACCCCCTCCCCCAGGGGTGGAGGGTGGTTCCGGGGTAATCTAGGCATCTAGGATTTCGCTTGTTATTTTGCACGGGCACAACCTTTGACATTTTATATTCATTTTAGCAACGCAATAGATTTAAATAAATCTATATTTAAAAAGTTTTGAAAAGGCTTTTAGTGACGTCACATTTAATATTGGGGTAGCAGACGAGCATGCAGTCCACCTGATGGTATAGGCTACTGCCGCCCATGGACATCTGTAATCAACCATATAAGAATAGAGTTGTACCTAAAGTCGGCCACAGATTCGTTGCTATCCTGTAGGACTAAGTTGGAACGACTCGGATAAGTATGTTTTTGTACCTCACCCTTCAAACCAGAACAGAGCAATGTTATATTATCGTTATAAGGCAGGAAAAGGCGTGGTAGTGGTGTCTCCAGTCTAACTACAAAGAATTCTACCACCCTTCAAAATGTCGTTTTTTTGCGTAACAAAAAATATAACTTTCCTATTCGTTTTTAGTATGTAGCATACATAAGTAAAGATACTTCGCCGGCTTGAAATTGAATGAAGCGACAAACGGCTTATATAAGTTCTTTTTTTGAATTCTTGACAAATAAATACATTTTTAGAGAAATATACGAATAAATAACTAATACTGCGTAATTTACATAATAAATAAATAATTATTTCAAATATTTTAGGGACATTTTAGGACGGAGACGTGGCAAAATTTTTTTACGTAACTATTTCAATTCTCAAAACTGTGTACATTTTCTTGTTAGAGTGAGTAATCTTTACTAATCTATGGTATATAGGTACTTCGTTCATAAAAAAAGTTTTCGAAAGGTATGTGAAGTCTACCAATACGCACTTGTCCAGCGCGGTGGACTATGGCCTAATCCTTCTCATTATGAGAGGAGACCCGTGCCCAGCAGTGGGACAGTAATGGGTTGATAATGATGATGATGATGATTAGTTATTAGTAGATAGGTACTTAATTCGTAAAAATAAGTTCTCAAAAGCTATGTGAAGTCTACCAATACGCACTTGTCCAGCGCGGTGGAGTATGGCCTAATCCTTCTCATTCTGAGAGGAGACCCGTGCCCAGCAGTGGGACAGTGGGTTGACGACGACTTAGTATAATAATTGTACCCACTATAAATTCAGATGTTTCTCAGTTGATTTTTAAATCAACCCTGATCCAAAAAGCAACTTTTCATACAAACTTTCATCCCTTATTGTACATCCTTAATGGCTAATGGCGTTTTACAACTAGCTAACCTTGAGTAGCGAAAAATTATGTTATGAAACGAAGCAAAATAGCGGTATGGTTTCTTTTTAGACAAAAGCATTACAATTTATAAAAAACTAAAATGTAAAATATGTGTACATTTAAAGTGGTAGAACCATTTGTGGTTCGACTCCGGCGGCACCACCGTCACACCTATTTCTGTTATAACAGCAGTGTTAAGAGCTGCTGTGTTCCGTTTTGAAGGGTGTGGTAAGGGAGACATACTTTTCCGAGGCGTTCCAGCTTAGTCCTCAGGGGTAGCGGCGCATCTGTGGCTGACCTCAGGAAGAAATATCTAATCTCATCAGGGGTTGATTACAGATGTCCATGGGCGGCAGTAGCCACTTACCATCAGGTGGACTGCGTCCTCGTCTGCTACTCCTACTTTATAAAAAAAAAAAACTGTCCTACTACTGGGCACGGTTCTCCTCTCAAAATGAGAAGGATTAATAGCCATAGTCCACCGTGCTGGCCAAGTGCGTATTGGTAGACTTCACATACCTTCGAAAGCAATTTTTTAAGAGTTCTCAAGTATGCAGATTTCCTTACGATGTTTTCCTTTGCCGTTTAAGTAAGTGATAATTAATTTCTAATACGCACATAACTTTGAAAAATCAGACGTGCCTGGGATTTGAACGTCGGTCCCCTCGATCAAGAGGCCGAGTTTTTTAACCACTAGGCTATTATTGCAAAAACATAAATAATATACATACCTACTTTATTTCAACAGAAAGAAAAATACATTTATTGAACAGCCATATAAATTCTATCAACAAAGAACCTTTGCTACGAAATAAATATAGAATAACAAGTTCAGTGTAAATCGATGCAACACAGTAAACACAGCAGGAAATTTCCGGGAAATTTCATTTCCCTTTGGAAAATGCAGCGGGAATTTTTTATTATTTGCTTTACTCCGAGATAGACGGACTGTTTGATTTTTGTTTTGTGTCGGGGAGAGCATCGATCGAGCCAGGCTAGGTAAAATATATTTATCGTGTAATGAAGGTGCTAGAACGTTTTGTGGTTCGACTCCGGCGGCACCACCGCCACACCTATTTCTACCTAATAACAGCAGTGTTAGGCGCTGCTGTGTTCCGGTTTGAAGGGTGTGGTAAGGGAGACAGACTTTTCCGAGGCGTTCCAGCTTAGTCCTCAGGGGTAGCGGCGCATCTGTGGCCGACCTCAGCTAGGAATATCTTATCTTATCTGGGGTTGACTACAGATGTCCGTACAGCAGTAGCCACTTACCATCAGGTGGACTGCATGCTCGTCTGCTACTCTTATATTATAAAAAAAAGTACATAGCGGTTTATAAGGCTAATAAAAAATACGGAACCCTAATAGTGTTAAAACATACGGAACCCTAATAGTGTTTTTTGGTAAATATCATCTAATAAACCGTTAATAAGTAACAGCTTCTCAGTCAGACCATTTATAATAAAGGTATTGACATCGAGATAGGTAAGTATAGATCATGTCTGATCCACGGTGCCATGACTACGCTGGGAAGGGTGGGGTGTTAGGGAATAAGTGGAAAACGAGGTATTTTGTGTAGTGCCTATTTAATACTACGGTTTACGGCAAATACGATATAGGTGCAAGTAAATGTTTGTCGATCATCATCATCAACCCATTACTGTCCTACTGCTGGGCACGGGTCTCCTCTCAGAATGAGAAGGATTAAGCCGTAGTCCATGCTGGCCAAGTGCGTATTGGTAGACTTCACATAACTTTGAGATTTTTTTTATAAATCTCTTAGGTGTGCAGGTTTCCTCATGATGTTTTCCTTCACCGTTTAAGCGAGTGATCATTAATTTCTAATACGCACATAACTTTGACAAATCAGAGGTGCGTGCCTGGGATTTTAACCTCGGACCCTTCGATCGAGAGGTCTAGTTTCTTAACCATTAGGCTATCACAGCTTTGCGATATTAGCATAGTATTCATAGGCAGCCAGGTAACTTGAATGTCTAGGATAGTATACACTGAAATATAGTAATGTCTACAGACTTGTGACTAACTTTTAAAGGTGGTTGAACCGTTTGTGTGTATAACAGCAGTGTTAGGCCCTGCTGTGTTCCGGTTTGAAGCTGCTGATTCGTCATGGCCAAGCCTAAACTCCTAAAGTTAGAGGCGTGATGGACCGGTTTGTGCGGTAAGCACTAAGGAAGGATTTTTGATATTCGACCTTTAAGGGGCTCTTATCGGGGTAAAAAGTTCGTTTGAGTGTCCGCCTATTTTGAAGCAAGCTCTATCTCACTTTTTGGCTTTCTGGTTAGAAATCATGAAAAACCTATTTTACCGTTTTTTGCTAAATTCTATAAGGCTAAGAGTGTTCTTAGCAAATGTGTATTTGGGCTAAAAAAAATGTACTAAGTATATTATTATATGGGAAATTATAAAACGATCGAATGAAAAAAAACTTAGCGACTGATAATGACATACTGTTTTAATAACTTGTGCGACTACATTACTAAGTGAGCGATTGGGAATATAGAGAGGTAACATTAGTAGTAAGATAGATTAGGTTTTTCATATTGAATTGGTTAGGTTAGGTTGGAACATACGAGTATAAGACAATATAAAAATAAGTGAGCAGGGCGCGGCAGCGCCCTGCGAGCTGGTGGGCCCAATATATATGAATTCCGACCTTACCTTTATTCATGATCAATGACACAAGCACACAATATTCTACTTATTATAGTATTTTTCAAAGTGGTTTTTGTATTCCAAACACTTCATTTAAAATAAAATGCTGCTCAGTATTAAAAAAAAACATTTGCTAAATATTGAATAAAACGCAGACATAATGTCTACACTTAGATAAATATTAGGTCGCTCAAATATAATGAAGCTTCTCATTTCGTATTTTAAGTAACTCACATTAATGTTTGTAAGTTGCTGTTCTGTTGATTTCTCGTCACTCGCAGCCAGTCGTTCACTTAGTAATACTATAACCAAAATTCATTATTTTTGTCATTCAAAACTTTTATTTGCAATCACTCGTTTAAATACTACCCTTATTATATTATGAGTAGAACCACGCGTATCGCAGTTGAACCACGAATGATTTTTAATTATATCATCATCAACCCATTACTGTCCCACTGCTGGGTACGGGTCTCCTCTCAGAATGAGAAGGATTAGGCCATAGTCCACCGCGCTGGCCAAGTGCGTATTGGTAGACTTCAATAAATAGACCTTTAAGATTTTTTTTTATAAATCTCTCAGATATGCAGGTTTCCTCACGATGTTTTCCTTCACCGTTTAAGCAAGTGATAATTAATTTCTAATACGCACATAAATTTGAAAATCAGAGGTGCGTGCCTGGGATTTGAACCACGGACCCCTCGATCGAAGGCCGCGTTTCTTAACCACTAGGCTATCACTGCTTTAATTATATATGATCTATTAAGTACCTATTTAATAACAACATCTCTGTATCGAAGGTATTGACATCGAGATAGGTAAATCAATATATTATATGTATAGTATAGATCATGTCTGGTCCACGGTACCATGGCTACGTTGTCGCGAGGGGTGAGGTGTGGCATTACAAGCGGGAAACCAGGGCATTTGGCAAGTGTCTAGGATACTATGCACTGATATGAAGTAATGTAAAATTGTCAAAAAAATATTCATGGAATTTTTTATTGTAAATTTTATGTTTTGTGTTGCAACTAATTTGTTTTGCTAGTTATCATTAATGAGAATTGTCCCACTGCTGGGCACAATGGCTAGCCTAGTGGTTAAGAAACTTGGCCTCTCGATCGAAGGGTCCGAGGTTCAAATCCCAGGCACGCACCTCTGATTTTTCAAAGTTATGTGCGTATTAGAAATTAATTATCACTTGCTAAACGGTGAAGGAAAACATCGTGAGGAAACCTGTATACCTGCGAGATTTAAAAAAGAAAAAAAAACTCTAAGGTATGTGAAGTCTACCAATACGCACTTGTCCAGCGCGGTGGACTATGGCCTAATCCTTCTCATTCTGAGAGGAGACCCGTGCCCAGCAGTGGGACAGTAATGGGTTGTTGATGATGATGGGCACAAGTTTACGCCGTACACTGGTCAAGTGTGAATCGGACCTAATTAAAGTGTGGGAACATCTATGATTTTGTTTTAATAACTCTCGTCAGGTTTCCTCACGATGTTTTCCTTCACCGTTATAGTAAGTGATAATTAATTTCTACAATTAATACCCGCATGAAAAGTTGATATATTGGAGATTGGATCCTCAGAAACCTGAGTGAGACATTCAACCACCATACTATCACTGCTTCTGTTTACTTATATTAAACTTTAATTAAGTTACATTGCAGTGATAGCCTAGTGGTTAAGAAACTTGGCCTCTCGATCGAAGGGTCCGAGGTTCAAATCCCAGGCACGCACCTCTGATTTTTCGAAATTATGTGTGTATTAGACGTTAAAAATCACTTGCTAAACGGTGAAGGAAAACATCGTGAGGAAACCTGTATACCTGCGAGATTTAAAAAAAAATCTAAAAGGTATGTGAAGTCTACCAATACGCACTTGGCCAGCGCGGTGGACTATGGCCTAATCCTTCTCATTCTGAGAGGAGACCCGTGCCCAGCAGTGGGACAGTAATGGGTTGATGATGATGATGACTGTCTCTCTGCTTATATCAGTAGCACTTATATCATAGTTAAATGGCACAGATCGGAACTAGTGGGCAACAGTTGCGGTTGTTTCAGTATTACCATGTTCAGTCAGCATTATAATGGTTGCGTATGGTTCGATTTGTTCCATAAAAATTAAAAGGTGGTAGAACCCTTTGTGGTTCGACTCCGGCGGCACCACCGTCACACCTATTTCTGCCTAATAACATCAGTGTTAAGCGCTGCTGTGTTCCGTTTTGAAGGGTGTGGTAAGGGAGACATACTTTTCCGAGGCATTCCAGCTTAGTCCTCAGGGGTAGCAGCGCATCTGTGCCCGACCTCAGGTAGGTATATCTAATCCTATCTGGGGTTGATTACAGATGTCCATGGGCGGCAGTAGCCACTTACCATCAGGTGGACTGCATGCTCGTCTGCTACTCCTATATTAAAAAAAATATATATATATATAAACTAATATATAAACGTTGTTCATGCCTTTAATTGGCACTCGTACGAGCCTTATTATTAATACTACTATAGTGTACTTCTAAGTACTATATAATGTATTGTGTGTGTTGCTGTTGGCATGTAAATAAATAAATAAGTTATAAAAATAATTTTCTTGGGGTTTGATCACAACATGTCTATCACAAAGGTATTGAAACTCGATATACTTAAATCAATACGTATAATACGTATAGTTCCTGTCTGCTCTGACGGTGCCATGGCTACGCTGCCGAGGGGTGGGGTGTCATAACAAAAGTGGTAAACCAGGACTTTTGTGAAGTATCTAGAAAAATATACCATGTATGACTAATACTGAATCACAAATCATAAAATTGAAAATCTTTTTTTTATCTATTTTTTTATAACATAATTTACTTGATGGTAAATGGCTAATGCTGCATGCGCATCTTTAATCAACCTCAGATAAGATTAGATTCTTACCTGAGCTCGACCACAAAAGCGCTACTACACTTTAGGACTAAGTTGGAAAGCGTCGGATAAATGTCTCCCTTACACTTTTCAAAACGGAACACAGCAGCGCTTAACACTGCTATTATAACAGAAATAGGTGTGATGATTATAATATACTAGATGACCTGGCAAACTTTGTACCGCCTCAAAATCTATTTATCAAATATATTTCATATAAAATATAGCCCATGTTACTCGTGGATAATGTAGCTTTCGAATGGTGAAAGAATTTTTAAAATCGGTCTAGTAGTTTTTGAGTCTATTCATTACAATCAAACAAACAAACAAAGTTTTCCTCTTTATAATATTAGTATAGATGAAATTTACTAATGTCAAATCACAGTTTTCCGTGCGAGCAATATACACTTGAAATGGGATACAAAGTTGTTTTTTTTGTTTCCACCTGATTGTAAGTGGCTACTGTCGCACATAGACATATGTAATCAACCTCTGATAAGATCAGATTCCTACCCGAGGTCGTCCACACCGCCACTAACCCTGAGGACTAAGCTGGAACGCATCAGATAAGTATGTCCCTTATACACCAAATCTAATATATCTTCTAATTAATTAATTAATTAATTAATATTGAATTCTTGGCAAGTTTTAAAAACAGATTCACAAAACGCCCATATTCAGCGTTGCACTACAACATTCCCAGACTCCGAATACACAAACACAAATGGACAGTGTAATTACACGGTGTGTATGTGTGTTCAGGTATGGTTGGAAGTTATGTGGTAATGTAGAGTAGGAAATTGATTAGACCGCGTTGTGGAAGGCTCGCTGTAATATAATGATGTTTCGGCTTCTTTTTATATACTAACTTTATATGTGTGTAACTTTTTATAAAAACATAACTAGACTAATAGACTAGATAGAACTAGATTTTGAAGGTGGTAGAACCCTTTGCGGTTCGACTCCGGCGGCACCACCGCCACACCTATTTCTACCTAATAACAGCAGTGTTAAGCGCTGCTGTGTTCCGTTTTGAAGGGTGTGGTAAGGGAGACATACTTTTCCGAGACGTTCCAGCTTAGTATTCAAGGGTAGCAGCGCATCTGTGACCGACCTCAGGTAGGAATATCTAATCCTATCTGGGGTTGATTACAGATGTCCATGGGCGGCAGTAGCCACTTACCATCAGGTGAACTGCATGCTCGTCTGCTACTTCTATATTATAAAAAAGTAGTGTAAAAATATACCTATACGTCTTCTATATATTGTGTACCTAGTTTCAGGATTGCAGTAATGAAGTTTGAGGCCGAACGGAGGGTGGCTTCCGAGGGGGTAGAACAGTACCTATGCTTTTAAAAGCTTAGCGACGCTGATATAATTATTATTCTGTCCTTTGGTCCGGAAAATCGAACCTGGACCAACACGGTAGATACATAAAAGTAGATGCAATGGTTCTTGTCGGGAGGCACCTCCAACACACCTAGGTATTTCTGATTTAAAATAGTTAAGCGTTGCTGGGTTCTGGTTAAGAGGTAAGAGGTTTTCCTTTATCGTTAAAGCAAGTGGGAATTAAATTCTAAAACGCACACAACTTTGAACCTCGGAACCTTCGATCAAGAGGCCGAGTCTCTTAACCACTAGGCTATCACTGCTTAGTCCCTGTCCCTGTACTTCCGGGACCAGAATAGAGCTACGGTATCCCCTGCCTGTCGTAAGAGGCGACTAAAAGGGGCTAAAGGGGACTAAAAGGGGTTGCGGACGGCAAAAGTGGGAGCTCGAACCGCCCGGCCAGCGGCCCCGGGAAGGACAACGGTATGTGTGGTCGCATACCGTCGTACACACCAGATGGTGTGGCGAGCGTCCAGCTCACCTGGGGGCAGCCCGACGGGGCAACGCGCTAAGAGGACTCCGGTTGCGTTCCTTTGGAGATCCCGAAATCTTTTACGCAACGTCGAGGACGGCCACAGGGAAGGGTTTAGTGCGGTATCACCGGATACTTTTCGAAAGATTCCCCTTCGTAAAAAAATATAATAAAAAAGGCTATTACTACTAGCATTGAGTATAGAGCGTTTTAAACAATTAAAGTATACTTACATCTTCATCCTCGCTGTCAAAGAGTGCCAGCATGGAGAAGTCAGGGGGTGACTCGGTGAACCCTCGGCTGGTTGATGGAATCGGAGACGGCGGCTTGTCCACTGTTGGGCAAATAATCAACATTACTATATTTTCCCATGGTCTGACCCTCTAATCAGAAAATTGATAGAACCTATTGTGGTTTCACTCCGTTGGTACCGCTACAGCTATTTCTGCCTATTTACAGCAGTGTAGGGCAAAGCATCGTTACAACTATATTGTCCCATGGTCTGGGTCTCTTAGCAGAAGGGTAAGGAAGGTGAGAGAAATCTTTGTGGTTCAACTCCGGCGGCACCACTATCTACCTATTTCTGTTATAACAGCAGTGTTAAACGCTGCTGTGTTCTGGTTTGAAGGGTGTGGTAAGGGAGGACTTTTCCGAGGCGTTCCAGCTTAGCTCACAGGGGTAGCGGCGCATCTGTGGCCTGTATGTGGTATGTGAAGTCTACCAATACGCACTTGGCCAGCGCGGTGGACTATGGCCTAATCCTTTTCTACTTTCAGAGGAGATCCGTGCCCAGCAGTGGGACAGTAATGGTTTAACGATGTAGAATTCTTACATAGTCTTCAAACAATAACCTAGGATAGGACGAATCTTATTTACGATAGGTCACAGAGGTCAAATAGCTCCAGATGTAGGCTCTACAGGTAGCCCATTTGGATCTTAGCCAAGTTTGGAAGGTAATAGAACGCGTAGTTAGATTTATTATTTAGACTAATTTCACGGAATGTACCTTAGTATGTGTGCACTTTACAAGAGATAGATTTGTGGATTATTAGATTGATTTATTAATAACCAATCTATCTAATCTTTTGCCAATTAAAGTTTCAATTACAAAATTATTATTATTTTGAAGTATACTGCAGTGATAGCCTAGTGGTTAAGAAACTCGGCCTCTCAATCGAGGGGTCCGAGGTTCAAATACCAGGCCTCTAATTTTTCAAAGTTATGTGCGTATTAGAAATTAATTATCACTTGCTAAACGGTGAAGGAAAACATCGTGACGAAACCTGCATACCTGAGAGATTTATATAAGAAAAAAATCTCAAAGGTAGGTGAAGTCTACCAATACGCACTTGGCCAACGCGGTGGACTGTGGCCTAATCCTGCTCATTCTGAGAAGAGACTCGTGCCCAGCAGTGGGACGATAATGGGTTGATGATGATTGTAGTATTATTTTGTATTGCTGCCATTGGATAAGAATGGCACTTGAATAAGAATTGGATGAGAAGACCTATACCCAGCATTGGGTGAATAATGGTTGAAGAAGAAGAAAAAGAAGAAGAAGCAGATTATTTTGTATTTTAAGAAGTCCAAAATCATCTTTTTGAGTCACACATTCCCACAATTGAAGTTTATAGAAAATTGTTAAACTTTCAAGTATAATTCTTTCAAAAGAAAAACAGACAAACAAAGAAACAAACAATCTTTTCAATTTTACCCCATTACGGAGGGTAATGTTTGTATGTGTCATTCTTTGTCACGCTGCAGTCCAAACGGCTTGATGGATTAACATATGAGGTGTTGTTGGATTCCTCTAAATTGTGGGAGTGATGTAAGCTATCCTTTTAGCGGGTTTTTGCTTTCACAATAATTACGATTACTAGTCATTTTAATTGAGATTTAAGTAAGAATTTTTAAAAATTACATTCATTAACACGCTTTTATTAGCTTGGGGTGCATTTTACTGCGGTTCATTACTATTCTCTCATAGATAATTGCCAATTATTATTGTAACATTTAAAATATCAAGCACCCCAAGCTTTTTACTCTGAATTGAATTATTATTTTAATAACTTCAAATTTATTATCATTATTTTCTAGTTTTTAGTCCGATTATCAATAAAAACTTGTTATTTTTAGTTTTTTTTTAATATTATTTATTTTTAATTTTATAGTCTGATATGTACAATGTTTCATTACTTTTCTGTAGAATTAAAAATGTAATAAAGGTATATTAATACAATTATCTTTCAATTAAGGGGTTAACTCAACCCTTGTAGATAAGGGAAGATGGCCGCCCCGATTACGTCAATTGGTTTCGTTGGAAGCTTCTCGAAGATAATTAAGAAATTGATCTTAAATTACATAAGGTTGATAGGGAAATATTGATTAACTTTCGTTAAATATTGAAGATACTACCGCCTACACCTATTTCTGTTATAACAGCAGTGTAGCGCTGCTGTGTTCTGGTTTGAAAGGTGTGGTAAGAGACATACTTATCTGTGGCGTTCCAGCTTAGTCCTCAGAGGTAGCGGAGTAGAGGTAGAGTGACCGATCTCATGTAGGAATCTAATCTTATCTGGGGTTGATTACAGATGTCCATGGGCGGCAGTAACCACTTACCACTTACCACTTAGACTGCATGCTCGTTTGCGACTTCAATACCATTTTCAAAATAAATTTCTTGTAAAAATAAGCAATTCCTTTATTTAAAGTTAAAAAGTTCTTTTTGTCATTATCGTTTGCATAGATTAGTAAAGATTACTCACTCCTAACAATAAAATGTAGTTTTGACAGTTGAACAATTTCAACTGTCACTGTCATCTATTTTTGTGTTTAAAAAATATTAAAAAAAAATTAGTATTTAGATCATTTACGAATGAAACGATATTTTTTCGCACTCTTTCTTCTATTTCGCGTTTTTGCACCACTTAACTGCGCATGTCGGCATTGTTCCGCGAAAATGACACCATGACAGCCATTAAATGGCTGACAGAATTGTTAGCCGCTTAAGCCATTTAATGGATTCCTTCAATTACAAAGCGGTGAGACATCTATACTTATCTATGATTATGTGTATGTAAAAAATAAAATAAAAAAAATGTTCTTATGTACCTTTTTCAGTGCTGGTTCCCTGAAGCAGGTTCTCGGTAGATGGTTGATCCCCATGCTCTCGGCTGCGCGCCTTGAACAACCCAAACTTGGATGGGGCCATATCTGTAGAAAAATTAAAAGGTTAGAAAAACATACACGAGGGTGAGAAAAGTCGCGAAATCGCAGTACGTCTTTTTCATAAAATTTCTGAATCGCAAAACGTATTTCAAAAATAAATGTATCAAAAAATAAAAGAGAAGGACAAAAGTCGCGAAATACGAGTAGCAGAACGTCTTTTTTGTAAAATGTCTTTATCGCAAAACGTCTTTTTACGACTGTCTCAGTTGCAAAGTATATCTTTCTTAACATGTTTTAATTCTCTTAACTTCTCTTTACTTAAAGGCGTGAAACGTAAATTTCGTAAAATGTTTATCGCAAAAGTTATCTCCATAAAACTCATTCGAAAACCGTCTTTTCACGATATTCTCAATGTCAGAACGTATCTTTCCTAAAATATCTTAATCATATAAATATAATAGGAATAGAGAATGGTGGTAGAAACCTTTGTGGTTCCGGCGGCACCACCGCCACACCTATTTCTACCTCATAACGCAACGCATCTGTGATCGGCTTCAGGTATTGAGGTAGAACCTTTTGTGGATCGACTCCGGTAACACCGTCACACCTATTCCTGCCTCATAACAACAGTGTTAAGCGCTGCTGTGTTCTGCTTTGAAGGGTGTGGTAATGGAGACATACTTTTCCGAGGCGTTCAAACTCAGTCCTCAGGGATAGCGGCGCATCTGTGGCCGACCTCAGGTTGGAATATCTGATCCTATCTGGTGTTAATTATAGATGTTCATGGGCGGCAGTAGCCACTTACAATCACGTAGTTTGCATGCTCGTTTGCTTCTTCTATATTATATAAAAAAAAGCTTATAATATCTTGTCTTAAAGAAAAAACGTCTTTTATATAAAATGTCGCTATTACAAAAGTTATTTTCCGTAGAGTCATTTCTTTAAACAACTCCGTAATGTGTTTATTGTGAAATGGTTATCGCTAATTCATTTTCTTCAAAACGTGATTCGGGAAACAAAACATTTTCACCTCAAATAAGACGTCAGCTTCGTAAATAACGTCTTTTATAAAACTTCGACTTCGTAAATAACTTTTTTTATAAAACTTTTGTAAAAGGTTTCCTTTTGTACGACATAGCAACTCGTTTACGATCGATTCGAGGTTTGTTTCCAGACAAGTAGACGGCAGTTGCTGCCTAACGACAGTCGAACTACATAAAAAATGCATAAGTATATGGTAGGCAGTGCAGTCGCTAAAGAAAGTAAGTAAGTAAAACTTTGTAAGTTGTAGAGCTGTCTGGTTCGACTCCGGAGGTTTTTTTTTTTTATAATATAGCCGTAGCAGACGAGCATGCAGTCCACCTGATGGTAAGTGGCTACTGCCGCCCATAGACATCTGTAAACAACCCCAGATAGGACCACAAATTCCTACCTGAAGTCGGCCACAGATGCGCCCCTACCCCTGAGGACTAAGCTGGAACGCCTCGGAAAAGTCTCCCTTACCACACCCTTCAAAACGGAACACAGCAGCGCTTAACACTGCTGTTATTAGGCAGAAATAGGTGTGGCGGTGGTGCCGCCGGAGCCGAACCTCAAAGGATTCTACCACCTTTAAAGGGAGGTACCACCGTCTCGTATTTTTGTCAAAATAGCAGCGCGTCTGTGTTCCGTTTAGAAGGGTGTGGTAAAGGAGAAATACTCGTACTTTTCCGAGGCGTTCCAGCTTAGTACTCAGGGGTAGCGGCGTATTAGTGACCGTATCTGTGGTTGATTACATATGTCTATGGGCGGCAGTTACCGCTTACCATCAGGTGGACTGCATGCTCGTCTGCTACTCCTATACCATATATTAGAAAAGAAACATTTGAAAGTTGTAGAGCGCTGTCTAGTTCGACTCCGGCGGCACCACTACATACCTATTTCTTTTATAACAGAAGTGTTAAGCGCTGCTGTGTTCAAAGGTTTTTTCTTTTTTTTTTTATATAATATAGGAGTAGCAGACGAGCATGCAGTCCATCTGATGGTAAGTGGCTACTGCCGCCCATGGACATCTGCAATCAACCCCAAATAGGATTAGATATTCCTGCCCGATGTCGCGCACAGATGCGCCGCTACCCCTGAGGACTAAGCTGGAACGCCTCGGAAAAGTCTGCCTCCCTTACCACACCCTTCAAAACGAACACAGCAGCGCTTAACACTGCTGTTATGAAGCAGATATAGGAGAGGCCGTGGTGCTGCCGGAGTCGAACCACAAAGTGTTCTACCACCATCCATAATTTACTTGCCTATTTTTTTATCCTCTCATTTATTAATTTGGCATGCGTAAAATTACTTGATGTATAGTTAGTTGACTTCAGAGTATTGATGTAAATTTGACTTCAAAGTGAAATTTAAAATAATTTCACATGTGTATTCTTGTTTAGTGTAAATATTGAAATTGCGCCGTAAATTTACAGCTGTAATCTACACTAATATTATAAAGAGGAAAACTTTGTTTGTTTGTTTGATTGTAATGAATAGGCTCCAAAACTACTGGACCGATTTTAAAAATTCTTTCATCATTCGAAAGCTACATTATCCACGAGTAACATAGGCTATATTTTATATGAAATATATTTGATAATTAGATTTTGAGGCGGTACAAAGTTTGCCGGGTCAGCTAGTTTTCTATTAAATTTATAGTGGCTACTGAATACCTGATGATATAGATAAAAGGAAGCCGGTGCATACAATTTTTACATATAAATAATATTTATTATAATTTTCGCAGTTATGCAAATTGCGCTGCGCTTTTCTGAAAATTAGTTTTACAAACACTAAAGTATTTTTTTTTCGGAGAATAATATGAATTTTATTAATGCCATTAATTAATGTAAAATAAAATAAATCTTCATATTTTTAGCATAAATTGCATATTTAATAAAAAAAAATTTCGTGTTATTATTTACGCTAGCAAAAAAGAAAAAGTTAAAAAATCTTACCTGTTTTCGGGAAATTCAAAAACCTTCGAAATTAGATTTCAGACGAAAAAACAAAACACTTTGTAACACAAATCAGATTTTCCGGTTCTCAAAACTGATATGAATTTGTATTAAAATTACAGACCTACAAAAATAAAACGCACTTCAAAAATACGCGTAAAGGGTCAAAAATAGAGGGTTTTATATGAAAATTCCTCGCTCAAAATGGGATTCAGGTAAAAATGTGTCTTCCTACACAACACTGGAGGAAGTGTTTTTCATATCATTGATAGCTAGTACGCATGTCACGTAGTGTTGCCATCTACGGCTACTGTTTTACCCCTAAAATGAAAATGATTGGCAAACTTTTTTTTACTTCTGTGTTCTTCTCTGTAATTTTCTAAAAGCTTTCAAGATAGGTAAAATAAGCATCTTGTTTTTTTTTATATACATATAATATAGGAGTAGCAGACGGGCATGCAGTCCACCTGATGGTAAGTGGCTACTGCCGCCCATGGACATCTGTAATCAACCCCAAATAGGATTAGATATTCCTACCTGAGGTCGGCCACAGATGCGCCGGTACCCCTGAGGACTAAGCTGGAACGCCTCCGAAAAGTATGTCTCCCTTCAAACCCACACCCTTCAAAACGGAACTCAGCAGCGCCTAACACTGCTGTTATTAAGCAGAAATAGGTGTGGCGGTGGCGCCGCCGGAGTCGAACCACAAAGGGTTCTACCACCTTCAAACCTGGTTCACCTTCATGGATAGTCAGACACATACTAACATTTTTGTTAATAAACTGCGGAGGGTAATGTTTTTGCAAGCGTATGTACGAGTATGTATATCTTATTCTTTGTCACGCTGCAGCACAAACGGCTTGACGGATTAACATATGAGGTGTTGTTGAATTTGTCTAAATTTTGGGAGTGACAGGCTTTACTTTTAAGCAGTAGGTTGCAGTTTTTGTTTTTTTTATTAAGTATTATCTAATTCAGGTAAAAAGTATATGATTATACATTTTGTTTAATTTGATTTATGAGAAAGGTTTGGTGTGGAAAGCTGAATTAATATTTCACTTCATAAAACCATTATTTCATTTTAAATGTTTGTTTACGTACATTTAGGGAAAACTTCTAAATTGGTAACCCTGATATCACGATACTTGATATTTATTATACGTTCAATATCTGCTATATCATGAATATGTCATACTCTGATGTGTATTACAGGATGATTATAATAATTATTATAAGATACTTACTAATTACTAACGCAATTTTATCCTGAAAAAGTTTATCTAGTAATAGTTATATTATCTTTATAATAATCATATATTGCAAATAACTTTAAATTTACTTTTTGTTTTATAATAAAGTAAATTAGTGCTTTTTAAATTATCGACAAAATATTTATATTTAACATCCCGGAATTATATTATTAAATTCTGAAACTTAAAAAAAATTAAAAGTTACAATTAAACAAACCTAGAGGATTTATTTTGATTTTCAAAAGATTTTAGTTATTTTTTTGGAAACATACTTCAATTATTATGAAATTATTATTTTTTAGGTACTTACGCTACTTACATTTTATATTGAAGAATATACACAACCTAATTGTACTTATGTAGGTATCGTCAAATATTTAAATACTAGCTTATGATACCGTACCAAAACAATATCTGATATCTAGTATTAGTCTAGTATTCAATATCTGTTCCTAGATGTACTAAACAAAGGTCCGCCATTTTGAGACAATGTTGCGCGCGCATTTATTTCCAATACATTTAATGTAGATTACATTACTCATGATAATTTGTCTTATAGCGTCTGTCCTTACCGTATTATACCATGACCGTGCTAGGAACGTATCAGGCCTAATATTATTTATATTGACAAGTATAAGACATCGTTTATCTATATATGAAAAATATATATACAAGCGAAAAGATCGTTCAAAACGTATTAATCAAGGTTTTGACTACAATACTGAAGCTCGAATCATGAAATTTGGAATATAGCTTCATTTTATAATGTAGATGCTACCGTTAAGGGAGTTAAATAGGGGTTGAAATATAGTATGAACGTCCGTCAATTTTAAAGCAAACTCGATGAAAATTAATATTTAGCTTTCTGTAGAAGTATAGATAACATATTAAATGTAAAACGCAATTTTAAATTTCCTTGAAGAAATAAGAAAGTATTGCTCTACAAACTTGTACTTTATAGTAAAAGCATAAAGTTGATATTAAAGTCATAGATTAGTAAAGATTACTCACTCTTAACATGAAAATGTGCCCAGTTTTGAGAATTGAAATACCTAGTTGCGTAAAAAAGTTTTGCCACGTCTCCGTGCCAAAATATCCCTAAAATATTTGAAATTATGATTATAAATTATTTAATTATCATGAAAATTACGCAGTATTAGTTATTTATTCGTCAATTTTCTCTAAAAATGTTTTTATTTGTCAAGAATTCAAAAAAAACACTTACTATAATAAGCCATTTGTGGCTTCATTCAATTTCAAGGCGGCGAAGTATCTTTACTAATCTATGATTAAAGTGATCTTTTTGTAAAACGTAGTAGAAATTGAATATCAAGGTTATTCTTGAAGTAAATATGATCTTTATGGACTAGAAAATAAAGTTTAAAACGATATTCTTAGCGAGGTACCTTAGTAGGTTTGAAGTAGAACCTTTAATGATGATATTTTTAGTAAGTATCATATTAAACTGTTATTAGTATTGCTTAGTTTAAATTATGCTGTATATGTAATATTTATAAACTACTAGCTGACCCGGCAAACGCTGTGTTGCCATATAAATAAAAAAAATTAAGGGTGAACAACCCTTATCACTCAGGGGTATGAAAATAGTAGCCGATTCTCAGAGCTACTGAATATGCGTATTACATTTGGTGAAAATCGGTAAAGCCGTTTCGGAGGAGTACGGTAACTAACATTGTGACACGAGAATTTTATATATAAGATTTTGCTTTATAAGTACCTATTACATTTTTTTATATCATAAGAGTAGCAGACGAGCATGCAGTCTACCTGATGGTAAGTGGTTACTGCCGCCCGTGGATATCTGTAATCAACCCCAGGTAGGATCAGATATTCCTACCTGAAGTCGGCCACAAATGCGCCGCTAGCGCGTGCTGTTGTGTTCTGGTTTCACGGTTAAAGGTACTAATTTACAGTCTATGGTGGTTCGTATAACAACGCCTCGGAAGAATAACTCCCATACCATGCCCGCCACATCAGAACACAGCAGCGCCTAACACTGCATTTATAAGCAGTCAAAGATATGGCGGTTTTGCGGCCGGAGTCGAACCACCGGCTCTACCACCTTCAAAATAAAGATCAACAGTGTTATATGCTTTAGGTGCTGTCAAAACACTGGGGTCCAGATGTCCCTGTAGTTCCAGAACCAGAATAGGGCTACGGTATGCCCTGCCTGTCGTAAGAGGCGACTAAAAGGGGTCTTCCGGGGTTGCGGGCGGCAAGAGTGGGAGCTCGAACCGCCCGTCAGCGACCCCGTGAAGGACGGCGGTATGTGTGGTCGCATACCGTCGTGAACACCAGATGGAGTGGTGAGTTTCAAGCTCATCAGGGCGGAGCCCGACGGGTCAACGCGCCAAGTGGACTCCGGTTGCGTTCCGTTGGAGATCCCGGAGTCCTCTACGCGGCGCCGCGGACGACCACCGGGGGGTTTAGTACGGTAAGAATCTCACATAACCCCGTGCCGCTCCCATGGCATAGGGTACCTTTTAAAATTTTCCCCTTCGTCAACAACAAAAAAAAAAAGAAGACACCAGATATATCTATGACAAACCTAATTATTAAAATAATAGATATATTATTGTGTAATTACTAGGGCAAAGTAATTATGAAGCGAGCTACATGTAATCAAATTGTCCCGTGTCGGGCGCCAATTATAGTGTTGTTGTAGTACTAGTAGTGCACTCTAGCGGCATAGAACTACACTAAAATTAACTTGAATATAAGTTGGTAGTTGGTAACAGCGCCATCTAGTGTTAGAATGGAGAGTAACCTTCTGTAAAAAGTTAATCATAATGTCTAATAGACAACGCTGTGTTAAAGGATCTTGGAAGCTAAAGTGAGGTTACGTTTTAATGTTATTTAAAGAGATGGCGCTTTTCCCATAAAGTATCACATAATGGACATAAAATTCAATTGTCCCATGTCGGGCGCCAATTAATTACAGTGTTGTAATACTAGTAGTGCACTCTAGCGGCATAATAATACACTAAAATCTGTTTGAGAATAAGTTTGTTACAGTTGTTGTTGTTTTGTAAAAAGTTAAACATAATGCCCAATAGATGGCGCTCTGTAAAGAGTATCTTGGAAGCTAATATGACATTAAATTTTACTGTTTAACGAGAAATCGCTTTTTCCTAGTAAAGTATTAGGAGCTTCACATATTGCTGATATGCATACGATCTGCGGCTAAGTTTGCAGCCCTACGTTTATCATATGCGGTTTTATTGATAAAATACTAAATCTTAAAGATTATGCCATAGATTAGTAAAGATTACTCACTCCTAACAAGAAAATGTAACCAGTTTTGACAATTGAAATAGTTGCGTAAAAAAGTTTTGCCACGTCTCCGTGCTAAAATGTCCCTAAAATATTTGATATAATTATTTAATTATTATGTAAGTTATGCAGTATTAGTTATTTATTCGTAAATTTTCTCTAAAAATGTTTTTATTTGTCAAGAATTCAAAAAAATAACTTAATAATATGCCGTTTGTGGCTTCATTCAATTTCAAGGCGGCGAAGTATCTTTACTAATCTATGGATTATGCCGACAACTTCACATTAAAATAGTTTATTCATTGATTCTTTAATACTTTGGAAACAATATAGAATGTCTTTTATAGGAGGAACGATAGTAAAACACATTTATCTTGAAACAGTTTTGTATTTCGGAATATAGATAGTCAATAGAACTACTTTAACATTATTATTATTTAATTAGTAACAGTTAAATTATTTTGGCACTTAAAATACATTTGAAAGTATAATTTAATAACATGTATAATAATTATTATAGAACTATTCGAAAATACTATATTGTTACAAATATAGTAAAAAAAAGATTCATAAAGATTGAAAATAAATTATGAAATTTATTACATTACAACATTGCTATTTATACAGAATAAAAATAATTATTATTAACGAATATAAACTATAGAAAAAAATACAAAGAAAACCTATAATAATTATTATTACATGTTTAAATAATCCTTAAAATAAATTCCTTCCCAGCCAAGAATTTATTTTAGGATTAAAAATAATAATTATTTAGTAATTAACATTGAATTGACTAGAAAAAGGAATCTGGATGATAATCATAATTTTTAATACGATAAAGAAAATTTTATTAGAAAAAAAGAGTTATTTTGGACTATACAGATTCATTTTGGCGGCATTCCACTTGATTATAAAGATGTTCTCGACTAAAATGGATCTTTTTTATAATTCAAAGATTTTTTTAATTGATAATTCGTAATTTTTTTAAGAGCTCCTATTTTTAAACATAGATTAATAATTTCAAATAAAACAGACTGCAAGTAGAGCGTAAAACGTAGGTACATATTTTTACAAACCGTCAAGTGGAACATGACTTGCGTAATATTTTTTTTAGATCAGAAAGATGTTTACATTTAATATTAATCTGCCAAGAAGTACAAAATAAACAAAATTAAATATAAAACACGTATTTGTGAATTATTTTACAATCGTATGCTATTTATATATTTAATAAATAATTTAAATCTGCCATATCGTTTAAAGTTGATCATGTCGTTTGTTATTTAGTTGTAGGCGATGTTTTTAAACAAGGCCTCTTCGTTGAGCGTGTGGTCGAAGAATGGAGTCTCTCGGAAGATAACGGACGCATCGGCTATGTGCATTTGCCTCTTGCCATATCTGTAAAAAAACAATACCTATTATCAAATTTCGATATATGTTTTATTTATAAAATTAATTAGGATATAAGAGTCGCAGACCAGCATGTCCCTTACTACACACTTCAAATCAGAACACAGCAGCGCTTAAGATTACTTTCATTACGTAGAAATGAGAGGTGTGGCGGTGGTGCCGATGGATTCGAACCACAAAGGGTTCTAGCACCTTCTACATGATGATGTCACTCACCTCCCCCTCCCATGCACAGAGTAGTACTCCTGCAGCTCCTTCAAGTAGTTGGAGATCTGCTCCGCGGTGTCGAAGCGCTCGGGGCGGCGCGGGCGCGGGTACTGCGCTTGCGTCGCGCACAACAAGATGGCGGACAGGAACAAAATGGCCGGCACGAGGAAGCGCATGGTTGCTTTGTTCTGGGGAGAATAAATGTTTATGCGCAATTATCGTTTGTATAGGTCGGTCTGTGAAGGGTTCTGCTAAGTATATGATTAAGTCTATATTTTTTAATTTATATACGGCATCTTTTGTTGTCTTCTTAAATAATCGGCACGGTATCAAAAGCTTCGTTCTAAAAAAAAATCAAATCAAGTAGTAATTAATAATAATAAGTAATTAATCATTTTATTTTTTCCTTCTAGGGCAAGCCACAAAGGGTTCTACTACATTTTCCTTATTCGCTTTCGACAAAATGGCGGACACTTATTTTAGAAACGAGTTTGATAAGTTTCAAAAAAACAAAGAATGTAAGAAGAATAAATATAGTTCAAAAAACTAAAAAACACGCTTTTATGATGAAATCAACTAAAAAGTAGAAAATAATTTTCAATTTAGGAATCAATTAAGGAACAGTAAATAGTATAATTGTGAAAAAAGCGTGGAGTGCTCCACTTATCAATTTTCGAAAAGCACCCCACACTTTTCCATACAACCCAAGCTAATAAAAGCGTGTTAAAAAGTGAACTTAGCAAGTTTATGAGGAGTAAACACGGTCTGTGCGTAAGCATAATATTTTGAGAGCAAAATATTATAAAATATATGATTCTGTGAGCCACGGTCCATCAATGTCTGTACGTATAAATTAACGATATCACCATGTAGTAGTAGGAGTAGCAAAGCGCTTAACATCCTTCTTTTTTATTTAATATAAGAGTAGGAGAAGAGCATGCAGTCCACCTGATGGTAAGTGGCTACTGCCGCCCATGAACATCTGTAATCAACCCCAGATAGGATTAGATATTCCTACCTGAGGTCGGCCACAGATGCGCCGCTACCTCTGAGGACTAAGCTGAAACGCCTCGGAAAAGTATGTCTCCCTTACCACACTTCAAACCGGAACACAGCAGCGCCTAACACTGCTGTTATTAGGTAGAAATAGGTGTGTGTAGCCTTCTATTTTGAACTCAGGCACTTAATATGAACCAATCTTCAAGCATTTACCAACTGACCTTTGACAAAATTGACCAAAAAGTCATTTCTGGAGCAATTTCCACTTCTCAAAGTTGACGAACACCTTTTGGGATGTAAATATCTTAAATGGAAATTTCATATGCATGGTATGAGCAATCAAGCCGTTGTATAGTACAAGGAACTTTGTCATCCATTTTAATACAGTTTTCCGGTTAAGTGACTTTTTACTGCGTTTAAATATTCATCTGTATAGTTAGCAACCTTTTTCTGTCCCACTGCTGGGCACAGGTCTCTCAGAGTGAGCTTAGGCCATAGTCCACCGCGCTGGCCAAGTGCCAATTGGTAGACTTCACATACCTTTGAAAAATAATTCGCAAGTGTGCAAGTTTCACGATGTATTCTTTCACCGTTTAAGCAAGTGATTTTTAATTTCGAACCTCGGACTCTTCGATCGAGGGGTCGATTTTCACTAAGCTATCACTACTTTATAATTAGATCCATATAATTATGTATTTACATCTGTACCCTTACCATGAATTTTTACGTTTTGACAAATATGACTGTTTTGGTATTTGTTTACGTATTTGCCTATACAAATTCCAATCAGCGCACCTAGCGGATTGTATCAGAACTATAGTGTCAGTAACGTAACATTAAATCTAAATTGACAAAATGGCGCTTTATGTTTTGTCTCTCTTTTTTGCGAACTTATTATTTTGTTACCTTTTCAATAGTTAGAAATAGGTGTGGCAGTGGTGCCTTCAGAATCGAAACATTAAGAGTTTTACAACAATTAATAAAATAAGAAGGTGGTAGAACCCTTTGTGGTTCGACTCCGGCGGCACCACCGCCACACCTATTTCTGCCTAATAACAGCAGTGTTACGCGCTGCTGTGTTCCGTTTTGAAGGGTGTGGTAAGGGAGACAGACTATTCCGAGGCGTTCCAGCTTAGTCCTCAGGGGTAGCGGCGCATCTGTAGCCGACCTCAGGTAGGAATATCTATCCTATCTGGGGTTGATTACAGATGTCCATGGGCGGCAGGAGCCACTTACCATCAGGTGGACTGCATGCTCGTCTGCTACTCCTATATGTTAAAAAAAAAATTAGGTTCCTACCTTAGGTCGTCCACTGTGTAAACCACAGATGCGTTTCTAAATTGTAATGTACGTATAATTAGGAATCCCTGACCACCTTTCCATTCACATAACACCTCTACACTATTACAACTCCATCGATAAATCTATTTTATATAAAAATCTACCCTTTTTTATAATATAAGAGTAGCAGACGAGCATGCAGTCCACATGATGGTAAGTGGCTACTGCCGCCCATGGACATCTGTAATCAACCCCAGATAGGATAAGATATTCCTACATGAGGTCGGCTACAGATGCGCCGCTACCCCTGAGGACTAAGCTGGAACGCCTCGGAAAAGTCTGTCTCCCTTACCACACCCTTCAAACCAGAACACAGCAGCGCCTAACACTGCTGTTATAACAGAAATAGGTGTGGCGGTTGTGCCGCCGGAGTCGAACCACAAAGGGTTCTACTACCTTCAAACTACCTACCTACTATTCTGTAAGATCCTAAATACCTGTAGTGCCTTTACTACTAGCCCTTAGAACTAAATTAAAACGTATAAACCTTTACCACACTTCAAACCGCACAGCACTACATTGACAACTCAACGATAAATCTATTTTATATAAAAATCTACCCTAACAGGTCATCAGCGCATCAATTGAACTGATTAACAAACTCCTTTAATCTTTAACATTAATTTTGATATCTGTAGCACCGCCTAAGCTTTTTATCCACAGATAAGAATATTAATGCTTTAATAATGGTGTAATCGATTCCTGTCACTTTATGGTATATCCGTGGGTGACGAAAGGGTGACGTCATTATGACAATATCAACATCGTTTTTGTGTCATTTTGAAGGTGGTAGAACCCTTTGTGGTTCGACTCCGGCGGCACCACCGCCACAATTATCTTCTTTAAATATATATAACTCAAAGGTGACTGACTGATATAGTGATCTATCAACGCACAGCCCAAACCACTGGACGGATCGGGCTGACATTTGGCATGCAGGTAGATATTGTGACGTAAGCATTCGCTAAGACTGGATTTTAATCAATTCTACCCCCAAGGGGATAAAATAGGGGATGAAAATATTACTTCGTAACGAGAGCGAAGCCGCGGGCAAAAGCTCGTTTCTGTTATAACAGCAGTGTTAAGCGCTGCTGTGTTCTGGTTTAAAGAGTATGGTAAGGAAGACATACTTTTCCGAGGCGTTCCAGCTTAGTCCTCAGGGGTAGAGGCGCATCTGTGTCCGAGCTCAGGTAGGAAACTAATCCTATCTGGGGTTGATTACAGATGTCCATGGGTGACAGTAGCCACTTACCATCAGGTGGACTGCATGCCCGTCTCTACTCCTATATTATAACAAAAAATAAATTCATTTCATTTCGATGAGCTCAAAATATTGCACACGAGGGTGCTAGCGAGTGAAGCCACGGGGGTTACTTTAAATCTTAAGGGTAGCAAAGATTTATTACACAATATTGGGAAAAGATAAGCCAAGGAATAAATCATTCTAAGTTGCACTTTCATTTTATTTTGAACTACCATGGACATTTGTAATCAACTCCACATAAGATAAAATTCCTACCAGTTGTCGCTCTCAAATGGGCCGCAACCCATCAGGACCATGTTAGAATCCCTCGGATAAGTATGTCTCCCTTACCACACCCTTGACCAGAACACAGCATGTTAACACTTTTGTTATTGGACAGAATGAGTGTAGTGGCGCTGCTAGAGTTGAATCACATAGATTTCTACCAATTTCTAGGGTATAGGTATAGAGGATACAAATTACAAATTATTTTGTTCACCTGTTATGTCATGTTGTATTCTTCTGTCTATTTGTTTTATGTATTATATGTATTAAGTACTATTCAACCTTATAGGATGTTTACCGAAATAAAAAAAAAAATGTCAATAAGCCAGAAGTCGAATAACGACGGGTTCTTCTATCTTTATATTTAAACTTTAACTCCACTACAATATAGATTATCGCGTCATAATCGCATAATCGCATCGCAAACAGTGCGGTAATACCCTAAAAGCTATTTTCATACGAAAACAATGCTTATTCTTACGACTGTTTTTTGTAATTTATGTAGCTCTTTTGTGTTCTATGTTTACTATTTTTATCTGTAGTGTAAGTTTCCAGTTTTTTATGAATATATGAGTAGCAGACGAGCATGCATGCACCTGATGGTAAGTGGCTACTGTCGCCCATGGACATTTGTAATCAACCCCAGATAAGATTATATTTCTACCTGAGGCTGGCTACAAATGCGTTGCTACCTAAGGTGGAACGCCTCGAAGTATCTTAGCCGCTATCTTTAAGGACTACGCTGGAATGCCTCTAAAAAGTATGTCTCTGTTACAATTCCCTTCAAACCAGAACAGCAGCGCAACACTGCAATATAACAGAAATAGGTGTAACCGCCGCCGGAGTCGAACCACAGAGGGCTTTACCTTTAATTTTACCACCTTTTCAATCACATGTTATATTTATAGCGCGCTATTTTATCATAGCAATTACGGTAATTAGCGGGCCTTTGTGCTATAAACAGCTGAGTGGCCTGTTGAGTACTGAATAAACAAGGTGGTTTGCCATCAATTTCATTAACATATTTAACGATAGAGCTCGTGGTCAAAGCTTTGTTCATTAATTAAGGTTTTTAAAGATTGTAGCATGAGTATGTAGACTACCTGATCGTAAGCCACTCCCTGGACTATTAAGTTAAGATTAAATTACATATTTGTAGCGGATTGTTGTGATGTAGTTTTAATCTTAACTTAATAGCATGGATTTCCGCAAAGTAACGCCTGATACAATTAACACTGCCTGGACATCTGTAACCTACACCAGATATAGTAAATTCCTACTTGAGATCGGCCAGGATGCGCCGCTACGCCTGAGGACTTCCTCTTATAATATAGGAGTAGCAGACGAGCATGCAGACCACCTGATGGTAAGTGGCTACTGCCGCCCATTGACATCTGTAATCAACCCCAGATATGATTAGATATTACTACCTGAGGTCGGCCACAGATGTGCTGCTACCCCTGAGGACTATGCTGGAATGCGGAAAAGTATGTCTCATTTACCCCACCCTTCAAACCAGAACACAGCAGCTGTTTTAATTAACTAAGTTATTTTACCTCAAAAACATTTTTATAATTGTTTAATTTATTTCGAGTAATTACATGATATTTTTAGATAAAACCTAGTAATGTAAACCTATTTTCCCAATATTTACCTTCCATCCCTCAAAAATACAAAACAATTTATATTTTTAGGGGTAAATTGTTATTTTCTCGCCCTCTGATGAATCGGGAAGGGGTGGGAATTAGGGCTCGGATTGTAGTGATGTTCAATAATATTAGATCAATATAATAATATCGATATACAAAACAGGGTTGTTGCTGATGCAGGTTTTTACTAGATCAGCGGATGCTGATGCTGATTTTTTCAGATTAATATCAGCTGATGCTGATGCGGATGCTGATATTTAAAAGAAAGCTGATAATCAGCGGATGCTGATGCTGATGCTGATATTCGCAACAACCCTAATACAAAATGTCTATAAATAGTCGATCAAGAAACATGACATGTAAATATATGTTGTGCCTAAGAACCTAATTAAATTAGACAAATTTTCTTTAATTTTTTAATGTCGAAACCAAGCCGAATCTTTTTTATAATATAGGAGTAGCAGACGAGCATGCAGTCCACCTGATGGTAAGTGCCGCACATGGACATCTGAAATCAACCCCAGATAGGATTAGATATATCTACCTAAGGTCGGCCACAGATGCGCCGCTACCCCTGAGGACTAAGCTGGAACGCTTCGGATAATGTCTCCCTTACCACACCCTTCAAACCAGAACACAGCAGCGCTTAAAACTGCTGCTATGAAGCAGAAATAGCTATAAACTCTACCACCTTATAAAATGTATGCTCATTTGGTACCTCTATTTCATAATAAAATCGACAATCTTTTATCGATATGCTAATATTGCATGTCTATTTCACCCTTACCGTGGTATAAAGGGCCTCAACCTGTTGCTTCTTATTTTTATTTTGGGCAATTTATATATAACTGATGTTAGTATCAATCTGTTTATAGCAACGATAGATGCGTAAATTTGGAACTCTTGGGGTCCAGGGTTTAAATCCTACGCAGCTTAAAGTTAAAATATTTTTAAAAGATGTTTGTTTTTGGAATCAAATATCACTTTTCATTAAAATTGTTAATAGCGCTTAACACTCGTTAAGCGCTACTGTGTTTTAGTTTGTAGAGTATAGTAAGGGAGAATTAGTTATCCGAGGCGTACTAACTTATTCCTCAGGGGTAGCAGCATATTGTACACGAGCTTTTGCCCGCGGCTTCGCTCGCGTTACGAAGTAATATTTTCATCCCCTATTTTATCCCCTTGGGGGTAGAATTGATCAAAATCCTTTCTTAGCGGATGCCTACGTCATAACATCTACCTGCATGCCAAATTTCAGCCCGATCCGTCCAGTGGTTTGGACTGTGCGTTGATAGATCACTATGTCAGTCAGTCACCTTTGAGTTATATATATTTAGATAACATAGCACTGCTCGTATTCGTCAACGTATTACTGTCCCACTGCTGGGACTATTCTGGCAAAGTGAGGGGTGTTGGCCATAGTCCACCGCACTGACTAAGTGCAAATTGGTAGACTTCACACACCTCTCAGAACTTTTTGGAGATCTCCTAGGTATGTAGGTTTCCTCGTTATGTTTTTCTTCACCGTTATAGCAAGTGATGATTCATTTATAACAAGCAAATAAATTTGAAAAATTAGAAGGGCCTAGTTGAACCTCCGACCCCCCGGTAGAGAGAGGATTCAATATTTTTTGAAGGAGGTAGAACTCTTTGTGGTTCGACTCCGGCGGTACCACCGCCACACATATTTCTACTTAATAACAGCAGTGTTAAGCGCTGCTGTGTTCCGGTTTGAAGGGTGTGGTAAGGGAGACAGACTTTTCCGAGGCGTTCCAGCTTAGTCCTCAGGGGTAGCGGCGCATCTGTGGCCGACCTCAGGTAGGAATATCTAATCCTATCTGGGGTTTATTACAGATGTCCATGGGCGGCGGTAGCCACTTACCATCAGGTGGACTGCATACTCGTCTGTTACTCCTATATTATAAAAAGAGCAATCACTGCTGTCAGGCTGGTATACTACCATTTCTATTCTAAGCCTAGTTCTATTTTAAGCTTACAACAGAAACTACTAGAAGGTAATGACTATTGCACAATCAGCTATCAATAAAAGAACAATAGCTGCTAATAAACACCTTGTGGTTTGAGAAATGATCCACAATAGGGCGAAAGTCGAAGGTAATCAGCAACAGGTGAGCCCGTAATGTAGGGATGTTTATTGAAAGTTTCGATAACTTTTTACCCGACTTTTTTATGATACAGAAATAGACAAGAAGTATCGATAACTTTTAAACCAACTGTTTAATAATATAGGAGCAGTCGACGAGGATACAGTCTACCTGATGCTAAGTTACCACTCATGGACATCTGTAATCAACCCCAGATAATAGATTCCTATCTGAGGTCGGCCACAGATGCGCCGCTACCCCAGGGAGCTAAGCTGGAACGCCTCGGATAAATATGTATTTTTACCACACCCTTAAAATCAGAACACAGCAGCGCTTAACACAGCTGTTATTAGGCAGAAATAGGTGTGTAGTGTTGCCGGAGTTGAACCACAAAGGGTTCTACCGCCTCTAAAAGTAGTTTTATATGTAGTCAGCTCTAATAACTCCTCTCTCAAGGGTATTAATTTGCATCTTAAAACCGAATTACGGTGTCAAAATAACTAGTGGTTATACAAATTACCTTCTAAAGAGTGTTGCCAGCTCAAAAGGAATTCAGCGCGCGTCAAATATTGTTTTTACGGTTGGCAACACTGTAACTAGATCGCGACGTGCTCAAAATGGCGGTTTACGTGAACTGCGTGAAATCTGTCATGCATTTGAAAGTTAATTCGTGCGGTTGGTATTCAAAAGTTGGCACAATATGAGAAAATGTCACACGCTTTATGATGCAAATTTTGATTTGAATTCTAAAACACCTACGTTAAATCAAGGTATAAAGGTGAAGAAAGTTAGTGTTTCAGTCTTAAGTAACTGTCTTATAGGTTAAGTTTTATATTGTGCCTGTAGTTCCGGGACTAGACTAGAATAGGTTGAAGGTGGTAGAACCCTTTGTGGTTCGACTCCGGCGGCACCACCGCCACACCTATTTCTACCTAATAACAGCAGTGTTAGGCGCTGCTGTGTTCCGGTTTGAAGGGTGTGGTAAGGGAGACAGATTTTTCCGAGGCGTTCCAGCTTAGTCCTCAGGGGTACCGGCGCATCTGTGGCCGACTTCAGGTAGGAATATCTAATCCTATCTGGGGTTGATTACAGATGTCCATGGGCGGCAGTAGCCACTTACCATCAGGTGGACTGCATGCTCGTCTGCTACCCTTATATTATAAAAAAAAAGGGCTACGGTAACTCCTGTTGTAAGAGGCGACTAAAAGGGAGCTTCCGGGATTGCGGGCGGCAAGAGTGGGAGCTCGAGCCGTCCAGCAAGCGATCCCGGGAAGGACGGCGGTATGTGTGGTGTGCGGGAGGAGCGAAAACTGCTCCCCCAGGGTAGAGCCCGATCGGGGCATCGCGCTTGGAGGGCTCCGGTTGCGTTCCGTCGGAGATCCCGGAGTTCTCCAACAAGCGTAGAGACGGCCACCGGGGAGGTTTTAGTGCGGTAAAAATCCCACATAACCCGGCGTCGTTCCCACGTCGTCGGGTACCTTTTGAAGGTTTCCCCCTCGTTAAGAAAAAAAGGTGAATTACTGTTCCACTGCTGGGAACGGTATAATATATAGATATAATCTTATCTGGGGTTGATTATAGGTGTCCATGGGCATAAAAATCTTCTTTAATCAATTTAAAATAAAATTGGACCGTTACTTAAGGTCGACCCCAGATGCTTTGCAACCCCTGAAGACTAAGCTATAAGGCCTCAGAAAAGTATGTCTCCCTTTCCACCATAGATTAGTAAAGATACTTCGCCGCCTTGAAATTGAATGAAGCCACAAACGGCTTATTAATAAGTTATTTTTTTGAATTCTTGACAAATAAAAACATTTTTAGAGAAAATTTACGAATAAATAACTAATACTGCGTAATTCAAATTCGAGGTTCAAATCCCAGGCACGCACCTCTGATTTTCAAATTTATGTGCGTATTAGAAATTAATTATTACTTGCTTAAACGGTGAAGGAAAAACATCGTGAGGAAACCTGCATACCTGAGAGATTTATAAAAAATCTTAAAGGTATGTGAAGTCTACCAATACGCACTTGGCCAGCGCGGTGGACTGTGACCTAATCCTTCTCATTCTGAGAGGAGACCCGTGCCCAGCAGTGGGACAGTAATGGGTTGATGATGATGACTGCGTAATTTACATAATAAATAAATAATTATTTCAAATATTTTAGGGACATTTTAGCACGGAGACGTGGCAAAACTTTTTTACGCAACTATTTAAATTCTCAAAACTGGGTACATTTTCTTGTTAGGAGTGAGTAATCTTTACTAATCTCTGGTTACCACAAATAATGATTTACTACCGTAGCTTAAGTTTAACTGTATGTTCAATTCTAATTCGAATTTAAGGGTAAGATCACATAAATCTTTAAGTAGTAAAAGTTTATCCCGTTAATTAAGACTTGATTTAAATACTAATAAAACTTAATTGCAAATTGTTTGTTTTCTTAAAATACTGTCATTATGAAGCTGTATAGTTATTTATTATATGTATTTAGAGGGCCACCGTCACACCTATTCCTGCCTAATAACAGAAGTGTTAAGCGCTGCTGTGTTCTGATTTGAAGGGTAAGGGAAAATACTATCTTATCTGGGGTTGATTACAGATTTCCATCTTTCATTTAGTTAGATCACAGGATTCCATGCTGCTTCGCACCCTCTACGGATGTTCTACAGCCATCTACGAGGGTCTACGAACCGCTACAGCTTGCTACGAAATTTAAATAATACATACAAGTTAATTATTGTAAAGTAATATTTAAGACTAGCTGACCCGGCAAACATTGTGTTGCCATATAAATAAAAAAATGTGAACAACCCTTATCACTTAGGGGTATGATTTCTATGATTCTATTTTATGGAATAGTTAATACTGATAACTTTTTTAATTAGAGATGACTGAGAGTGTTATAAACGTAGGAGTAGACAAATATAATCAAAAAGCTTCGAACTGCTAAGCTATCGGGAGTTACACGTGTTATTGTGAGTCAACCATAAAAGATAAAGACATATGCTGTCGTGGGACATTTTTTATATAATTTTAAGGAGAACATTTCCGTCATACATGATTTCTGTGTAGGAGGTTGTTTCTGTTGTTCCATTAAGGTTGCACACGCGACGGAAACTTAAAAAATGGAGTAACTTCTCCCGTTTTTTAACATTTCTCTTCACTGCTCTGCTCCTATTGATTGTAGCGTGATGAAAAGTATACTATAACCAGTTTAGGAGGTTGAAAAATAATTGTACCAAGTTTCGTTAAAATCCGTCGAGTAGTTTTTGTTTCTATAACGGTTATACAGACAGACCGACAAAAAATTTACTGATTGCGTTTTTGGTATCAGTATCGATCCCTAATCACCCCCTGATAGTTTTTGGGAAATATATTTCATCTACAGAATTGACTCTACACATTTATTATAAGTATAGAGAAGATAGGTATATATTAAATTTTGAAAAAATTCGAAAATTGAAAAAAAAATCAAAGTGCGTGTTTGGAATTTGAAGCTCAGACTCCCCAATTGAGAGGCTGAGTTTCAACCACTAAGCTCTCTACTGCTATTTTAAAAATCTTATATTATTAGTTAAGAACAATTACTGAAACTTTTCAAGTACATAAAAATAAATCTACCATTTATTTGTACAATATATTAAAAGAAATGTTTTATTAGCCTAATCACATTTTATCCAAAGGGTTTTTGATGTCATTCCCGAATTAAAGGGTCTATTGTTGATTGAAGGCTATTGTGGGGCCCTTAAGATGTCCTATTAAGAAAATAAACTTGAATTAACTTTTTGTCTACTCTGTTACTTTAAGGGCAGGTAGATGATGTAAGGTTTTATTTAGATTAAAAAATAGGGCTTAGAATGGATGGACGTGGTACAATTTTACATAAGTGGGATTTCACTACTACTACTAATCCTATCTGGGGTTGATTACAGATGTCCATGGGCGGCAGTAGCCACTTATCATCAGGTGGACTGCATGCTCGTCTGCTACTTTTATATTATAAAAAAAAAAAAAAAATTCAGTCTTTCATAGGAGTCCGAGGTTCGAATCCCAGCGATGAACCACGGTCATTTGAAGTTATGGAGAGATGAATTATCACTTTCTCTTACGGTGAAGGAAAACATGAGGAAACTTTTTTTATACGCAGCTAATTAAAAAATCAAAGGTACCTTTGAACTTGGTACCCCCAGACAGAAAGTCAGAATTTCAAATTAATGCAATAAAGTACTACATAGAGAAGTATATACTACCTTTTTTACCTTATGGTAAGTGGCTACGCCTACCATGGACATCTGTAATCAACCCCAGATAAGATCAGATTCCTATCTGAAGTCGCTCACAGATGCCCCGCTACCTGAGGACTATACTGGAATGCCTCGATAAAGTATGCCTCCTTTCAAACCAGAACACAGCAGCACTTAACTCTGTTGTTATTAGGTAGAAATAGGTGTGGCGGTGATGCCGCCGGAGTCGAACCACAAAGGGTTCTACCACCATCAAAGTATCAAGTACCTTCAAGTATATGTGTTTGGTATCGTCGTCAGTGTGTAAATTTAAACCTGTCTTTCGTAATTAATTCTTAAAACCTCACCAGGGAAACGGATAAAATTAGAATTCAACCAATTTCTCAGGAGAAATCCGGAAATTGTACAATGTAATTTTAGAAATTCTCTATAATTAAATACAATTTATCATGTAGGGTTAATTTACGGTGATAAGTAATAAAGCACGAAACCCGCAATGGATATTAATAATCAACCCCAGATAAAATGGAATAATACATACTTTTTATAATATAGGAGTAGCAGACGAGCATGCAGTCCACCTGATGGTAAGTGGCTACTGCCGCCCATGGACATCTGTAATCAACCCCAGATAGGATTAGATATTCCTACCTAAGGTCGGCCACAGATGCGCTGCTACCCCTGAGGACTACTATGTCACTACAACCGACTTCTATGTCACTACAAAGTAAAAAGTAATATATAAATGTTATACAAATAAACGTTGGTTTAGTACATAGTTCTGAAGTCGGGGCTCAATATATTTCGTTAGCTAACGATGTAAACAATGTGTACAATATGAATCTAACTTCATCATTAGGTATCTGTTTGGCCGGGGAACAAACCCGGGACCCTTTGCGCGTCAGACCGGTACGGTGACCGCTCCGCCACGTGCGTCGTCAAATAGGTTTTACTGATGACTAAATAAGAACGCCTTGTATAATGTATCTGCCTTGCCACACCTTTCTTACCAAGATGCTACACTTTGGAAAGGTGTGGGAAAGGAGATTACTTATCCGAGGTGTTCTACGTAAATCCTCAGAGGTAGAGGAAGGTGGTGGAACCCTTGGTAGTTCAACTCCGGTGGCACCACTGCCACACCTATTTCTACCTCATAACAGCAGTGTTTCGCTGCTGTGTTCTGGTTTGAAGGGTGACCACACCCTCTGAAAAGTATGACTCTCTCTGGTGAGAGGCATTCCAGCGTAGTCCTCAGGGGTAGCGCATCTGTGGCTGACCTCAGGTAGGAATATCTAATCCTATCTGGGGTTGATTACAGATGTCCATGGGCGGCAGTAGCCACTTAGCATCAGGTGGGCTACATGCTCGCCTGCTACTCCTATATTATAAAAAATGTAATTTGAGAAAATATCGGAAATAAAATGAAAGTTTATTAGAAAGAAAAACATAAATCACTTTGCTATCAAAGGGATTTTTAAAGATCGTTTCTTATTTCATCTTTCGGTATGAGAATCTCAGTCATCATTCATTTTAAGCCCTGAACGTCAGCATTCCCAATAAAGATAAATAATGATAGATAAATACATCTTTTATCTATCTTTTATAAGAATAAATGATTCCAAACGTCCATTTGTGTTAAATTTTAAAATAACGATGTTGTTGTGGTAGTGCTGTGATAGCTTAGTGGTTAAGAAACTCGGCCTCTCGATCGACGGGTCCGAGGTTGAAATCCCAGGCACATACCTCTGATTTTTCAAAGTTATGTGCGTATTAGAAATTATTTGTCACTTGCTAAACGGTGAAGGAAAACATCGTGAGGAAACCTGCACACATGAGAGATTTATAAAAAAAAAACAAATGTATGTGAAGTCTACCAATACGCACTTGTCCAGCGCGGTGGACTATAGCCTAATCCTTCTCATTCTGAGAGATGACCCGTGCCCAGAAGTGGGACAGTAATGGGTTAATGATGATGATCATTTTGTGGACAGTTGACGACCCGCGTGGCGGAGCGGTCACCATGCCTGTCTGACGCGCAGAGGGTCCCGGGTTCGATCCCCGGCCAGACAGATTTCTAAATGATGAATTTAGATTTCTGTTTCTGGGTCTGGGTGTTTGTGTATTTGTCTCTGTGTTGTGTCCATGGCACCCACGATACAGGGAATCCTAGTGTGGGGCTGTGATTGTAGAAAGCGTTTAGTTTAGTTTAGTTTAGTTTAGTTTAGTTGTGCATATTTACTATGGTACTATTTTTTCAAAATATATTTTAAAATTCTGTTTTTGTTTTCTGGTTTTTCTGTCTATGGGGTAATCAATGGTTAAAGTTACTTTGATTAGGTATCTATGCAATAACTTTACAAGGCTGCAAGAAATACTTATTTTCATAGAAAATATTTAGGGTTTCTAGGTAAAAATCAAAAAACTATAAGCGAGGTGGACTTTTCTAAAATTTGCACTAACATAGACTACATTTAAAATTATATTTAATGTATTATTTTCCAAAACTTATATTTTTGTCAAAAACAGTATATTTTTACTTTCCTGTTGGCTCATAGTTTTTTTTTATTATTATTATTTTTATTATTTTGGAGTAGCAGACGAGCATGCAGTCCACCTAATGGTAAGTGGCTACTGCCGCCCATGGACATCTGTAATCAACACCACATAGGATTAGATATTCCTACCTGAGGTCGGCTACAGATACGTCGCTAACCGCTGACAACTAAGCTGGAACGCCTCGGAAACCTCCCTTACCATACCCTTCAAACCAGAACACAGCAGCGCTTAACACTGCTATTATAACAGAAATAGGTGTAGCGGTGGTGCCGCCGAAGTCGAACCACAAGGGATTACCTTTATAAGAGCATTTTTTTAAAATTAGTTATATAAATATAAAACTGGTTTTATCTATATCACATAAAACACTGTTTATTTATATTTTATACGGAGTCGAACCACTAAGGATTCTACAACCTTCATGAGGACATTTTTTAAAAGCAATAGTTATAAAAATGTAAAAATATTTTTTTTATCTATAACACGCATAAATAAGTATAGATATCTCACCGCATTGTAATTGAAGGAAGCCATTAAATGGCTTAAACGGCTGACAATTCTGTCAGCCATTTAATGGCTGTCATAGTGTAATTAACGCGGAACAATGCCGATATGCGCAGTTATGTGGTGCAAAAACACGAAATCGAGGAAAAGTGCGGAGAAATATCGTTTCATTCGTAAATGATCTGAAAATTACATTTTTTAATATTTTTCAAACCCGGAAATAGAAGACAGTGACAATTTCAATTGTCAAAACTGTTTACATTTTCTTTTTAGGAGTGAGTCTTTACTAATCTATGATAACACATAAAACTCTGTTTATTTATAATAACAAGTGACATTTGAAATCTGGTAAGGTTTTCAAAATGGCTGCCACAAAACTTTATGCTATTAAAATCTTAATTAACTCCTGTGATACCGTCTAAGTTCATGACGAAGTTCTCGGGCTATTACCCAGTTTATGAAACGAATTTAACTTAATACATTCTTTACATATGTTTTAAGGGTAAGTTGAGATAGCATTCTTCATTGAGAATCATCATCAACATCGGTTATCGAATCAATTCAGAAAAGGAAACATGCATACATGAGAAATCTTAAAAAAAATCAAAGGTATGTGAAGTCTGCCGATACGCACTTGGCAGCAGTGGACTATGGCCTAATCCTTCTCATTCTGAGAGGAGACCCGTACCCAGTGGGACATTAAAGTGTTGATGATGATGATGATGATAATAATGATTGAATCAATTTAGAAGTTAGGAACATTGCGTACGTGAGAAATGTTAAAAAAAAAAGTTTTCAAAGGTATATGAAGTCTACCAATACGTACTTAGTCAGCGCGGTGGACTATGGCCTAATCCTTCTCATTCTGAGAGGAGACCGACCAGTGGGACAGTAATGATGATGATTGAATCAGTTTATTTTTTACCCGACTACAAAGGAAGGTTATGTTTTTTGCGCGTAGATTGTATATTTATATTTATTTATACCTTCTCTAAACCGCTATCTTCTAATATCTAAATTTCGACAAGGTATCGTTATATTTGCCTTAAATACCCAAGTATCCTTAGATATTTAGGTGTTAAAAAAAACAAAATGGCGGATTTTTGGCGCTAAATAGAAATTCGTTTAAAAAACCAAAGAAAAGTAATGATACGGTTTTAATTTTTATCAAAATCGGCTTCATAACTCTTTTCAATATTTTACGCTGATACTTAAGAATAAAAATAAATAAAAAATAAAATAAGATTTCGCCATCCCGGCACATTTAACGAACGGTTTGAATGATATTTTTTGCCGCGTACGTGCAAAATGTGGAATGAACTTCCTCCTGAAGTATTCCCTGAGCGCTATGACATGGGGCTCTTCAAGAGGGGTGCAAAAAGAGCTCTCCTTCAAAGCCGGCGATGCATTGGCGACTCCTCTGGTGTTGCAAATGTCCATGTACACGTTGATTTTTTTTAATATATTTAACCCTAACGATAAGGCAGACGGGCTACCTGGTGAAAAGCAGTCACCGTCGCCTATGGACATTTGCAACACCAGAGAAGTCGCCAATGCATCGCCGGCTTCAAATTTAGGTAATTCGAGAACATTAACATCCGCATAATTCAATATGCTATATAAGAAATACGTTAATAGTTTGCTCATAACTGACATTTTAGGCGAAATAATTACGAGTTATATCTGCAAGTGCGAAAAGAACGCGCACTTCGATGGTTCCGTACCAACATTATATATTTTTACCTTACAATGTATAGGTAGATACGTATTGAAAAGATACTTATGTAGAAATTAATATCTAATGAAAATACATATATGTATAAATAAATTAATAATATTACATAAAACAATATTTAAAATTAAATGCAAAATTGATTTTGTTTTATAAAATATAAAATAATATAAATAAAGATAAAAGTGTTGCAATTTTTTGTAATATATTTTATTAATATGTAGTTAATTTGAAAAATATTAAACTTGTCCCTACTTTTTGTTAAATTATGTAAAAATCATATATTAGTAAAGATTACTCACTCCTAACAAGAAAATGTACCCAGTTTTGAGAATTGAAATAGTTGCGTAAAAAAGTTTTACCACGTCTCCGTGCTAATATGTCCCTAAAATATTTGAAATACTTATTTATTTATTATGTAAATTACGCAGTATTAGTTATTTATTCGTAAATTTTCTCTAAAAATGTTTTTATTTGTCAAGAATTCAAAAAAATGAACTTACTATAATAAGCAATTTGCGGCTTCATTCAATTTCAAGGCGGCGAAGTATCTTTACTAATCTATGGTAAAAATTGGCAATTTTTTATGGTAAAAAATTGGCATTGGCATAGGTACATTATATTATTTACTGTATATTTTGCCTTTGAAAAATATTGGAACGCACTGTGTGAATAATATTTCTCTAGTTAAACCAATTTAATGTCCCATTGCTGGGCATAGCCCACTCAACTGGAGGCAGCTTAGAGCATACACCTGGTATAAAGATCGATCCAATCATGTATGAGGGGGCTGGCTTACCCGGGTTTTGAAAAATTTCAACCAACATTATTCATAAAATAGTTATAATAGTAAATTATGCAATATATTTTCAAAAATTCGTAAAACAAATAAATTTACAATTTAATACATATCAAATATTTTAAATATTAAAAAAACATTATTAAATAAATAAAAGAATATTATGCAATTAGCCCACATGACATATTTTAAAATAAAAAATTACAATCAGTGAAATGGGTATATAATTTATACCGTGCCAACATTTTTAAATATATAAAAAAAAAACATTATTTAAAAAAGAAAATATACAATTAACCCACAAATAAAATATTTTAATTTTTAATAATATATAAATTTTTTTTTTTAATAATATAGAAATATTTTAATTTTTTTTCGTGAACATAAAAAGCACAGGTATACAATTTAACCCATGACACATTCGGAATATTTTCAAAATTTATCAAAAACATAGAAAAATCAAATACAATGTAACCTGTGTCAACATTTTCAAAATTTAACAAAAAACATATTTTAAAAAAAATTTTTTTTTTTCAAAAATGCAACAGGACAGAGACTCACCTGTGCGGGCGGGTGCGGCGCGGCGTGCGAACGAAATGCGTTCCACACGGGACGCGGCGGCTTTTATTGCCGCGAGTCGAACAGGGGTACAGTGGAGTAGAGTTATGTGTTACAAATTTTGTCTAAATTATTTCTTTTTTAATTTTTGGTACATTCATCCAAATGTTTCGACTTTGCTGTTACTGCTATAGTCCGCGTAAAACTGCTAGTCCGCTCTGAATATAGAAATGAAACGCGTCGCCATAGCAAATTGTATGACTACACCTGCTCGCAACAACTTTAGAGCGGACTAGCAGTTTGACTATACCATGGCTATGTCTACTTTATAATAGCAATCTTTCGCTCGTAATTAATTATTAATCTATCCTACTTTTTGCCTGCCGAAATCTTTCGTTCTAATTTGAAGAGCCTATGACGATAGAAGATAATATGACGTTTAGGAATGGCAGATTGCAACATTTGTAACAGTGGTTCGACTCTGGCGTCACAACCGCCACACCAATTTCTGCCTGATAACAGCAGTGTAGCGCTGCTGTGTTCTACTTTGAAGGGTGTGGTAAGAGAAACAAACATTTACGAGTAATTCCAACTCGTCTTCAGGGACAACATCTGAGGCTTACCTCAGGTAGGAATGTAATATCTGGGGTTGATTATAGATGTCCATGGGCGGTAACTTACCATCAGATGGACTTCATGTTCTTGTGCTACTCCTACATTATAAAAAATGATAAATTTCTCAAACTGTAAGGTGGTGTACCTTAAGAAACTACTACATACCTTATACTCCTTCAAAAACCTCGTCAAATCCCATTACCTTCAACTCTAACTGTTTTTCTTTCCTCCTCCTGCTCCTTCTAAATTTGTGCTCTTACTGTCAATAATTTTTAAACAGTATTAATTTTGTTTTTAATTTTTAATTTACTATTAGTTACTCTATTATTATAAGTATGTATATCAAGTATGTCAATTATTTATTTATTTATAATTATATTTTAAATTTACACTTGTTTTATGTACTATGTAGGTAGATTTTTAACTATTGTTTATTTGCACCCTACCTATTCTTATAATCATCCACTCTTTAACCCCTCACCCTAAGGTTGCCTGGAAGAAATCGCTGTCTTAGCGATAACGCCGCCTTTTGTATCGTTCAATATTTGTATGTTTTTATTCTTGTATTCTATTGTTTTTGGGTACAATAAAGAATATTATTATTATTATTATTATTACATACATACGTACATACAGACATACATAAATACATACATACATTCATACGATAAAAAAAAACATTACATTCCCCAGTTATGTAAAAATAACTTGATGCATTCGACTCCACCCCACGCCCTGTTCCGCTCAACGCATCTCCACTCCGGGCATGATTTTTGTTAATTACCTTCTAACAGCTCCACACTCGTAAAAGTTTAATTAACATGTCCTAATCTTCTATCAGGGCTCGATTTCTTCTATTTTTGGACAAAGGGCCTTTATACTTAAGGGTTATCAGTTTCTGCATGTCTTAAATTATAGAAAATTCTGGCGTGTTTTATAATACAGAAGTAGTTGACGAGCAGTCTATTTGATGTTAAGGCTACTGCCGCCCATGGACCTCTATAATCAACCCCAGATAGTATTGGATTCCTACCCGAGGTCGGAAGCAGATGCGACACCTGAGTACTAAGCTGGAATGCCTCGGATAAGCATGACTCTTTTACGGAAGTACTCGTATATCTCTTGATAGCGGCAAATATTCGCTTTACACTGCTGCTATTTGGCAGAGATAGATGTGGCGTGGCGGTGGTGCCGCTAGAGTCAAACCACAAAGAGTTCTACCACCTCCAAATCCTTACTAATATTATAAATCCGAAAGTAACTCTATCTGTCTGTCTGTCTGGTTGTCTCTTCTTCACGCCTAGACCACTGAGCCGATTTTAATGAAATTTTATACAAAGATAGTCTGCGACCCGAGAAAGGACATAGGATAGTTTTTATCCCCGAAATCCCCCGGGAACTAGGGATGGCGATCTAAGATCGATTAATCGGACAATCGATCTTTTGGACCCAAAACATCGATTATTTTAATCGACATTAGTAAGGATTGAATCGTAAACTATCCATTTGATAAAGTGATGGTCTTTAGCAAAGTTGAAGGTTTTCAGTTTTATGTATGTTAGTATGTTCTATTACTTTCTTTTAAACGCGGGCGAAGCCGCGGGCAAAAACTAGTAGTTTATAATTCTCCATTTAAATCAAGTTAGATGTAATTTATTGTTCTTCTAGTTAGCGTTCTTCAAGCTCCCTACACTAGTTAATGCTATCAACATAGATGGTCATAGCTTTAGCATTAGCATAGAGTAGGGGGCGACTATGGCTACCTAGAATTTATTAAAAAAACATTGAGCCGTCACGGGACGCCTGGCAGATGTGAAACATCGACATTTTTTTGTAAAAGTAATATGGAGAAAAGAACATATTGTGATAGGAACTAAATATGTCATAATGATAAAATAAAATATTACGATATTTTTCCAGATAACGATGACTATTTATTGAATAAACATTTATTTTCATTAAATATTGCGCATGGCGACGCGTCGCCACACCGTACACACTACTGCATATAGACTGTATATATATACCATCGTATAGCGTGGCGACGGCATGTCGCACCGGCATGCGTCGCCACGCCAGAAATCGGTTTTACGTGCGGCTATAGATGTTTCACATCAAAAAATAAGGGCCACAGATTTCCATGAGTGGCAGAAGCCCCTTACCATCAGGTGGACTGCATGCTCATAAGCTACTTCTGTTTTATAAAAAATAATTCGCTAAGTACGAGTCGAACGCTCACATGGAGGGTTCCGTACCACCAAATGTTCATTATTTTTATTCATTTTATTATTTTCAACAATGCTTAGTTATATTAAACAACAATAGATGGCGTTGGGGTGATGATGAATGATACGTGAACAACGTATAATAAAATTAAAATAACTGTATTACAATATGTTTTATGTCTTATTTGTTAGCTTCTTATTTATTATAATACTACTTATTAGCAGTAAACGGATTGTAAAAATTTCAACCGCTCGAACCGATCGAAAAATGCCGAAAAATACCGGTTTGTTGTATGGAGACCCCCTTTTAATATTCAACTTTATTTTATTTTTAGCATTTTTTGTTATAGCTGCCACCGCTATGCATCCTCTGTAAACATTTCATGTGTCTATCTACTACGGTTCCAGAGATATAGCCCTGTGACAGACGGACAGACGGACAGACAGCGAAGTCTTAGTAATAGGGTTCCGTTTTTACCCTTTGGGTACGGAACCCTAAAAACTAACTGATATATAAAGTGAAAATAATGTACCTACCTAATATATTAATGCAAATTCTCATGTTGATTAGCGTTTAATTACGATCGAATTTCAACCACCGGGCATCCACTATTAATTGACAGAGTCTAATTACACAAGTAGACACAATTCTTGGCGATATATCAGGTTACATCACCAGCAAAAATTGCAGCAATTGTCATTAACCTTTTTTTATAATATAAAATTAACATTGAAAGTTATACTAGCATGCAATCCACCTGATCGAAAGTCACTGACATGAAATCTGTAAGTAACCCCCGATTAGATAATATTCCTACCTGAGATCTGTGTTGGAATGCTTCGTAAAAGTACGAGTATATTTTTTATAATATAGGGTTAGGAGACGAGCAGTCTACCTGATGGTAAGTGGATGGACGTCTGTAATCAACCCCAGATAGGATTAGATATTCCTACCCCTGAGGACTAAGCTGAAACGCCTCGGAAAAGTCTGTCTCCCTTCAAACCGGAACACAGCAGCGCCTAACACTGCTGTTATTAGGCAGAAATAGGTGAGGCGGTGGTGCCGCCGGAGTCGACCCACAAAGGGTTTTACCACCATTCAAACTTTTCGACCAGACCACGCGTCCTGATGCAAGTTTAACATTTTTACCTATCACGAAAGTGCACAAAGCCGCTAAAGAAGTTTTAACTTCAAAAAAACACCTATTTCGCGTTCGTATAGATACTCCGTAAACTCCCTTTCTTAAATGCGACTGAGTTATCAGGCGGAACTCTATTACCACATAATAAATCTAACGATAGACCATATTTTGAAAACAACTCGATCTATTTAAAACAATGAGTGTTCAGCGCATTATTTCTATAACAGTGACATAACAGTGATATCATGATGGCGATTCTAAATCGCTTTTTTCGAAATAAAATCACTAGTGCAGTGGTCCCCGTCGTGGACGTTACACGTGATTATAAACGAAATGTTGTTTTTATTGTTTGTCGTGTCTATGTGTGGTGCTAGCTACCATGAACAATATAGAGGTATTTTATTTTTTTATTTTATTTTACAATTTTTGGGAAACTTACAGCTAAATACAATTATACATAGATTAAAATGGAAGAATAGCTACATAAAGGCCAATAACAAGTTTCCACTGATAGTATACAAAATATTAATACAAAAAGAAACAAGACGTAAACGTATATTATATTATATTATTTTTTATATATAACTAACTGATCCGGCAAACGTTGTGTTGCCATATAAACAAAAAAATGTTAAGGGTGAACAACCCTAATCGCTTAGGGGTATTAAAAATAGATAGTAACCGATTCTCAGACCTACTGAATATGCGTCTAAAATTTGGTGAAAATCGGTAAAGTCGTTTCGGAGGAGTACGGTAACTAACATTGTGATACGAGAATTTTATATATAAGATTTTCTTTTTTCGTTCTTTTTTAATTTGTAAGAAATAAAAGCTAAATTTGTAGGTATTTATTAGCATTTCCCTTGGTTTGATTAAGTATAAAAATATTTTTTGAAGTTAAATACAAGTGAATATATAAAAAAATCTTAAATACAAAATATTAATAACTTTATGTAATTACAAAAATATACCTAGTATATTAGACTTTTTATTTATTTATTTATAAGTCTTATTATTCAGCAATTTCCCCACTTTCTGCGTTATAACTACTTGATTTAAGCGTTTTTGTGTTTTTGCTTAAAATTTGATAGCAGTTTGAAGGTGGTAGAACCCTCCGTGGTTAGACACCGGCGGCACACCTATTTCTACTTAATAACAACAGTGTTAAGCGCTGCTGTGTTCTGATTTGAAAGGCGTGGTAAGGGAAAAATACTTTAGCGAGGTATTTCAGCTTATTCCTTAGAGGTAGCGGCGCATCTGTGGTCGAACTCGGGTAGGAAACTAATGTTATCTGAGGTTGATTACAGTCCATGGGCGGCAGTAGCCACTTACCATCAGGTGGACTGCATGCTTCTCTGCTACTCATATATCATTAAAAAAATCTACCTGATGGTAAGTCACTGCTGTATGAACATCTGTAACCAACTGAGGCCGGCCACAGATGCGCCGCTACCCCTGAGGACTAAGCTGCAACGCCTCGGAGAAGTCTGTCTCCCTTACCACACCCTTCAAACCGGAACACAGCAGCGCCTAACACAGCTGTTATTAGGTAGAAATAGGTGAATTGCTTATTTGGCATTATGTTTTCATTTAAAATGTTTATTACAGTCCCCATAGCATCCTCTGAAAGACGGGAATCCTACATTTTCGAGGATAAGGAGTACATTATCCAGAATTTACCGGTTTCCTGGGAAAACGCTAAGATATTATGCCTGTAAGTATATAACGTACCCTATTTTGTACAATATTTCCTTATGATGTTTTCCTTTACCGTTGAAGCAAGTGATGTTAAGTTTATTTAAGGTGAGCCTGGGATTTGAACCTCAACCCTCATCTTGAAAGGCCGAGTTTCTAGCCTATCACTATCACGGATTTATATTAGTCATTATTGCTTTATCACCTTATCTCTAAATATATACAACTCAAAGGTGACTGACTGACGTAGTGATCTATCAACGCACAGCCCAAACCACTGGACGGATCGGGCTGAAATTTGGCATGCAGGTAGATGTTATGACGTGGGCATCCGCTAAGAAAGGATTTTGACCAATTCTACCCCCAGGGGGATAAAATAGGGGATGAAAATATTACTTCGTAACGCGAGCGAAGCCGCGGGCAAAAGCTCGTTAAAAATGAACTTCAAAGGTGATCCGCGTGGCGGAGCGGTCACCATACCGGTCGTGTCGTGGGGCTGTCTGTAGAAAGCGTTTTTTTAGATACATACAAATATCATTTCATAACTTCAATATATGTAATTCGAAAATAATTTAATTCTTAGCATAAATTAAGTCAATTTTTATTTCATTTCTTTTCTATTTGATTTGATCTTATATGATTTGATTTGATTTATTTTGATTTGAATCATTCGTTTTATCAACAGTGGTCAACACAATGGATCACTGGCCATGATAGAAACAAGAGAGAAAGCAGAATTCTTGGCAGAAGCGCTGTCTGAGCTGCAGTTCTGTAAGTACTACATAAGACTTCATAGTTTGACTAGCTGACCCGGCAAACGTTGCCATACAAATAATAAAATGTTAAGCCATGTTAGACTTAATTTAGATGGATTTTTGCTTATTACGAAACATATTTCTTACTGTAATGTGCTTGCTGATCATGTCTGTATGATTGGAGTTCTGTGAGTTGTCTGTATGTTAGATCTGTCTAGCTTGTCCCTGTAGTTCCGGGACCAGAATAGGGCTACGGTATCCCCTGCCTGTCGTAAGAGGCGACTAAAAGGCTTCCGGGGTTGCGGACGGCAAGAGTGGGAGCTCGAACCGCCCGGCCAGCAACCCCGGGATGGACGGCAGTATGTGTGGTCGCATACCGTCGTGAACACCAGATGGTGTGGTGAGTTTCAAGCTCACCTGGGCGGAGCCCGACGGGGCAACGCGCCAAGTGGACTCCGGTTGCGTTCTGTTGGAGATCCCGGAGTCCTCTACGCAGCGCCGAGGACGGCCACCGGGGGGGTTTTAGTGCGGTAAGAATCCCACATAATCCCGTGCCGCTCCCACGGCATAGGGTACCTTTTGAAGGTTTCCCCCTCGTCAACAAAAAAAAAAAAAAGATCTGTCTAGCTAGTGTAAGTGGTCTCGGCCGTTCTAATTAGATCAATAAAGTCAATATTTTACAAGTTTATAGTATAAAAGACATTAGGGATTATTTTCATAATGTATTCGTTATGTTTCTAGCTGTAGAATCAGTATGGATTGGTGCTAGAAGAGACTCCGGGGATGATCCCGAAGGCTACAGATGGAGGGGCGGTGTGGGACTGAGACGGACTGCTGCGGATATCCTGGCGAGCGAGCGGGATGGGTATACTATGAAACGGTTTCCTGTAGTAAGTATGCATACATTTATACAAATAAATAAAATGTATCGGTCTATTTGTAATATCATAGCAACAGATTTTACTCTATGGATCTTTTGAAAGTTTATACGAGTACCTACAGTACCTATAGCAAAAAAATGTCTGTCTATCTATTTGTTCTGGCTAATCTCGAGAACGGCTGGACAGATTTTGACAGGACTTTTACTGGCAGTTACCTGATGTTATAAGGAGTAACTGACTCATTTTACTTTAGGAAAATAATGAGTGTGCTGTGCAAAAAATAAAAACGCTTGAAACTTCCTGAGTATTTTTAAAAATCACGCCGTGGTCTCCTGAAAAAAAAAATGTTATAAATTCCCTCATACTTAATTCACATCAACATTTTCTTTAAATGCGGGTAAAATTGCGTTGCTCAGTCTTACCTAATGATATAAATGCGAATGTTAGTTTCTTTGATACAATTTCACGTCTTAACTACATAACCTGCCTTACGAGTATCGTATGGGCTCCGAGTCGCTACAGAGAGTAACACAGGTACGTGATCTTGGCGTTACCATTACCCGTGAAGTTAGGTTTCGCGAACACATTATTAATGTTCGTAAGAAGGCGTACCGAAACCTAGGATTTGTTTTGAGGCAGTCGCGAGGCATGACTAACGTTACCGCAATCAAGGTGTTATATGATTCACTGATCAGGAGTAATCTGGAACACAGTGCAGTCATATGGGCCCCTTATGAAGCAAAATATGTAACAATGTTGGGGCGTGTTCAAAATAAATTTGCGAGGCATCTGTACAATAAATTATACGGTGTATATCCATACTACCCGTTAATGTACCCCACATAGTTCGTGTTAGGAATGGTGGGTTACAATCAACTTAGAGTACGCCGAGAGTTCGCACTAATCGCGTATTTAGTAAAATTGTTGCGCGGTGTAGCTCATAATCCGGAGGTACTGTGTCGCCTGGAGCTCTCTGCCCCAGAGGACTACGTGTGTAGACGCCGGCGCCCGCCGCTGCTGGCCGTGCCGACAGCCAGGACCGAGCTATTGGCTAAGTCACCTCTCACTCGAGCACTCTGTACACTCAACCAGGCGCATGAACAACTTGACGTATTTTCATGTAACTTGAGAGAATTCGCAATAGTTGTGCTTCATATAATATGTTCAATGAAGTAGGAATGTAGGTAAGAATTTAGTTAAGTGTTTAAAATAAGGCCTCTCTATCGTATTGGGTGTTTAGCCTGTAATGATAGATGTAATGGTGTTTTAAGAATAAATAAATAAATAAGAATAAATAAATAAATAAATAACCGACAGTCATGAAATTTAGTACACCCGTTGTCAGAGGTTAAGAAAAGCACATAGGGTCCTGTTTATCTCAAAAAAGTAACTTTCCTGTAGGATAGATAAAAACAACTTAAGGTGCCAGTCACCAATCGATGACATTGATCTCTGACCGCGAAAATGCAGGTATTTTTGATGTGAAACATCTATAGCCGCACGTAAAATCGATTTCTGGCGTGGCGACGCATGCCGCGACGCATGCCACATGCCATGCTATACGATGGTATATATATACAGTCTATATGCAGTAGTGTGTACGGTGTGGCGACGCGTCGCCATGCGCAATCGACTGTGCGATAATTAAGTAGTCACGATTTGAAATAAATTCGTAAATTTTTGTATTTAATGAAAATAAATGTTTATTCAATAAATAGTCATCGTTATCTGGAAAAAAATCGTAATATTTTATTTTATCATTATGACATATTTAGTTCCTATCACAATATGTTCTTTTCTGCATATTACTTTTACAAAATAATGTCGATGTTTCACATCTGCCAGGCGTCCCGTGACGGCTCACATTTTTAATACGCTTTTATTAGCTTCAGACGTATGTATGTTGGTATGTTAGTATGTAACGGAATCTTTGAACATGATTTTAACCCCCTTCAAAACGTCGGATTAACTTGAAATTTGGCATACTTATTAAGGACCGATGACAATTCAATATTTTAAACATTCTGACCCGTCATCCTTACTAGGATAATCAGGATCAGCGAATTTTGTTTTCCTGAGACCCGGTCTGCGTTAAGACCAATAAAGGAATCTACCAGGCGCGCCGATCACGCGACCTGACCTGACCTGACCTGACCTGACCTGACTTGACCTGACCTGACCTGACCTGACCTGACCTGACCTGACCTGACCTGACCTGACCTGACCTGACCTCAACTTCGACGCGTCCGTTGTTAATAGCATCATGAAGCGGTGTCTCATCATCCTTATTCATTCAGCACTTCAACATCTGCACCTTCCTTTAACAAGATTTCCACTATTTCATTGTTCCCATTTCTTGCTGCCAAATGTAAAGGCATATATGATTTCAGCTCATCGTCATAGTCACAACTTATATTATTAACTCGAGCTGTAAAATTAATTAAACTACTAACAGTTTTAAAATCTCTGCAGGCAGCAGCAACACAGAGAGAAGAAATTCTAGAATTATTTTTGATATTAACATCATCATGCTGTAATATTAAATCGATGATTGGACGACGTCCTTTTGAAATGGCTAGATGTAAAGCAGTTGACCGTTTTTCTCTTGAGTATTGCAATCAGCGCCTGCTTTTAAAAGATGCTCTATCATCCTTTTTCCGTGATTACTTTTATCCAAGATAGAGGACCTGGGATATGGTATAAATTATGAAAGAAAGCAGTTAGCCTTGGCAATTCGGATGTCATTCAACAACTCCTCTGGGATTTTCACGTTAACAATAAAAATAAACACCAATGTAAAACACCACTTCATACAGCTGTGTTAAACAATGACCCAATATTCATTTTTGCACTGCTAAGCAAAGGTGCTGATGCTGATTCGAAAGATAAACTTGATAATACGCTACGTAATAATCGTTAAAATAATCGCTAAAATAATCACTAAAAAATGAAAAATAAATAATAGTTAAAAAAAACTAAAAAATACGCTTTTATAAAAAATTCGACCAAAAAATTAAAAATAAATAATAGTTTAAAAAAACTAAAAAAATACACTTTTTATAGAAAATTGAACTAAAAAATAGAAAATATTTTTTTTAAAATTTGAATTAAGAATAGTGTAAATAAGATAAAAATATTTTTTATTGTAAACAAAGCGTGGGGTGCCGTTTAAGATATTATCAAAATGATAATCCTTCTACTCAATATCTATCAATAAAATATTTATAACTATTGACACCATGCACCCCACGCTTTTTTTACAATAAAAAATATTTTTATCTTATTTACACTATTCTTAATTCAAATTTTAAAAAAAATATTTTCTATTTTTTAGTTCAATTTTCTATAAAAAGTGTATTTTTTTAGTTTTTTTAAACTATTATTTATTTTTAATTTTTTGGTCGAATTTTTTATAAAAGCGTATTTTTTAGTTTTTTTTAACTATTATTTTTTTAATTGTTTAACCTAACGATTAGGCAGACGTGCTACCTGATGGAAAGTAGTCAATGTCGCCTATGAACATTTGCAACTCCAGAGGAGTCGCCAAAGCATCGTCCGCTTTATATAAGAACTCTTTTTGCACCTAGAAGCAGTATTTCATTACTTGGTGATTTGTAACCAACAGTGGCTCAACCGTACCCACGTCCCGGTACCAGAAGGTGGAGCTGACTGCGTAGCGCTGGAGAGGGTTAGCCACGATCTGCCAGTGTTCCTGGATCTGCCCTGCCATCTGGAGAGACCGTTTGTGTGTGAGAGAGGTAAGTTGAGAATATAAGGCGTTACGTGTTTTGCGCAAGCTTTAAGGTTTTCATTTACATTGTAAATAAATGGTGTAAAATATTCGAAGTGAAGTCAAATTTTAATATCAAACTATCAAATTCAAATTCAAATCTCACTTATTCAAATTTGATTCATATAGAATACTTTTTGAAAGTCAACAAACTACCACCGCTTCGGAAGGTATTTCGCTATGGAGAAGAAGCGGCGCAAGAAACTCCATATGTTTATCATCATTATTATTGGTGTCTTAAGATTCATGTGATTGCGGGTGCTATAACGATTTAATCAGCAGAGGATTGAGGAAATTGAGGAATAAGTGTAAAACCATTATTTGTTGTTCTGATTGTAATATGGATATACATTGCCATAAGAATCATTATGCTTAGGCTTAGTGGCTACTGACGACTACCCCCGCTTTTAGGGGAATCGCCACGATTAGCTTGGACACTAACAGCTCAGGACCTTCCGCCAGTGGCTTAATTATACCACTTCTGACCTCGCAGCCTCTCAGGCCAGGCCCGTCAGGCCGGGGGCCCGTGGCATTTTGCCAGTCCTGCCATCCTATAGTTACGCCAGTGCTATCTAAAAGATTTGTTTGGTCAACAGAGGCACGTGTAGAAATCCGGATAAAAGAGTTAAAAGCAGTCAGATGCAGGACTGGTCTTTACCGGTTATACGATGGACGGTTGGACTGGGCGCAAGCCGCGTCGTACTGCCTGCTTCGAAAGATGACGTGAGTTGCTTTCATTTAATTAGATACCTTATTTTTATTATACAGGAGTAGCAGAAGAACATGCATTCCAAGGAAATCTGGAATCAACCCTAGATAACGCTAGTTTCCTACCTAAGACCGCCACAGAACCCCGAAATCACAAAGCTGAAATGCCTCGGAAAAATATGTCTCGCTTAACACTGCTGTTATAAGGCAGAAATAAGGGAGGCGGTGGTGCTGTCGGATTCGAACCACAGAGGCTGCTACCACCTTCAATGAGTCTACCACCTGAAGTTGGGTCTGATCTGATTTGACATTGTTAAGTTCCAAAATAGTTCCCGTCATGTGTGTAGGTATAGTTTTGTTATGGGGTGGAGGGAGGTCCAAAATATTAGCGTATCATGCGTTTGGTCGCCAAAAAAGGTTCTCATATTTAAGGAAGATCATGTGGATCCCTTAAACCCTCTCCAATACGCAAATGGTGATAAATGAATGCAGGTAGGTAAACGGTGGTAGAGCCAATATGGTTTGGTATAGAGGTACTATCAACCTGTGCTGGAGAGCTTACATTTGAGGTACCTTACATTAGACTACCTTAGTCTTCAAAAGGACACCCTCATGTGTAACGTATCTATGATCGGCTTCAGGTAGAGCCTATTCTAAATGGAGTTACAGATATCCATAGAGGGCTGTGACCATTTACCATCAGGTGTAAGAGGACTTCAGTCTTAATGCAATTGATTACAGATGTCCATACGACGGTATCAATTTTCAATCGTAAATTCAAAAGTGGTTTATCGCACTGTTCATTTGTTATTCTTTATATACCTTTATATTCTACCCTATTAAAGTATAGTAGAAGATCCGAAGCTAAGTCGAACTGCACCGAGCTGATAATAGAATGAAACTCATTTTATAACGAAATTAGTACATTGGGTAATACACTAAAAATGGGTTTGCTAAAAAAATCCTGGACAGGATAATTTTTTTTTTTTTTGAAAAATTAATTTTCATTTTGCAGACAACCCTATATCAACGTGTTCACAATAAAACAGCGCTTCTACTGGTATAAAATTTTATCTATTATCATCATGAGTGAAAGTAGTTGCCAGCGAAATACCTGTTTATACCTGACAACCCAGTAGTTCGTCCACGTAAATAATAGGCAACCCAAAGCCTGCACATTCTGTATGTTTTTAACATTCACTCAGAATAGAATTTTCTTATTATCTTGATGTTGCAAAATTTAATTTTTAATTAAATTTTAATTTTTCAAAAAATAATTAAAATTATCCTGTCCAGGATTTTTTTAGCAAACCCATTTTTAATGTATTACCCAATGTACTAATTTCATTATAAAATGAGTTTCATTCTATTATCAGCTCGGTCCAGTTCGATTTAGCTTCGGATCTTAGACCAGTATTACTAACTCATTATTATACTTTATAGGTTGGCTAATGTCTCCACCATGAAATGTCTAAGGAAGCTGGGGTTAACAATGCTGAAATCTAGACCAAGTAAGTTATTCACTTGTGATCTTGTAACATAATTGTGTAATACTTTAATAACATAGGAGTAGCAGACGTACATGCAGTCCACCTGATGGTAAGTGGCTACTTCCGCCCATGGACATCTGTAATCAACCCCAAATACGATTAGTTTCTTATCTGAGGTCACAGATGCGCCGCTCCCCTGAGGACTAAGCTGGAACGTCTCTGAAAAGTATCTCTCCCTTACCACACCCTACAAACCAGAATACAGCAGCGTTTAACATTGCTGTTATTAGGCAGAAGTAGATATGGCCGTGGTGCCGACGGAGTCGACCAGAACTCCAGAGAACTCCTGAGAGTTGTACCACCTTCAAAATGTTTTTAAACTCCTTAATTTCAGTATGACAACTTTTGCAATGGAAATGTGTTACAGGTATTGAAAGTGCGTGGGTTGGTGCCAGAGGGTCATTGGGCCAGTGGACTTGGCTGGATACCGGAGTCAGCATCTTCCATCCTGTCCTATACTCTGACATGGAGCCTGGACAGTGGCCACCCATGAGGTAACTCGAAACACTTTGGTATAAGAACAATCAATATCTTCCTTAATAGTTAGAAGAGTATTAATAGAATAAAACTATTTCTTATTATAATTCCCACGCAAAATACAACTCTAACGTCAAGAGCGTTCTTTTTCTTTTTTTTTTTGCTAACTCATACAATCGTACCAGCCAGTGACTATATATTTATCTATACAGTTATTATTATAAAAATAACACAATCTGAAAATAAAACTTTTAATTTTACAGAGACGGGTCGAACATAAAACAAAATGGTTGCTTACAACTAGACAGACATAGTACGAAGGCGCCGGTATTCTTAGAAGCCCGTTGCGAAAGGAAAATGCAGTTCATTTGCTACCAAGGTATTTATTGCAACGTCATCTAGTGGGCAGTAGCGGTAACTTTAGAAATGCAAAAATTAACATATTTTTATTTCCATAATTATTGGTTACAACGCCACCTAGGGGGCAGAAGCGGTAACTTTAGAATTTATAATGCAAAAATAATTACATTAGGTATATTTTTCTTATTTCCTAAATAATAATGTACATAATAATTTATTTATATACAATATAGATGTAGCAGACAAGCACGCAGTCCACTTGATATTAAGTGGCTACTGCCGCATGGACATCTGTAATCAATCCCAGATAGGATTAGATTCTTACCTGAGGTCGTTCACAGATGCGCCGCTACTCCTGAGGACTAAGCTTCAATGTCTGGAAAAAGTATGTCTCCCTTACCACGCCTTTCAAACCAGAACACAGCAGCGCTTAACACTGATGTTATTAGACCGAAGTGGAGGTGGTGTCGCCGGAGTCGAACTACAGAGGATTCTACCACCTTTAAATATTCTCATAATCATTTTCTAAGATTATAATTAGGATTATTTTGCATAATATAAAACAGAAGCTTTTCTAAAAGGGAATATTACAGGTGTACCAGCCCTTCGTATAACACCACTGCCACCTAGCGACGATCTCTATTACTACGTGCTTGTACGCCAACTAATGTATTGGCAACATGCTTTTGAAAATTGTCAAAAAATGAACGGAAGTTTGGCAAGCGTCGACAATAATGATATTTTAATACAACTACTTCTTGTAATGGGCGAAAATAAGGATGAACGTAAGTTATTGGTTATAGCGCCATCTATTGTCAAGTAGCAGAACTGATAAACACTAGTATAGTCCGCGTAAAACTGCTAGTACGCTCTGAATATAGAAATGAATCGCGTCGCCATAGCACCTACACCTGCTCGCAACAACTTCAGAGCTGACTAGCAGTTTGGCGCGGGCGATACAATGTTGATAAAAAAAAATCTACATTCACAGTTCCACACTAGAATTCCCTATATCGTGGATGTCATGGACACACACAAAGATGAATACACTAACACCCAGACCCGGCACAAATATCTAAATTCACCGAAAACATTTGATATCTGTCTAGCCGTGAATCGAATCCTTTGCGCGTCAGATCGGTATAAGGACCGCTCCGCCCTTGCTTTTCTTTTCTATGGCTCCGCCAATCGGGTTGTCAAATTAAATTTATAATATAAATTTAATTTGACAACCCGATTGGCGGTTTTTAAATGACTATTATATATAAATAAAAAAATGTTAAGGGTGAACAACCCTTATCACTTAGGGGTATGAAAAATATATAGTAGCCGATTCTCAGACCTACTGAATATGCATATAAAATTTGGTGAAAATCGGCAAAGCCGTTTCGGAGGAGTATGTTAACTAACATCGTGACACGAGAATTTTATATATAAGATTATTAATTTATTATTTCTTTTAGCGGTGGAGCACGTATGGATATCCGGTCGTCTAAATATGTCGAAGGACCAGAATACAGACCTCCTGTCATACTCCTGGTACAACCCTGGGAACGGGCGACGCATTCCCGACCATAAAAGCTTTGGGGACTCCGTTGTTGGGTTGTATGTAAGTAGAGTAGAGTAATGATTACGGACAAATTGAAGGAAAAGGCTCCAAAAGTTAAAATGTTTATTTAATGTGTAGTTTCGAAAATTGAAATAGTGTAAGGGCCCTGGCATTTAAGGCACTAAGATATGACTTAAATAGTCATGAATGTAACAAGTTATAGTCCGCGCCAAACTTCTAGAGTCTTCCGCTGTGAGTATAGAAACGAGTCGCGTTGCAACAGCAAATTGTAGATATAAGCGGGACGAAGAAAGAAGGCACCCTCCGCTGCTCTCGCCGATGGGTACATAGCTTCGTTAGCGTGCCCTTACGTTACGAAGTATATTACAGGTATTGGTATAGTCTGCGTAAAACTGCTAGTCCGCTCTGAATATAGAAATGAATCGCGTCGCCATAGCAAATTGTATGACTACACCTGCGCGCAACAACTTCAGAGCGGACTAGAAGCTTGGCGCGGACTATAACTTGTTACATCCATGATTCTTAAGTCATATCTAGGAACTTAAATGCCGGGGCCTTTAGGTCATTACAAGATTTCGATTTTCGAAACTTTTGAAAGGCACATTTGAAAAATTCACCCTGTATATCTATTTCCAAAATAGAACAGGATACGATATGTATGTAAATGGTGATGAATTGATGACTTTCAGATGCCCCCATGGCTTGATGAAGAGTTCAGTACAGACAGTCCATGCCTCAACCTGGACAGACAAGATCATTTGAATGGTCTCGTGTATGGTCTGCCGTGTGATACCCCACAATACTCTATCTGCATGATTGGTGGGTACCCTCTGCTATTATATTTTATAGTTGTGTCTAACGATAAAGTAGACGTGCTACCTGATGGAAAGTCAACGTCGCCTATGGACATTTGCGACACCAGAGGAGTCGCCAATGCATCGCCGACTTTATTAGATAGTCTAGTGCAGGGGTTCCCAAAGTGTGCGCCGCGGCGCCCTGGTGCGCCGTAGAAAGTAAAGAGGGGCGCCGTGAGTCGATCCGCTAATTATTATTTGACACCACAAATATTGGCGTTTTGATTCACATTGATTTGACTGAATAAATATCGTATTTAATTTTTGTTTTTTCTCAAGTATTTCTTGTTGCTTTCCGTTTAAAGTCTTTTAAAATAACATAAGTATGGTACAATTTTATATTGTGGTGTTTTAATTTTCGTTTCGATCAACCTAACGTAACTGCTATTATTGTGGGTACCTATTTCTTTCGACTGTCTTCTTCTAATAGTTAGCTAGAACAGGGCGCCGTGAAAAAATATCGAACTTGTAACTGCGCCGCGGGTTACAAAAGATTGGGAACCCCTGGTCTAGTGGTTAAGAATCTCGGCCTCTCGATCGAGGGGTCCGAGGCTCAATCCCACCTGATTTTTCAAAATTATGTGCGTATTAGAAACTAATTATCAATTGCTTAAACAGTGAAGGAAATCATCGTGAGGAAACCTACATACCTGCGAGATTTATTAAAAAAAAATCTCAAAGGTATGTGAAGTCTACCAATATGCACTTGTCCAGCGCGGTGGACTATGGCCTAATCCTTCTTATTATGAGAGGAGACCCGTGCCCAGCAGGGGACGATAATGGGTTGTTGATGATGATGATCAATATACTATATCTTAACATTTTTTTTAACAAAGCATATTATTTTTTGCAGAAAAATCTTCTTCAAAATCCAACCAAGCTGAGACATTAAGTGAAGTGACAGATTCAATATAAAACAAAATTTATTTAATAAAAGTTTATTGCCTTTCTGCTTATTACGATTACATACATAAATAATTCAATTCTTAAAACTAACTTGTAATTAATTATTTAATGATAAGTTTACAATAAATGTTATGCTCAAATGGTTTTTTATTAACACGCTTTTATTAGCTTGGGTTGTTTGTATGTATGTACGTAACAGTAACGGAATCTTTGAACCCGATTTCTATCCACTGAACATTCAGTTTAATTCAAAAGTTTGAAAATTTATCAAAAAACGATGCCAATACACGATTTTAATAATTTTGTACCATTGTCCTTATCAACATCCTCAGGATTAACGATTTTCGAGGCGAGAGAAAGCGCCTGACGGAGAGTTCAAGCAAAGTTACTAGATTGATTTTTAGTTTTGAAAAATAATAATGTTATTTCCCTATAACTCAAATGTACTGAAACATATCTATAATGCCATCTTGTAGAATGATTTTTAGGTTTCCGTACTCATAGTGTGGGGTGCTTTTCGAAAATTGATAAGTGCAGCACTCCACGCTTTTTTCACAATTTATTGTTCCTTAATTGATTCCTAGATTGAAAATTATTTTCTAATTTTTAGTTGATAAAAGCATCATCATAAAAGCGTGTTTTTTAGTTTTTTTAACTATATTTATTTTAAATATAGTTAAAAATACCTAACTAAAGAAACTTAAAAATTTACACTTAAAAATTTATAGTAAACTATATAATTTTGATTAATTGTGAACCGTAAAGATAATGATAAAAAAAGTTAACACAAGAGATCAGAGCATATGGACATCTGTAATCAACCCCAGATAGAATTGTAGTTCTACTTAAGGTTGCCCACAGATGTGCTGCTAATCTTAAAGACTACATTGGAATGCCTCATGTCTCGATTTGATAACTTATTCTCAGGAGTTGATCCCATCATTCTATTTATTATATTCAAATTTAAAAAAAAGAAAAATTACAAGGACGTTGGTAACATCTTTTGAGGTGGTATACAGTATTCTTATACTATTATGATCTTTTATAAGAAAGGTGTGGTAGTGATGCCGCTGACGTTCAACCACAATAAGTTCTACCACCTTTATATTATTACATTTGACACTAAAATGAACATTAGGGAATCTGAAATTAGCAATTAATTAAAGAATTGATTTTTTGGACAAAAAAAAAGTTGATTATTCTAATCAATCTCTAGTAATGGATTCATTTAGTGAATCGATATTACATCCTAGAAAATCATAATTATATTTTGTCACAGTTGATTGGATATTACAGACTTACAAATGTGTTAGACATTTTTTTGCTGACTGTTACGTATTTCAGTGGTTGTTTGGTCCTAACAAGCATTTTTTTAGCTAGCTATACCCTTTAATAGATCGAAAATCGATTTTTAGCACATCAATTCTTTAGACATAAATGTTATTGTTATTTGATTAATTACACTTTGATTCAAATCAAGTCTAGAATCAATCTTTTTTTAGAAAGAATCACCATCCCTAATGAACATGCCAGTCTTACATTATTTCTTATTTAACACCTCCAACCATTCAGAGTTTACTTTGGATAAATTCTTATAATTCTTGTCCATAGCTGTCACATTCTCCCGGAAGGTTCTGAGATGGTCGAGGTATGCTCGGAGACTACTGTTCATAGCTCGAATTGAGTCTATTTCTTGCATAAGCTCTGATGTTATTAACTGAAAAAAATACAGACTTTAATACAGGAGCAGCAGAGGATCTGTGCACCTGATGGTAAGTGGCTACTGTCGCCCATGGACATTTGTAATGAACATTGGTTTAGATTCCTAATTAAGATAGGTCACAGATGTGCCACTACCCCTAAAGACTAAGCTGGAATGCCTCAGATAAGTATGTCTGCCTTGTCACACCGTTCAAACGGTTAACAGGACACAGCACCACTTAACCCTGCTGTTATTATACCGGCCGTAGTCGAACCACAAAGGGTTCTACCACCTTCAAACATTTGAGACGACTATCTTAGTCCTCAGAAGTGGCGAGGCAACTGATTAGCCGATATATAGAATATGTATAATTTTAATAACTGAAATAATAACGAAACAATTTTACGATATTATGCATTCAAAATACAGGCATTTAGCAACCATAATAAGTACCCACCTCTCTTTTAGATGATGTCACAGACACATTAGACATTTTTAACTATTAATTTTTAATATTATACTATAATCGTAAGGATATCATGAAATAATTTAAAAAAAAACAAGTCCAGTTCAAAACAAAACGATTTTTTCAGTTTAAGTTTGACGTTGAACGCCTAAGTTACCAGCTTTGGAATTAAAATTTCCCGTGTAATTATTGATCATAAAAATTGATGATTGACATTATTTAGAAAAACTTTACGATAACAATTACTAAAACTTTTAAAAATTGTATAAATTATGCATATATAAATTAATCAGCGCTCTTGTGTAATATTTCATTTAATAATTTCAGTAAAGTAAACTTTTCAATTTGGATAAAAGTGCGTATAATATTATTTTTTTATTTACACGGACCACATATTTTCAAATACCTTAAAAGAGGGAAATATTTTAAGATGGCAACATTTATTAGATAACGTCTAAAAATGAAAAAGGTCTGTTTAAAAAATAACTATATACAGTTATCCCAATTAATTATAAGTATTTACATTCAATTATACTAAAATAGAATGATTATATATAAATAAAACTTAAATTTTGTTTGATTATTATTATCTCATTAAAAATTTAATGATGATGTGGAGCCTTGATATCGACTTTCTCAGTAATTTCGAAACGCATGCGCTGTACGGCAGCGCCATCTGCGGTAGATTTGCTAAAAAGAAATGAAACGCCGCCATTTTGACATGACATTTGTTTGGCTTTGTGTTCTGCAATGAAAAACTATCATGTAATTACGCGAGAGATTATCATGTAATTTTCGAGATTTGTTCGTATTTCCGTCGTATAATTTATGCATCGGCGTTTCGGATGAATAAAATCACATGCATCATTAAGAAACGCTTCCGATTAACAGCGCATAAATCAATACTGTGCCGTGCCGCTTTTTTATTTTCACGATTGTAATCCTTTAGTTATTTCAATGATTTAACGTTAAACATCGTAATATTTAGTGGAATAGTGTTTCGAATTGTGTTTTAAACAAACATTTGCGGTAAGAAATGATGGGAAAGTGGTAAAAATCGGCGTGAAAAAAAGGCGCGAAGACTTGCCGCCGCAGTGAAGCGATCCAAAAATAAATGTGTTATTAAAACAAAAATTAACAGCAGTGCGTATTGTTTGGGACGCAGTATCTGTGATGTCCGCGCTTTTGTTGAAACGCTTTATTTATATTAGGGAGTGCACATAGCTGGCGACAGATTTCATGTAAGTATATTCTATATTCGTATTTCTAATTAAAAAACTATTTTTACTTCCAACTAACTGTTACTTGTTTTCGAAAATATCACTGCTGCAATATTTTTTGTTCCCGGCTTATGAATAATTGAAAGAAAAAAAACAGAAGTTCACAAGTAAACAACATTCAAATTAGAAAGTCATATTTATGTAAGACACTGCAGTAACTTTAGGCATCCATTTTCTTTATATTTATATCTTCATCCATATGAAGCAGATAAGATTCAACTAAAATAAACACAAATGTTTATTTTTATTGTTTAAGATGTATAGCTAAATATGGTCCAATAAGGTTATTTTCACATGACACATTTCTACTTGCTACTCAGTTAGAAACATGCAAGTTTTCTTATACTGGAGCAGTAAACTTGGTTGCAGTCCCTCTGATGGTATGTAGTCACTGCCACCCATGAATATCAGTGGCTGACTCCATATAGAATACGAGTCCTATCTGAAACCAATCACAGATGTATTGCCTTTCCTAAGGACCGACATTGTCAGTCTCACATGTAACTTAAAAAAAAGTCCTCAAATAATTTTCAAACTTACCAATTTGCACTTAGCCAGTTTGGTGGAGTATGGCCTACACTGTGGGACAGTTATAGATTGACGATTTACAGAAAAAAAGAAATATATGCTTGTTTCTTATAAGGGAAAACTGTTTGTGAACTGTTGTGAATTTTAAAATATGTCAATGTTGTGAATTTTAAAATATGTCAATGTCAATCTTCTAAGAGTTGCTCATATACAGGGTGAATTTTTCAAACGGGCCTTCAGGGCCAAATCCTAAACTATAAAGATTAGCGAAAAATGCTGAAAGGAGTTACGAGGCCGATTTTGATAAAAACTAAAACTGCATCATTAGTTTTTTAAAATATATTTTTCCTTAGCCGGGAATCGAACGAGTTCATTTTGAAAAAAAATACACCCTCTATATTATTCCACTATCTGATAGTGTCACTTATAAGGATCAAATTCTGGGAAGTAATGTTATGTGACAAATTAAAGGAAAAGGAAAATTTTGAAGAAAATACATATTTTTCCATACATTGGCATACTAATTTTTAAGGATTATACATAACAAATTATTTATGTATAATTCTTTTGAAACATACATAAGTCATACCATTGAAGAATTTGTTGGTTAGTCAACTAATTATACGATGTTATGACCATGACATACCGCTTAATATGAGAAAGTAATAATTTGGCAAATAAGTTACCGCCGTTTTTAGTATTTTTTTTTTTTTATAAAAATAGATAACAGATTACATAGTAAATTCTTATTGTTTGTTCGTTTTAATGTTAAATATGATTTTCTATATCTCTTTGTTTAGTGATCCCTCAGATTTGACTCGAAAGAATCATTCTCGCAAATTGTCAACGTTACATCTGTATTAAACGAAACGTAAATCGAAACGAAAGCGCCCATATCAAGTTAAATCTATTATAATGGTCCTAAAAATAACCTTAACTAACTCGGACATAAAATATAAATTCTTGGAGAACAAAACGTCCGCTTCGAATGATTTGAAACATTGAGCCAAAAAAATTGTTAATACGCGAAATGTTTAAATTGATGAATGGCGGGAACTTAACTGCCAAATTAATATGAAAAAATATGTATATTCTTAAGATTGAGGCTTTTCTTTTAGTTTGTCATTTATCATTACTTCCCAGATTTTGATCCTTATAAGCAACACTATCAGATAGTGGAATAATATAGAGGGTGTATTTTTTTTCAAAATGAACTCGTTTGATTCCCGGCTAGGGGAAAAGTTATTTTAAAAAAGTAATGATGCAGTTTTAGTTTTTATCAAAATCGGCCTCGTAACTCCCTTGAGCATTTTTTGCTAATCCTTATAGTTTCTGATTTGGCCCTGAAGACCCGTTTAAAAAATTCACCCTGTATATTGTCTGTTAACAATTTACTGTGATTGTAGAAAGTATTATGTTCTATGCTCCAAGCAGAACAAGAAATGACATACAACTATATTTAACAATTTTATTTTATGAATAAAATATTTTCTCAGGTTAAGTTTCCTCCGAGACTTGCAATGCGTTTAAGAAGTAGAAAGAGGGAGCGGCCGCTCTCAGCGAAGAAGAATACAACAAGGGTATCTAAATTAACTCCAAAACTAATTGCCAAGCCTCTACTAAAGTCCAAACCAGCTTGGGAGAAAATTCTGAGGCGTGACGGAGCCAAAAATGCCTTATCGTCAGACACTACCCTACCCTGTATCACTCGATCACAAAAGAACTTGAAAACGAGACCAGTTAGAACTAAATTAAGCATGGAGAAACCAGTGGAACTGCTCAAGAAGGCGAAGTTGAAAGAGGATGGGCAAAAGAAGCCGATATTCCAAACAGTTGTGCGTAGCTCGAATAAGGACACAGTGTCTTCGTCGACAGCCTTGAAGACACCGAAGAGTCCTCAGAATGATAAAGTGACAACGACGTCCAAGAAACTTAAAGATGTGCGTACAACAAAGAGTGTTCAGCTACGTCACAGCTCGTTGAATCGTGAGCTGAAGAAGACTGAGTCAATGCCTGTAGCTATGGGCTCCCCGCGTAAGACTCGTCGGTTGGATAAAACTGATAAGGCAGCGTCTCTTAACAGCTCTCCGATACGTAAGGTTCGGCAGCTAGGTGTGCCCTCACCTAAGATGAGTAAGATTGCTGTCAGCTCCACTAATGAGAGTCCTAAGAAGAAGGTATGTATCATTATCATCGATGTAAATTTGACTGAAGAAAAAAATTATTGATGGTTTTTTTTATAATATACAAGTAGCAATCAAGCATGGGTTTCTCCTGATGGTGAGTGACGATTGCTGTGAGGACATTGGCCATCAACTCCAAATTAGTTTATAGCACTACCTTACTACAGATGCATTGCTATTACTACAGGACATGTTTAGAGACCTCCAAGGTGTATGTCTCACCACAGATTTAAAGAAGTTCTTTATTAATTTGTTTTCAAGAGCCGATTTTTTTACTTTAGTTAGTGCTTTACGTCTAATAAAATTAAGGCCATTTCGCAGTTTTTGGACTTACTGGTGTTTTATAAATCACCGTAAATTTATACAACGAAGAAAAATCTTATGAGAAAACCAATGTAACGAATCTGAAAAGAGAAATCATAATTTAATGAATATAATTTCATATCTATTTTTATCTTTAAAGGTAAAACCCAAAGCTCCAATCGTACCAGAACAATCCAACTGGAATTCAGAGGACAACGATGTGACAATGTACGAGCCACACACAACAACATTCGTGGACTTCCCGACACCTAAAAGCGAGGAGTCCGACTCCGATGGTCATGTGGAATCATCAGAACTATGTCTCCCAACCGATTGCCTGAATGACTTTATGGCTATCGCAGAATGTGCTAGATTGATGAACGATGATCTTGCAACGGAAGAGGATATCAACTTCCTAGCCGATAAAGCAGCTAGGGTGATGACAACGGAGAAGGGGGAAGAGTGCCAACGAAAGAACTCAGTTGAGAAACGAGTGATGAAACGCAGGAAGTCTAGCAACGATCTGGAGATGTACCAACCGACCTCAACGACGGATGATTTGGACAATTGCACCGATTTCCTGACCAATGGAGAGAAATATGTACAGGTGATTTTATTTGTAAATTGAAATTTATAGACTTTGTGAAATTTGATTTTGATATTATATGGTCGACAATGACTTGCCTTCAGAGTAGTCAGGTGGTTAGTCAATTTTTTAGAATTTATTACTATATCAATGATAGATTTGTGCTATACCTATTGCTACATATTGATGCTTCAAAGGTAATCCTTAGTAAGTGACATTGTGTTAAGTTTACAGGAGTGATTTAAAGTAGAAATATCAGATAAAATTTACTCATTAAACTCGTAAAACTTAAATTATTTAACAAAGAAATATTAATCTAAGAATTATATTATTTTATTTGTCAATATTTAAAGTTTAATATTTTTTTCTAAATTTTAATCAAAGCTTAGTATTGCCTTTATATATGCATAAATTATTACATTGCCGTTGTGTGAATAAATCATTAGAGAACATACTATAAAAATTAGTAATCTACTTTTAAAAAAATTGTATTAACAATTAACTTATTTATTAACAACTTTAGCACAATAAAGCTAAAATATACCCATCTCTTTCCCCCAGCCGGACTTCGTGACCATGCTAGAGCAGGACGGCTACGTCCGCGACTCGGAGTGCGAGATCTCCTCGACTTGCGGTGACAGAGGTACCGCTATAGAGAGCCTGGAGGCGCTGTCTGCGAGGAGCCCTAGCTCCGGCTTCCTGGCTGAGATCAGTCAGAGTTTAGCTGCGGAGGCCGCTGGATGGGTATGTGACTTTTATTTTACGAGATTGTAGTAGGGGGTGTGGTAGGGGAGCCTTTTTTTAATAAGTAGCAGACGAGCATGCAGTCCACCTGAAGGTAAGTGGCTACTGCCGCCTTTGGACATCTATAATAATCGACCTGAGATAAGGAAGGTGGTAGAACCCTTTGGGGTTCGTCTCCATCGGCACCACCGCCACACGTATTTCTGGTATAACAGCAGTGTTAAGCGCTGCTGTGTTTTGGTTTGAAGGGTGTGGTAAGAGATCCGAGGCATTCCAGCTTAGTCCTCGAAGGTAGCTGCTCATCTGAAGCTGACCTCAGGTTATGTATGTTATGTATTCCTATATGGAGTTGATACTTACTATTAGATGGACAGCATGCTCGTCTGCTACTTCTATATTATGTGATAAAAAAATTTGCTGGTAGACTCTTCTTGCAATATTTATATAAAACATTTTGTAAAAATATATCAACATTTTCTTTTGTTCACAGAGCCCATCGGATATTGTACCGGACGACAGCTCTCTAGCTTGTCATGATGAACCGACACCTGATATAGAAGTAAGTACACATTTTTATTGTTATAAATAAAATTGTAGGAAGCCTTATTGGAATTGGGATGTGAAAACGAGTTAAAAATAGTATGGTTTTTTTTTAAGAAAAATTGATTTCTAAGAAATAGATCCAGAACTTTTTTTTTTTAATAAAATAATGTCGTCACTAGTCCTTGAAATTTAACGGCGAAAGTAAAGTCTTAAAAATAAATTATAGTCCCCATAGAAGAAACCACTATACTCGCACATGGTCTATTATTTTTTGGCGGCGGGAGATCCCCCTATGGGGTAGGTGATCATGCCCGGACAGCGGCCGTGCTCATATCCCAGCTTGTATATGTTGAGAAAACGTCTATAGTGTGATTCAGAATGTTCGTGGCGCCATCTCTTGACGAGTAGCGGGAATTCGCCACACATTTATAGTGTATATTAATTTTACCGAATTGTTGCAGGAGGAAGCCGCTGATGTGATATCGTCGTGCAGCACCAGAGTCGACTGCGAACAGATCTCTTCCTGGGTCGACGCTTTCGACCCCTACTTGTTCATTAAACAGGTATGTATATTCACATTATATAATCATTGATAATTTCACATGGGATATTATTTAAAAAAATAATAATGAAGAAAGTAAAAATTGTAAAAAAAATATTATCAATAAAATTAAAAATAAAAGAACACTCAACGAAATATTGTAAATAAAATAACACTCAAAACATATACAATTAAACAAAATAAATAAAAGAAAATGGGGATATTGCTTTTTTGCACATGCATGTATCCTGTGTGCATATTGAGATACCTCTATATCTCTGGTGCATATTGCATTGTTTAAAATATATACCATCATACATATTGGAAGTAGTTTTTAGATTTACCATAAATGTGTAAAATAAATGAACTAATATTAAATTTTGTTTGTAGCTGCCACCGCTAGAGACGGTGGCCACCGGTGCGTTGCGCGCCCGGTATCCAGCTCTGCCGCTGAAGACTCGGACCAGTCCTGATTTTAGTCTCGTGAGTATATAACTATTTACTATCACAGAGTACACCACTATTTACTATCACAGAGTACACCACTATTAACTATCACAGAGTACATCACTATTTACTATGACAGAGTACATCACTATTTACTAGAGATGCGCCGAATAGTGGTTTCACTGAATAACCGAATACCGAATAATATTCGGTTTAACCTTCACCGAACCGAATATTCAACCCCATTATTCGGTTCACCATTTCTTTATTGTCAATTTGCTAGTTATGTGTGTTCATTCACTTTAAAATGTTGACTTGAGTTTTAAAAAAATGATTACTGATTTTAGGTTTAAAATAAATATTGACTATACTATAGTCTGATTCATAATTCGGTGTCCAAAATGTAAACAAACAAATTTCACTGTCAAAATTAACAAGAAACAAAAACTTTAACAAACTCAACAAAAAACGAAAACATTAGAATTATTCACAATTTAACAAACCCGCTATGAAAACGACAATTCATTCGAGTTCAATTACAATCACGAAAATGAATAACATCAGCTACGAAACTTAAAAATGACGGCACAAGAAATGTTCTGGGTTCCGATTGTGTTACCATTATCACATTTTAATTTTCTACCATAAACCTTGTTTTTTTATTATTATTACTGTATGGAACGAAATTGAGGTAATATAAATATTAGAAAATTTGAATTGATCTTAATTTTTTTAGATTATTATTTTATTATTGTTGCATTAATTTAATATTGTCAAAAATAAGAAACTACCATTTGAAACGTATTTTCTTGATAGGTCAACACCTTTGTTTACATTTTGGACACCTAATTATGAATCAGACTATACTATCAGAACTATAGATTAAGTAACAAATGTGTTGACTTGAGGTTTTAAAATAAATGTTGATTCGAAGTTTAATTGTTTTATTTTATTAGCTTTATTCAACATATTTGAATAGGATTTGAGTGTGACTTATAAATCTTATATTAGAAGTTTTGTGTTTTAGTCCTGTACCATATCGTGTATACAAGAAAATAGAAATACTCGAACCGAACATATTCGGCACTAAAACGAATAATTCGGCCGAATACAAATAGCAAAAAAGATGCCGATTACGCCGAATACCGAATACCAAACGAATATTCGGCGCATGCCTACTATTTACTATCATATTTATTTCAGACTAGAGTAATCACAGGAATCATCATGTACCAATATAAGTCATGTACATACAAGGGCCATGGTAAGGGAACGTACCCATACTACGTGACACATTTAGGGGGGGAGGGAGGTCTTTAAAATTTTTTAGGTAGTAAAATTAATCGAGAGAAATCTCGCAAGCAAGCAAGTCGACGAGAATCCGTGCTACAGGCGTATACAATAACGTCGTTACGTAACTATTTGAGGAGGGGGGGGGGGGGTCTTAGCATATACTACGGGTGGTCACGGGAGGGGGGGAGGGGTCGACAAATATTAAAAAATTGGTCACGTAGTATGGGTATGTTCCCTAACCTAGTGGTTCAGAAACTCGGCCTATCATGCATCATTAAATTTAATATAAATATTTTTTCCTAGCCGTGAATTGAACGAGATCATTTTGAAAAAATAAAAAACACCACCACCACCACCACCACCATTCCACCACCTTATAAAGATAAAATTTTAGGAGGTAATGATAAATGACTATAAGCAAACATTATTTTGTGCAGGTATTGGATTTAGACGAGACCCTGGTGCATTGCTCGCTGCAAGAGCTGCCCGATGCCAGTTTCCACTTCCCAGTGCTCTTCCAGGATTGCAGATACACTGTGAGTAGATTTTGATGTGTATTATATAATATTGAAGTAGGAAATGATCATGCAGTCCACCTGATGTTAAGTGGCTACTGCCGCCCATGGACATAATATAGGAGTAGCAGACAAGAATACAGTCCACTGATGGTAAGTACTGTCGCCCATGGACATCTGTAATCAACCCCAGATAGGGTTGGATATTCCTACCTGAGGTTCGCCACAGGTGCGTTGCTTTCCTTGAGGACTAAGCTGGAAGACCTCAGAAAAGTATATACTCATATGTAAGTACATTATAATATGGAAGTAGCAGACGAGCATGCAGTCCACCTGATGGTAAGTAATCAAGCCCAGATGAGATTAGATTGGTGTGAGGTTGGTCACAGATGTGTTACTAACCCTGAGGACTAAGTTGGAACACCGTGGATAAGTATGTCTCCCTTACCACACCCTTCAAACCAGAACACAGCAGCGCCTAACACTGCTGTTATTAGGTAGAAATAGGTGTAGCGGTGATACTGTAGAAGTTGAAATACAGAGTGTTCTCTCTTTAACTTTACCACATCCTTTCTTGTCTGAAGGATGTGATTAAATATGGATAGTTACGCCCGTTATTAATAATTAATCTATCCAATGTCGAAGTCAAATGTCGATTTATGGTAAGCAGGATGCTTGATGACAGAATAAATTAAAATTGCATAGATTGATTATTAATAACGGACGTAACAGGCAGAGTTTCTTACCATTAGACACACTGTTAATTAAGGTATAAATAACACTTATTTTCGCTACCAACCAAAATTTTGAGATCTTTTCCATTTCTAAACAAACATATTTGTCCAGGTGTTCGTCCGCACACGTCCACACTTCGCCGAGTTCCTCTCGCGCGTGTCTCGTTTATACGAGGTGATTCTGTTCACGGCGAGCAAGAGGGTGTATGCGGACCGTCTGCTCAATCTGCTGGATCCCGCTCGCCGTTGGATCAAGTACAGGTGAGGATGTGGAGGCTAATGTTTTGTAACCGACTTCTTCTTGCGCCGCTTCTTCTCCATAGCGAAATACCTTCCGAAGCGGTGGTAGTTTGTTGACTTTCAAAAAGTATTCTATATGAATAAATTTTGAATAAATGAATTTGAATTTGAATTTGAAATTTGAATTTGAATTCAAAAAAGGTTTTGTATTCAACCTTTAAAAGCTTAAAAAATTCGAAGGTAGAAAAAAAACCCATGTTATTTTAAATGTTAAAATTGAAATTGAGCGACCTTTAAATAATATTGATGTTAAGAAGACCAGTTTCTACAGACTTGTTTTTTTACAACTAGGAAGATATTTCGCGGGTATGTATGGAAGTTTGTATGACCGCAATTTTCTCAAAAGCTACTAATCCAATTTGAATGGGGTTTTGGTTATTTGAAAGCTCATTAGAGTGTATATATGCATGTATGTACGTCTTATTTTTTGTATAACAGCAGTGTTAAGCGCTGCTGTGTTCTTGTTTGAAGGGTGTGGTAAGGGAGACATACTTTTCTGAGGCGTTCCAGCTTAGTCCTTAGTAGCGGCGCATCTGTGGCCGACCTCAGGTAGGAATATCAAATCCTATCTGGGGTTGATTACAGGTGTCCATGGGCGGCAGTAGCCACTTACCATTAGGTGGACTGCATGTTAGTGTGCTATTCCTATATTAATAAAAAAAAACAAATATTTGTTTGGCCGTGGATTGAACCCGGAACCCTTCATAAGTGACGTGTGTTGTGTTATTCTAGGTTGTTCCGCGAGCACTGTCTGCTGGTGAACGGTAACTACGTGAAGGACCTCTCCATCCTCGGCCGAGATCTGCGCAAGACGGTCATCGTAGACAACAGCCCCCAGGTACGTGACTCTTGCACCCCCAGGGCAGAGCCCGGGGCATCGCGCTCGGACTCCGGTTGTGTTCCGTCGGAGATCCCGGAGTTCTCCAACAAGCGTCGAGGATGGCCACCGGGGGGTTTTAGTGCGGTAAAATCCCACATAACTGTGTCGCTCCCACGTCTTCGGGTACCTTTTGAAGGTTTCCCCCTCGAAAACAAAAAAAATAAAAGGTATGTGATTCTAAACTAAAGTCATCGTGAAAAATTCTTAAGCGTGCATTTTTTGTGATGGGTGAAAAATGTTAAGCTCGCGTCAGGACACGTGGTCTGATCGAAAATTCGTAAGACGGCAAAGCAAACTGCGAAATTCGAGATGTAATCCGGTGTCAGCATGGAAAATATATGTCAATGGTTGTCAGTTTCTTTTTTTATTTATTGTATCTTATTATTCAGCTTAGATTTCGAAATTTTTCACGTCACTCGGATTATTGCACTCATTATCATTACTTTCATTCTCATTAGTTCCCAGAATTTGATCCTTATAAGCGACACTATCAGATAGTGGAATAATATAGAGGGTGTATTTTTTTTTTTCAAAATGAACTTGTTCGATTCCCGGCAAGGGCAAATTATATTTTAAAAAAAGAATGATGCAATTTTAGTTTTTATCAAAATCGGCTTCGTTATCTTCAGCATATTAAGCTAATCCTTATAGTTTCGGATTTGGCCCTAAAAGCCCATTTGAAAACTTACCCATTTGATATCATAGTAAAATGTATGAATATATTTTTCACAGGCGTTCGGCTACCAACTGGAGAACGGTATACCGATAGACAGCTGGTTCGTGGACCGCAGTGATAACGAGCTGCTGAAGTTGCTGCCCTTCCTCGAACATCTCGCTACTGTGAGTACTTTGAACCATATCTATACTAAAACTGCCACCGTTGCTATACCCCACTGCTGGGATTGGACTCTCTCCTTGTTGAGATTAAATAAAAGATGTTTTATATTTTCCAGCCAAAACTTATATTCCTTTCTTCCTATATTTTACATGACACACAATACCTTCATCAATTGTTTTTCCATTATTTTTCACAATCTTTATATAAATATATATATATATATATATATATATATATATTTATGTGCGTGTGCATGTCACTGAACTCCTCCTAAACGACTGGACTGATTTTGATGAAATTTGTTGTGTGTGTTCAAGGGGACTTGAGAATGGTTTAGATTCACAATTTAGTCTGTGGGAAAAGGTTTTTTTAATTAATTTTTGATTCGTAAGTTGATTTGACTTGATTTTGGAATGTTTCACATTGGATTCGACAGACTTCGCTACTATCGCAGTTTCAAATATTCTATCTATTTTTCAAACCCGAAAGTGATACGGGTTGTTCACCCTTAACATTTTTTTTTATTTATATGGCAACACAACGTTTGCCGTAAAGCTAGTAGATTATAAATTGATAGACCATATAAACTACTTGTAAATACATTGCCAGCTACACAAACCTGCCAGTTATTTTCTATACTCCTATTCGTACCTCATAAATAGGGAATGTAAAGAACAGTGTTTCTCATAATTCCCTGCGGATTCACAAAGCCTCTATGAGGGAGGAAAGAACACTTATACATAACATTCTCATGACACATGAGTTTTGGCAGATTTAGGGTTTTCGTTTGAGAAAAAAAATTAAATGTCTCCTACACAATACATAAAGGGATCAAATCAGAATTGGCAATTTTAGGGAATTTGTCGAAATTTATGTCCCAGTGAAAAATAGACATATCTGAAATAAATGATTTTTTATTGAAATAAATTTTTAATATTCCTTTGTCGCAATGCTCATTTGGCAAGACGAGCATACCTTAGAATATTCATTTAATATTGCAAAACATTATAAATTATTATAAAAAAATAAATCCAGCTGCTTAAAAATATGGATTATCTGACAATTAGTCGAATCCAACGACAACTCATATGAGTTAATCCGTCAAGCCGTTTGTGCTGCAGCGTGACAGAGAATGAGACATACGTACATACGCTCGATAAACATTACCCTCCGCAATCTGTCAAAAAAGTCCTATTTCTCTAAAATTTTGCCAGACCCTAGGAGGACATGAATGACCAATTATTATATATATAATACTAGCTGACCCGGCAAACGTTGTGTTGCCATATTAATAAAAAATGTTAAGGGTGAACAACCCTTATCACTTAGGGGGATGAAAAATAGATAGTAGCCGATTCTCAGACCTACTGAATATGCATATGAAATTTGGTGAAAATCGGTAAAGCCGTTTCGGAGGAGTTCGGTAACTAACATTGTGACACGAGAATTTTATGTATAAGATATATTTGTATTTCAGAAAGATGACGTGCGACCATACATTCGGGACAAATACAAGCTGTTCAGCTACCTGCCGCCCGACTAAACAACAACACAACAACAACAAACAACTGTTGTTATATATATACAACATATTGTGTTATATGTCTCACTTGCCCACTTGGATGTTCATTATATATTACATAAAATTGGTAAAATGTATGTGTTATTACGAAAACTGTATAAGTAAAGTGAAAAAGGTTTATTTAACATATTATACATTTTGTTGTTGTATTATACGTTGTATATATAAGTGTATATTATGTATATTTTACGTTGAACTTACAAAATTTGTTTTTTTTTTTATTTTATGAAAAAGTAATTATGTTAAAATATAGAGAAATTATTCAAATTTTATCTTTAAAATACATTTTATTGATTTAAAAATGTTATTGTATTTTTTATATTTGATTTTGGGATTATTCATTAATATGTTGGTATTATAAAATAATTAACATTTATTATACAATGTATAATATATGTATAAATAAAAATTAAATTAATTATTTTTATCAAAATAAATTGGTACTTTTTTCTCACAATTTTATTAATAAATAATTTAGAAAAGTTAAAAAAATGTATAAATTATACAAAATATACAATTATTGTATATTTTTCTATATACTGAACATTCAAGTCGACATAATTGTTTTTTTGCATTGAAATAAAAATTATGATAGAATATTTATAATTGAGAATCGTATTATTATTCTTTAAGGGAAAATGTTCTAAATATGTATAATTATAATTGTATATTATATACAATAATTTATTTAAACAATTGGCGGATTTAAGATTATGTATAATTAGAGTACGCATTAGGATTATAATGACTTAAGAGCAAGACTTCTAATATTTTTGATTTTTTAATAAAAATACTAAAATCCTTTTTTTTAGCACATCTTAGGCCTGCGCCAAACATAGCACAAACATTTGAACACATATTTGAACAAATGTTTGCACGGATATTTGAGTATTAGTTCAAAGCTTTCTTCAAATATTTGCATTTTGCAATTTGGTGTCGGCTTTTCGAGCGCACATCAAAGTGTTGCCTTCAAATATGTGCAAAGCCTGCCACACATAATCAAAGTCCAGTTGCTAGTACATGGCATGAATGGCAGGTTAAAAATTTAAACAAATAAGTGTTCAAATGTGTGAGCAAAGTCTTTGTTCAAATATTTGTTTATGTCTGGCGCCGGTTAGAGTGGGTTGCATGAAAAGCCGTTAAAATTTGCGTTAACATTAAATATAACAGTAACTCTGAAGTTAGTGATGGAATCATAGATTAGTAAAGATTACTCACTCCTAACAAGAAAACGTACCCAGTTTTGACAATTGAAATAGTTGCGTAAAAAAGTTTTGCCACGTCTCCGTGCTAAAATATACCTAAAATATTTGAAATAATTATTTATTTATTATGTAAATTAATGTAAATTACGCAGTATTAGTTATTTATTCGTAAATTTTCTCTAAAAATGTTTTTATTTGTCAAGAATTCAAAAAAAGAACTGACGATAATAAGCCATTTGTGGCTTCATTCAATTTCAAGGCAGCGAAGTATCTTTACTAATCTATGGATGGAATGTAAAAAATAAAAATTTCTGTGTTGCACCAATTTATTTGTCATTAATCATTTAAGTCGATGTCACCACAATTTTTAGTCGACGTTGACAGACGGGGAGTTGACAAATACAATGACTTTAACCGATCGAAATCGAGCGATTAATTTTATGTGTTAATTATAACGTAACTTCAATCTTAAAATGGTGCAACTAATGTTTTTTGATGTGAAACATCTATAGCCGCACGTAAAACCGATTTCTGGCGTGGCGACGCATGCCGCTATACGATAGTATATATATACAGTCTATATGCAGTAGTGTGTACGGTATTTTATTTTATCATTGTGACATATTTAGTTCCTATCACAATATGTTCTTTTCTGCATATTACTTTTATAAAATAATGTCGATGTTTCACATCTGCCAGGCGTCCCGTGACGGCTCACATTTTTTTAACAATGAATTTGACGGTTGGTTTAGGCTTTTGTAGACGTTAAAGTTACATCATGCAACCCACCCTTTAAAAAATGGTTTTTATGTGCTGTAAAATCCTTGAAATACATTTTTGTTATTGTCATTTGTCAAGGAAGGGTTATTCTAGACGTCATTCTGAATCGAATGACCTTTCCCATATTTTTATAGTCCGATTCATAATTAGGTGTCCAAAATGTAAACAAAGATGTTGACCTATCAAGAAAATATGTGTCAAATGGCACTTTCTTATTTTTGACAATTTAATATTGTTATTAAGACATCGATAATAAAATAATAATCTAAATAAATTAAAATCAATTCACATTTTCCAATATTTATATTAACTCAATTTCATTTCATACAGTAATAATAATAAAAAACGAATTTATGAGAAAAAAATAAATTGTGATAAAATGGTCACACAATCGGCATCCAAAACATTTTTTGTGCCGCCATTTTTAAGTTTCGTAGTTGATATTATTCATTTTCGTGATCGTGATCGAACTCGAATTTTTTCTAGTTTTCATAGCGCGTTTTTTTAAATTGTGTGCAGTTATTAAGTTTTTGTTTTATGTTGAATTTTGTGAAAGTTTTCGTTTCTTATTAATTTGGTAAGGTTTGCAATACCTGTCATCGAATTTTGACAATGACATTTATTTGTTTACATTTTGGACACCTAATTATGAATCAGACTATAGAAGAATTATCTCTATTTTTCACGTTTTTCAACTCGTTTCAAATAGCCTTATGTCATTGTAATTCTAGAAGTGTTATATGTATAATATTTTGAAGTTGCAGTAGGCGTGTTGAAATATTTTGAAAATTTATAGGATTTTAAATTACGTTACCTAGTTTCACTTGTTGTTTTTTATTTACTGTGTCACTTATGGCCAAATGATGGGTGAATACAGGTGAGTATAGTCCGCGCCAAGCCTCCAGTCCGCTCTGAAGTTGTTGCGAGCAGGTGTAGTCATACAATTTGCTATGGCGACGCGATTCATTTCTATATTCGGAGCGGACTAGCAGTTTTTTCGCTGACCATACATAAGTACATACACGATATTTTTAACATACAGTGTGAAGTATCAAATTAAAACAAAATAATTAGTGTTTTTGAACACCCTGTATTCAATCCTAATTAAAATATAATCCTTCAAAAGTAAATCTACTGTAACTACACAAAGAATATTATTTGTTGTCAGAACGCGGCTATAATTCGATATGTTACAATATTATTATTGTGAAAAGGAAATATTTTATTTTTATTCTATAATTAAATCGTCTTTTTTTATTTTTTTTATCTGTGATTGATGTGTTGTTTTCGGTTTAGGTGTTTTGTAGTTTTGTTAAGTACTTTCGCTGGCATAAGTGTTATATCGTCATCAATATTACTGTCCCACTGCTGGGCACGGGTCTCCTCTCAGAATGAGAAGCATTAGGCCATAGTCCACCGCGCTGGACAAGTGCGTACTGGTAGACTTCACATACCTATGAGAACTTTTTTTAAAGTTAAATATAGATAAATATATTAAAGTCTATTTCAAAATGTCCCAGTGACGTCACAATTACTTGTCAAAATATATAAATGCATAAATAGGACTAAATGACAAACAATTTCTGAAAAAACTTTCAATTTATAAGATAAAGTAAAGTAATGATTAATATTATTATTATTGTGAAATATACCTTAGTCTATACGTTTTGGAGTAAATCGAAAACTTTCAAAATCCAATAATAAAAAATAATTGGCCAAGTGTAAGTCGAACTCGCACAGAAGGTACCGTGCCACCAAAATTTTTATTTTTCATTTTCTTCTAGTATTTATTATTATAGCAGCCATTGAAGTAACATTGCGAAAATTTTAATACGGTTTAATAGATAAAGCAAAATATGTCGAAACATAGCGGTTTCTTGTATACCGACCCCCTTTTTTCAACTTTGTTTTATTTTTAGTATTTGTTGTTATAGCGGCCACCGTTATACATACTCTGTAAAGTAATGTAAAGTGCTATCTATTACGATTCAGGAGATAGAGCCCCGTGACAGACGGACAGACAGCGGATGCTTTGTAATAGGGTTCCCTTTTTACCCCTTGGGTACGGAACCCTAAAAATAGTTATATAAAACATTTATAATTATACAAAATATTTATATAAAACTTTTGGCAGCGAACGTACTGAAAAACAAAAGGAAAATTGAATTTATTTATATTTTATTAACATCGTAAAATATACTATAATTATATCCCAGCTATGTCTTTATTTCTATTATTGTAGATTATGTGTTACAAGTTTTCTTAATTGGTCGAATTTTCTTTCGTACGAAGTACCTAATTAGTCGAAAAATTGAATTTGACAATAATGCAACGACCCCTTGAAATTGGTTAAAAAACTAGTTTTGCGATGTTTTTGGAAGTTTTTTTTTTACATTTGATTTTTTTTTAAATGTCGAAAAATAAACGTAGAATTTTTATATTTTAGCGACACTATCTACAAAAACCGCGTTAATATTAATCAATCTATCCATTGTTTTTCCAACATCTAACTTACCATAGATTGAAATTTGACAATGCGTAATACGAAGTTGTTTTTCGATCTGTGGTAGACAAACAATGGACGGATTGATTTTCGATAATGGGTGTAAGTAAGAATGATTAGTTAAATTTTTCGACCCACATTACTTCAGAACGAAAACTTTCGACCAATTTAGTTTCCGTTGTAATATTTTCAAACTGTGTTGATATACGAAACGTTATTTTAATGAAATTGAGTTAAAAATACGATTTATTTTATTAATTTTGTTGCAAACAAAGTGTATTTGTCCTAATCATAATAATGATCTTGTAAAAAAAGAGACTGCTTGAAAATATAGTCTATGTCACTCCCACAATTTAGACGAATGCAAAGACACCTCATATGTTAATCCGTCAAGCCGTTTGTACTGCAGCGTGACAGAGAATGAGACATACATACATACACACACACACACACACACACACACACACATAAAAACATTACCCTCCACGTATAAAAATACATAAAATCTCTGACCAATTTCATTAAGATAACGTTTCTAATAGTCTTATTATTGATTTTAGTAGATTATTTTTACGGTACTAAAGTCAGATTGTGTTTTTTATTTACAATTACAATTATATAGACATACGTACTAACAAAATCATATGTATAATAATTACCAATTGGTATTTAATCTGTTACTTCTATCTGCATACAAATCAGATTTGATCTTAAGTGGATTATATTCAACCAAGCGGGGTGATCTTATCTGATGTGTTCCATTAGTCTCAGTTCAGAGCTTGTATATATATCGACCCCTCCTACATGTAATATCGTAACTGCAAAATGACAACTTTACAGGAGAGCGTTTCAAACTTTCGAATATGTTAAAATGCGAATAAAATCTGCATCTCTTCAGGTATCTCTATGATATTTGGTATATATATATGGTATTTATATATATAAGCGTATAATATTTATATATATTGGTATATATAAATATTATACGCTTTATAACGTTACTAATGCCGATAAAACAAATTATAATAAGGCAATTTATGTAATACTACGTATAATTATGTAATATTCGTTTAGGAGGTATGCTAGATGTTTAGAAAACTCCGATAGCGTGATTCAGAATACTAGTAGCGCCATCTCTTGGGGAACTGTCATCAAGTGAACTACATGCTCGTCTGCTTCTCCTATATAATAATATTAATAATTAAAAAAAAACAACCTTTTTTCTTGTATTTCCCAACGCTTTGTTTGGTTATTGGTTATTGAATAGTGAGGCGAATAAAAATTTTAAAAATGTTATACCTAATTAAGATAGAATTTTGAGCAATGTGCAAACTTATGAATAAATTTTGAAGTTAATCTTATCATTAGTAAGTATGTATGTCTGTATAAATGTAAAACTTAACATATAATATAATATACGTATATTTCGTGTTTTTTTTTGTAATGTCTTAATATTTTACGTAACTATAAAGTACTCGATAATTTGAAGGTGCTACTCTTTTAAAAGATAGGATATATTTTTTACGTTATTTTTATTTAATTATAGATTATTTGGTTTCGGATATAAAGGGCTTGTATAAGGTACGAAGTAGACATGGGGCTCTTCAAAGAGGGTGCAAAAAGAGCTCTTCAAAGCCGGCGATGCATCGGCGACTCCTCTGGTGTTGCAAATGTCCATAGGCGACGGTGACTGCTTTCCATCAGGTAGCACGTCTGCTTTATCGTTAGGTATAAATATAAATAAAAAAGTCGACTAAACTACCGTCACACATATTTCTGTTATAACAGCAGTGTGGCGCTGCTGTGTTCTGGTTTGAAGGGTGTGGTAAGGGACACATGCTTATCCGAGGCGTTCCAGCTTAGTCCTCAGGGGTAGGAACTCTGTTATCGATCTTTTATAGAAATCTTATTCTATCTGAGATTGATTACAGATTTCTATCGGCGGCAGTAGCCACTAACTATCAGGTGGACTGCATGCTCGTCTGCTACTCTTATATAAGTTTGTCGGAAAAATGTCTCCCTTACCACACTTCAAACCGGAACACAGCAGCGCTTAACATTGCTGTTATAACAGAAATAGGTGTGACGGTGGTGCCGCCGGAGTCGAACCACAGAGTTCTACAACCTTTAAAAGTTCTATTACAAATGTCTTTTATATCCGAAATTAAATATATAAAAATATAAACGTATATTTTGTCTTTTTTTGTCGTGTTGTTTTACGTCCATATGTGTATTCTTAGTTCTAGAATAATAATCACATATTTATTATAATTGATCCGAACGTAACATTGTTTTGAGGTACAATAATTTTATACGTTATATATAAAAGTTTATATATAATAACATACATATTATATTTAGTTATGTTATATAGTGTGATTTAAAATTAAGTTGAAAATTGTCTATGCTGGCATAGACGTCGTTTTTTTTTTTATTTTTCGTATTTTTTCGACTACGTCAATCGTTCATTTATTCATATTTTCATTTTTAAATTTGATCTCTTTCATGAAAATTTATATTACACGAAACTACATTAAAATGCGAATGTTGATTTTTTTTTATTTTTGTTCATTAATTGAAAATTTGTTTTCATGAAAATTTAAAATACGATTAGGGTGAATTAATTAAAAAATACATATTTGATTTTTTTTAGAAATTGCCTTTGAATTTTTGAATTAATTATGAAATCTCTGAATTTGGAAAGTATGAATAAAATTGGTCGATTATATTATTTTATTTTTGACCAATCGCAAAATCTAATATCGATAAAATTCAATGGTACTTTGAAAATGTGTATTTTTTACACTAATCGTATTTTAAAATTACATACAATTTGGTAAATAATTAATAGTGTAAAAGTAAAAATAATAGTTTTGTGTACATAATAATTATTAATAATAATTTGTTGTGTTGCAAGAATCTTAAAATTTAGTCACTACAAAGTGTGAAATATGTAGTCGATTTATTTAAATGAGTTTTATAATGTGTTCCAAGTGTTCCAACTTAGTCCTCAGGGGTAGCGGCGCACCTGTGGCCGACCTCAGGTAGGAATATATAATCCTATCTGGGGTTGATTACGGATGTCCATGGGCGGCAGTAGCCACATACCATCAGGTGGATCGCATGCTCGTCTGCTACTCCTATATTATGCTCAACTATTGGTCATGCAATTGGCCTTTTTGTCAACCTTAGGTTAGCCTTCATATTTAGGCCATCAAAATTTTGTTTTTTTTTTGTATAATGGTCGAATTTGGAATATTAGACAAACACTCATTTAAATAAATCTACTTGATATTTTCGACGAATTAGAAATTTATTTGGAAATTTTTGTTTGCATATTTTCAAAATTGAATGATAACTTTTCTATTTTGAAATCTGCTTCCTACTAGAATCGGTTATATAGCGAACTTGGTCATAACTGGCCACTGCATCCCTTTAATGTCCATTATCCACTTATATACAAGAATATGCAATTATACAGGGTGAATTTTTCAAATTTGTCATTTACATTACTTCCCAGAATGTGATTCTTATAAAATCACACACACGGCACTATCCGATAACAGAATAATAAAGGTGTTTTTTCCAAAGATAACTCGTACGATTTCCGGCTAGGTAAACAATTTTTTTAAAACTAATGATGGAGTTTTAGTTTTTGTCAAAATCGGCCTCGTAACTCCTTTCAGCATTTTTCGCTAATCCATAGGTATAGTTTTGGATTTGGCCCTGAAGGCCCATTTGAAAAATTCACCCTATATTTTAATTCTATTTAAATTGATCTACCATTTTATAAGAAGCAGGTTTTAATTTTTTTTTGTGTAATTTTTATATGAATAATTAGTATTCAAAGTTGTAAATGTATGCTAAAGAGATATAGTATGTATGGAAAAACATTTGATTTAACAACAATCATCATCAACCCATTACTGTCCCACTGCCGGGCACGGGTCTCCTCTCAGAATGAGAAGGATTAGGCCATAGTCCACCGCACTGGCCAAGTGCGTATTGGTAGACTTCACATACCTTTGAAAACTTTTTTTAAGATTTCTCAGGTATGCAGGTTTCCTCATGATGTTTTCCTACTCCTTTTAAGCAAGTGATAATTAATTTCTAATACGCACATACGGACGGACGGACAAAAAATTTAATAATCATTTTTGTGTTATGTCTACCGTATATATTTTCATATACATTAAGTAAAAAGCAGTTATTTTGACATTACAAACAGACTTCAATTTTATTTGTTTACCGTTCGTTATTAATAACCAATCTATCCACGGTTTTGCCTACCAGAGATCTACTGCTGACAATTTATTTTAAGACATTGTCAAACAACAGTAATGCTATCTTTGGTAGGTAAAATATGATAGATCGGTTATTAATAACGGGCGTATATAGGTAAATTATTTGCTTTTCATATATTTTACGTAAATAAATGTTCTTCCATATATACTTATCTGTTATGCCCTAAAACTCCCATTGGTCGACCGCCTATTTTTTATTTTCTATTTTTTGTTACTACATTAGATAGATATAAAGTTAGTTTTAAGGTTTTATTGAGCAGGCTTTGAAATTATTTATCTGTTTTGAAAATAAAAAAATATGTTATTTTATTTATTAAAGTTGATAATGTGGCCTCTATTTTCATGATACATAATTTTTTAATTTCTGAAAATATGATTTATATAGTTTTAAAATGTATCTATTTAATATTAATTCAGTTTTATATTTATGTTTATTTTTACTAAGTTTATGGTCGATATTGCAACCACGTGAATTGCAAGGGTTATGTAATTATATTTTTTGCGCATATTTGTATGTGTAATATTCTATATTAAATCTTTGAAACCCCTAGACGGATTTCTATAAGGTATCGTTAAACCATCTTGATAAATCAAGATTGGTTTACAAAAAGAGAACTGCTTAAAATATAGTCTATGTGACTCCCACAATTTAGACGAATCCAACGACACCTCATATGTTAATCCGTCAAGTCGTTTGTGCTGCAGCGTGACAGAGAATGAGACATACATACATACGCTCGAATAACATTCCCCTCCATAAGTAAAAAGTAAACATGAAAACTAAAATGACATTGTTTGAAGAAAAAATATTTTTTTTTTCAAGAAATAAAAAAAATTGCGTGTAAAATTCAAAGAAATAGGTATACTTACAGCGTCTCAGTATATATACAGTAATACTATTATATACTACTATATACTGTAATATATACAGCATAAAGTATATTAGTACAGCATATCACTACCTGTCCATGAAGTACAGCGTTATCTGTGTGACATTTTAACGTAAACAACACAAAATTACATGGGCGTCGATCTGTCATGGAGAAAACAAAGAAATGGAAAGTATAGATATAAATTAAAGGTTTATTTTTTTTCTTTTTATTTAAACTAAAACTTTGTAAATTATGGGTTTACGTCAAAATTGTATGTATTTCAATAATAGATTTATTCTTAAAGCCTGTACAATAATGTTTAAATGTATAACATTTTAAAACGAGTCGATTTTCTGAACATTTAGTTAAGAATACTAATATTACATACGTAGGCACTAAATACAAATACAGAAAATAGTTTTAGATGATAATTCAAGTGTTGTTTTTCATTCGGTTGCTAATTGTTTGAAACGTATTAGGATATTATGTACGATTCGTTTTAAAATGTTTTAAAATAATGTCCATTTATTACGTATGGAGAATTTGTTGGTGGGTTTGTCAGATCGCAACAAAAAACTTTTTAGTATTTTTTGCAAATTTTGTTATATCCAAAATCTCTAAAATAAAAACAAAGTGGGTTGCCAGTGATCGAAATTCTAATACGAAATTTCTAGGCATTCTCTTGTTAGAGGACATGATTCTATCTCGTAAAATTACGATCTATGTTCAATTTGTAAATGGACTAACCTAGGATTTATAATTAATAATAATGAAGGATGTACAATTAATAATTGAGAAATATCGATTCGTTTAATAATTACCTCTAATTTACCAAGAATGGTTCGACCAATCATAGTAATTCCTAAGCATATGAACTTAATGATTCAATCAAGCGAGCATGTTTCGATCAATCAATTATAGGTATAGTCCTCGCCAAACTGCTAGTCCGCTCTGAGTTGTTGCGAGCCAGTGTAGTCTGACAATTTGTTATGGCGACGCGATTCATTTCTATATTCAGAGCGGACTAGCAGTTTTACGCGGACTATACTATGAAATATTTATTGATTGGTAACTTTCATTCACGTATTTTAATTTTGAAGCTGATTTTGGCTTTTGAACGGCGACTTTTTTGGTTTATTAAAAAATAAAAAGTAGCGTATTTTCGAAAGCAATGGTGACTTATTATCACAACCCGGATTGTACCCGGAACTCTAACAACTGCCAAATTGCGAATGCGGCATCTATTACATATTATCACAAGTTAAAACGTTTTATACGTAATGAATGGACATTTTCAATTATGGTAAGATAATTCTTTGTATTAGATAAGCGAAATGAACTTAGCTGTCGTAAGCATGTAGCGAACAAATTGTTTTCATTAATATAAGATCGAAATAATCGAATGTTTAACCTAATAAAGATGTAATGAAAATTGTGTTTTATTCTATTTTACCTATACACCTTTTAATGTCCCACTGCTGGGCACGGGTCTCCTCTCAGAGTGAGAAGGATTAGGCCATAGTCCACCGCGCTGGACAAGTGCGAATTGGTAGACATAGACTTGAGAATTTTTAGCGAACTAAGGTATGCAGGTTTCCTCGCGATGTTTTCCTGCACCCGTTTAAGCAAGTGATAATTATTTTTAATATGCACATAGATACCTTTGAAAAGTCAGTGCGTGCCAGGGATTTGAACCTCGGACCCCCCTGAATGAGACGCAGAGTTTCTCAACAACTAGATTATCACTGCTTATAAACCTTTTGAAACATTTATTTAACTTTGTTAGTTCGTATGTATGTAAGTGTCAAATCTTTCAACCAATTTATTTTTTCTTTTCCCCCTGGAAAAGGTATCCGACGACGTGGGAACGACGCCGAGTTATTTGGGATTTTTACCGCACTAAAACCCCCCCGGTGGCCGTCATCATCGCTCGTTGGAGAACTCCGGGAACAACCGGAGTCCTCCAAGCGCGATGCCCCGATCAGGCTCTGCCCTGGGGGTTTTCGCTCCTCCCACACCATCTGGTGCTTCCGACGGTATGTCACCACGCATACTGCCGTCCTTCCCGGGGTCGCTTGCTGGACGTTTCGAGCTCCCACTCTTGCCGCCCCTAAACCCGGAAGCCCCCTTTTAGTCGCCTCTTACGACAGACAGGGGATACCGTAGCCCTATTCTAGTCCCGGTACTACAGGGTAACCAGTGGGCAACCAGTTAATCCTAACCGATTGAGGTGATTATGCACGTTTTGTTTGGATGACAATATTGGATAAGTTTAATGGCGTTATTCTAAATCTAATATGGCTAATCATTTTTTATCAATTGAATGGGAGATAAATGCCGCCCATGGCTATCTGTAATCAACCCCAGATAGGAATCGATATTCCTACCTGAGGTCGGCCACAGATGCGCCGCTACCCTGAGGACTAAGTTGGAACGCCTCGGAAATGTACTTCTCCCTTACCACACCCTTCAAACCAGAACACAGCAGCGCTTAACACTGATGTTATGACGCAGAAATAGGTGTGGCGCCGGGGTAGAACCAAGTTCTACCACCTTCAAAGTTACCACCATGTTCTACCACGTTAAATATTTCTATTAGACAATTTAAAAGAAGTCAAGTTCATGATAGTTTATTGGAATAAATGTTGCTAACTCGCCTAGCAGATAACATTCAAATCCAAAGTATTATAAATAATCGAATAGTCTCATAATCCAAATTTATGATGGAATAATCATAGAATCTGTGATAGTAATGTGATATTGTTGGTCATTGTATAAAATCATAAGATATTATATGTAAGGCTATAAACTAGACAACAGGCGGGCAGTCCACAAACACTTAAGGGGCTCACCTACTAGGGCCTTCCGAAGGGCCTATTATTAATAAGAAGGACCTATTAATTGACAGTAACTATTTAGTATTCGTTAAACAAACGCTATGTAAAAAAACGTACTATAAACTAAGCGATTATTTGACTGACAAAACGGTGTGGGTCTGAAGTAGTTCCAGCTCCACATGTACGATTAGGTTAAGTTTGACATTGTAAAAAACATTTTTTTTAAAGATGTGTGTTATGGAGTTTCTTTCGCCGCTTCTTCTCCATAACGAAACACCTTGTGAAGTGGTGGTAGTTGTATTGACATTCAAAAAGCTGCTCTGTAAAGAACCTATTTTCAATAAAAAAAATTGATTTGATTTTGATTTATTGCGTATTTTGGCTGCTAACGTTGTCAGATCAGGCACAAATCTCTAAACCTAACTTTAATTTTAAATGTATGTAGGTACGTATCAGGGGACACCATCTTTTAAAAACCATCAAAGTTAAGGAGTTTTATTTCAATATTACATCAACATTATTTTGTTTCGTACCACGGCCTTAAAACAGTAAAATATTCCGTCATACGCAGTTGAACAAACTTAAACCCTTATTCATTTTTCGCTTATCCATTGTATAAAACCAACTGAAATTGTCATTTGTTGCTTAAAAAGTTAAATTTCTTGCAAAAAAAAAGAATGAATAAATTCGAGCGACATAGTATAAAAGCAGTGATAGCCTAGTGGTTAAGAAACTCGGCCTCTCGATCGAGGGGTCCGAGGTTCAAATCCCAAGCACTATTATAAGCACTATCCCAAGCACTATTAAGCGTATTAGAAATTAATTATCACTTGCTAAACGGTGAAGGAAAACATCGTGAGGAAACCTGCATACCTGAGAGATTTATAAAAAAAAATCTCAAAGTTATGTGAAGTCTACCAATACGCACTTGGCGAGCACGGTGGACTATGGCCTAATCCTTCTCATTTTGAGAGGAGACCCGTGCCCAGCAGTGGGATAGTAATGGATTGTTGATGTTGATGAGTACAAAACTGCTTATTGCAATATTATAAAAAAAAACTTACTTTAATGAGGTCATGGTACGAAATTTCAATGTATGATTAAAATCATATTGTTTTAAGAGATGGTAGTAACCCCCCAGAAAGAAGTTATTATGACTTGCTTTAACGAAGAAAGGAAAACATCGTGAAGAAATCTATACATGAATGTTTTATAAAAAATCTCAAAGGTATGCGTAATCTACTGTGGGGGACTGAAAACGCTCTTGTAACAAGAAAAATATTTTTTAAAGCCTAAACCCATTTTGAGCAGAGATTGCAAAGTGGGACTGGAAATGGTTTAATGAAGTTTCAATTAAACTAAACCCAGCAATAACATAATAAAATACATGAGTAGGCAATTTAGTTGCATCGCAGATTTTTAAGGGAAACTTTTTTGAAGAGTTCCAAGTATACCACAGGACGAGGTTTATTCCACGTATTTATACGGTAAGGAACGATTTTTTAATATTTTTTAATTTTTAATATTCTTTTTTGGACTACTACTTTTAGACATTTGACGTGAAATTTTCTAACCCCGGTGGGTTAACCCCATAGATTAGTAAAGATTACTCACTCCTAACAAGAAAATGTACCCAGTTTTGAGAATTGAAATAGTTGCGTAAAAAAGTTTTGCCACGTCTCCGTGCTAAAATGACCCTAAAATATTTGAAATAATTATTTATTTATTATGTAAATTACGCAGTATTCGTTATTTATTCGTAAATTTTCTCTAAAAATGTTTTTATTTGTCAAGAATTAAAAAAAAGAACTTACTAATAAGCCGTTTGTGGCTTCATTCAATTTCAAGGCGACGAAGTATCTTTACTAATCTATGCCCACCGCAAATATGATTTAAGTAATAGTTGTGGCGGTGGTGCCACCGGCAACCACTAAGGTTTCACCCAGAGAACTCTTAAGGAATGCTGAGGGCCTCTGGGCACACAAGAATTAAGAATTAAGGTTTAAAATAGCTACTTTAAGAATTAAAATCCGACCATTAAAAAGATCAACATTTAAATTTCTTTTCGTGTAAAAAGCAAATATTTTTTTTTATAATATAAGAGTAGCAGACGAGCATGCAGCCCACCTGGTGGTAGGTGGCTACTGCCGCCCATGCGCCGCTACCCCTGAGGACTAAGCTGGAACGCCTCGGAAAAGTCTGTCTCCCTTACCACATCCTTCAAACCGGAACACTGCAGCGCCTAACACTGCTGTTATTAGATAGAAATAGGTGTGGCGGTGGTGCCGCCGGATTTGGAACCACAATGTCTAAAAACTGGTTTGGTGCGACTCTGTAACAGTTATCAAAATGTATATACTTATGTATTTTAAAATAAGTTTACATAAAGTGTTAGTTTATTTATAATAATAATAATAATAAACGTTTATTGCCATAATAACACAGTTACAGAAAGAATAAATGTACATTTTACAGTAATATTAATATGACAAAAGGAATTCGGCTCAGCATTGCTGTCTCAGAATCAGGGATTCGAGTAGCGCTGTTTTTCAGCCGCTCCTATAATCCCTGTGGTGTTAGGTGGGATAAGAAGATAGTCAGCCGTCAGTGGGGCATCTCCTGGGTTTTAAAATCCAAGCGTGTATGTGTGTGTGTGTGTTTATGTGTTTTATATGTATCAATATTTTTAGGGTACTTATTTTCGATATTATAAAGTTATACATTTAATAACTTTTAAAGTATTCAGAATTAATATTATTTTCCGATCGACAAGTCAAGCAAATATGTGTAGCTTTTTATATGCGAAAACAGCTAAATGGTGTGTTGTTTTTATTAAGTGATAACTGTATAGATATAACTGTACACTGTATGTTATCCTATTAAAATAAAATAAAAAAATAAAAAATATAAGCTTTTCGGGGCAATTCTTACGAGTACGTTAGGGGGCCCTGGGTACGGGCCCCTGTGTTCTTAGGGTAAAAACGGAACAGCTATTATCTTACGTGACTACTTTTGTATTTTTATTGATTAATTAACGATTAAGCAGACGTGCTACCTGATGGAAAGTAGTCCACGCCGCATATGGACATTGCAACACCAGAGGAGTCGCCAATGCTTCGCTGGCTTTGGCTCTTTTTGCAAGTTTTTTGAAGAGCCCCATGTCTTTTATTAAGATAATTTAAAACTGCTGCCAAGAATTAACCTTTGTCAATATAACATGTTCCTCTCTATTACGAATTATCATTATAAAAACCGACAAAAAATTACATCATTTCCTTGAATTTCGGATAAAGTTCGCATTAATCCGTTTAGGGATTTGCCGAACACTTTTGTCACAGTGTTTTATGACTCCTACGTAATTAAAAGTTATCACAATCAATTATAATCACTTGTTAATCTGTAGGACTATACGATAGCTAGGCCTATCAACTAGGCAAGTTTTATCATAGTTAATCTATGGATCTAAAGAAAATTAACCGACGTAACAAAGAAACTATGTTTGAACATTAAATAAAGAAGGTGGTAGAACCCTTTGTGGTTCGACTCCGGCGGCACCACCGCCACACATATTTCTACCTAATAACAGCAGTGTTAGGCGCTGCTGTGTTCCGGTTTGAAGGGTGTGGTAAGGGAGACAGACTTCTCCGAGGCGTTCCAGCTTAGTCCACAGGGGTAGCGGCGAATCTGTGGCCGACCTCAGCTAGTAATATCTAATCCTATCTGGGGTTGATTACACATGTCCATGGGCGGCAGTAGCCACTTACCTTCAGGTAGACTGCATGCTCGTCTGCTACTCTTATATTATAAAAATAAAATAACATTTACTGCACAATAGGCGTGGTTTGAAACCCCATCTATAAATCATCATCAACTCATTACTACCCCACTGCTGGGCACGGATCTCCTCTCAGAATGAGGATTAGGTCGTAGTCCACCGCGCTGGCCAAGTGCGAATTTGTGGACTTCACACACCTTTAAAAACTTTTTTGGCATCTACTTATTATTATTTCCTATTACATCCTGTCCTGTTACATGTTTATTATTTCCAATAATAATAGTTTAAAAACTAAAAAAACATGTGTTAAAATGCCTGTCAAAATGCCTGTGTTAAGAGGCGACTAAAAGGGGGCTTCTGGGGTCGTGGATGGCAAGAGTGGGAGCTCGAACCGCTCGGCTAGCGACCCAGGGAACGGGGACGGTGGTATGTGTGGTCGCATTCCATCGTATACACCAGACGGTGTGGTGATACAATCTAACCTGGGCTGAGCCCGACATGCCAGTGCGCTGAGAGGACTCCAGTTTCGTTCCTTTGGAGATCCTGGAGTCCTCTGCGCAGCGCCGAGGAACCCCACCGGGGGGTTTTAGTGCGGTAAGAGTCCCACAGTCAGTGGCGGCGCTGTTGTCGCAGGAAACACAAGCACCGTATTTTAAAATGTTTTAAAAATCACAAATGTAATATACCGCTGTTAAAACAGTATAATTGAACGTATAGTGGACCAAATAGTGAGTGACAGTGTTTGCAAACATTAAGAAAGCCGATAAATATAATAAACTGAATAGCAATAGTACGGAGTGAATACATCAATCTAAAGTTAAAATTGTAATATAGGAATTATATTAAATAGTAATCTCATTGCCTGACTAAGTTATAGTGTGTGACGTAAATAACAGGTGTTTAATACAATTAACACAAGGGATCAAAATAATATACCCAAAACTAATGAAAAACATTTTATAAGTGCCAGTGAATCAAGTGCTAGTTGGGGTATCATTAAAAAGTTAAAACAAAGTACCGACATATATTGACAATCAGCTGTGATTCAGCTGATCAAACAAGCACATACGGATTACAAAATTCATTCATCTGGTTAATACGTACTGTGGTGTAAAGGCGCCGGTACGAGACAAAACGTTCATAGTGCTCGGCAAGGCGTGGGTTCGAGACCCGGGGATTTGAAATTATTTTTAACAAATATCTTTGAAACAAATTTTTTCTACATAAAATTGCAAGACAAGATGGATAATATTACAAGACGCAAAAAAATTCAACGCTCAAATTCGGAAGTAAACATTTCAACGTTAAATAATAGCAACGACGATATAAACTCATGTCTAAACTCAACAATAATAAGTTTACACAGTGAAACTCAGAATAGCCCACAATCTACAATATACAACGACCTAATAACAGAGTTAGAAACCACACGCCAGAAACTAATAAGCGCGGACTTAGAAATTGATAACCTTAATAGTGAAAATAACCAGTTAAAACACACTATCCAAGAACAAGCGAAGCAAATAGACCTGTTAAAGAAACTCACAAAAGAATTCTCACCAGCCACTAATAGTTCAACAACTCCAATTAGTAGACGGTTACTTAATATTAAAATGAGAACCCCGAGAGTATCGCCGGTACATTTAGCAAAGAGTGAGTTAGCTAAGCTCTACACTACACCAAATAAGACATCTGAATTAACAAGCAATCCTCAAGCTAAAGGAACGATTTGCGAATTAAATGAAACGTCTCGTAATAAACCTGATGCAAGCTCTAAAAACATATGCGACGTAAAAAATGAATTTAGCAAACAATTTACCTACAAACGTACTAAATTGCCGTGTTATCATAATAGGTGACAATCAAGCACGCAATCTCCGACCACATCTTCAGAAACTTTTAGGGTCAAAATACACTGTAACTAGCTTTATAAAACCGTACGCGACGCTAGGAGAAGTTGTGTCATCAATGAAAGAAGAGATAGAATGTTTAACAATGAATGACTGTGTCATATTGCTAGCAGGCAGTAACGATAAAAATCCTTTTGAATTTTCTTCAAAACTTGACAGTTGGCTATCATCAGTCACTAACACGAATATAATTGTCGGTGAAGTTCCTAAAAATTATTACTTGCATGAAAATAAACTAAATTATAATCTGAAATTCTACTGCAGTAAATATAAGAATGTTGTGTATACTGATCTAAATTATAGTAGAGTAATACCTAGGTATAGTTTTTTCACTATTCATTTGGCTAGATCGATGTTAAAAGAGATTCTTTGTATCTCTTATAAGCAAAATATGAAAGAATATTTATTATCATGCAAAAAGAACAACTCTCAAAAAAATGCTAGCTCGCAAACAGAAATGTATAATTGTTTTGTCTGTCACTTATGCAATAAAAATATAAATACTGATTCGGCCATAAATGTTGACATAAATCCAATATGTACAATTGACAATTCTGTAAACAAGGACAATTTATTTCGTGTTTAATTATATTAATGTACTTCATCAAAACATCAATGGACTTGTAAACAAATCGGACTTGCTCACTGTGGCTCTTGAGGAACTTAATAATGACCGTTTAGATATTGATATAGTATGTATAACTGAACACAATATGATTAGTGGTGATGAGTACTGCTTAACAGTACCAAATTATACCTTAGCGTCCTCTTGCATGCGTAATAATAGACATGGAGGTTGTTGCATATTAATCAAAACTCTAATTAAATATAAAGAATTAAATGAAATAAATAATTTATCAATATTGGGCGTGATAGAATGTGCTGCGATAGAACTCTTAGAATACCAGATGTTTGTAATTTGTATATACAGATCTCCGAATAACAATGTAAGGAAAATCGAATTATTTTTTAATAGGCTTGACGACATTTTATCAAAATTTGATTTAAAAAAGAAGTTCTTAGTGATGTGTGGTGATTTTAATATTGACATGTTAAGAAAAGATAATGTACCTAAAGAATTTAAGAAATTAATGTTAAGCCATAATTTGCGAATAGAATTTAATCAACCAACGCGCCTAATTAGTAATTCTTGTATTGATAACATTATACATAATATGAGAAGTTGTAAAAGTGAAATAAGAGAGTTTGCTTTATCCGATCACACCACACAAGTAATTAGTTGCCCTATTATTAAGAAAAAATGTAAAGTAAGTTTTTGGTACATACATAAACGTGATTATTCATTACAAAACTTAGAAAAATTCACTAAATATATAAAACAACTAACATTTAGCGAAATTTATGAGACAGAAGATCCAAATAATGCATTCGATAGTTTTCATGATCTATTCAAATTGATATATGATTTATGTTTCCCAAATAAAAAAGTTAAAATATCGGTTAAATCCAAACCGAAATGGATATCACGTGGAATTAAAGTATGCAGCAAACGCAAACGTGAATTACTTTGGACGTATAGACGTTGTCGCAATGAAACAAATTATCACAATCTAAAAGTATATACTAAGCGATTAAAACATATCATTAAACAAACCCAGAAATCCCAAAATAATTTTTATATCAATTCTGCTCTCAATAAATCAAAAGCAACATGGGCAATTATTAACAGCACCAAAATAAAACATCCAAAAAATGAAGTAAGACAACTAGATATTAACGGAAAACAACTTATTCAGGTTAAAGAAATAGCAACAGCATTCAACAATCATTTTGTAGACATCATTCAGAATCAAAGAAATAATGTGTGTAAAGCATCTTTGTCTAACTACACAAATATCAATTCAATGTTTATGCCTCCAGCACAGCCGAAAGATATTCACATAATAATCAATGAGTTAAAAAATGCAAAAAGCGTAGGTTATGACGGTATTCTAACAAAGATTATTAAAAGAGTATCAGATACAATAGCACCGGTACTAAGTCATATTCTTAATATGTGTATGCAAAAAGGTATATTTCCTAATAAATTGAAGAAAGCTATAATAAAACCGTTGTTAAAAAAGGGAGATCCATCAAATATCAATAACTACAGACCAGTTGCACTTCTACCAGCATTCTCGAAAGTGTTTGAAAAATACATTTATAATGCCATTTATAATTTCTTAGAAGCAAATTCTATTTTATGCCACCAACAGTATGGTTTTAGGAAAAATAAAAACATCAACATGGCAATCTATAACTTGTTGCTATCCGTTATGACGAACATTGACAAGAAGCAACCAACGGTTGCGCTATTCATGGATATCACTAAAGCTTTTGATCACGTAAATCATAAAACTCTATTAAATAAAATGTACAATTACGGTTTAAGAGGGCTAGTTTATGATCTCATGAAATCCTATCTAACAGGAAGAGAACAGTATACAGCGATATCTAATACATGTATTAAGACAAAAACAGTAAAGTACCACGAATCAGATTGTAGAGCGGTAACGTACGGCGTTCCACAAGGCAGTATTCTGGGACCTTTGATGTTTTTGATCTACATCAATGACCTACCAAAAACGGTCAGCCATGAAATGACTCTATTTGCAGATGACAGTACTGTTTTATTTACCAACAATGATGAAAAGAATTTAGAAAATGATGTTAATAGGTCACTAACTCAAATAATACAATGGTTCGACCAAAATAATTTAACTATAAATTTGAATAAAACTAAAATTTTAACATTTAAGAATAAAAACAAATTAAATATTAATTATAATGGAATTCCAATTGACGACACAGAGGAAATAAAATTTTTAGGTTTAAACATTGACAATAAAATGAATTGGAAATCTCACATTGACGCTGTATGCAAAAAATTAAGTAAATATTCATATATGCTACGTAAACTACGAAATCTAGTTAATGAGTCAACTGTATTAACGGCTTACCATGGTTTCGTTGCTACTACTTTAAGATACGGAGTTATATTTTGGGGAAACTCTACCAATAAAGAGCTTGTGTTCAAAGCCCAAAAAAGATGTATCAGAGCAATATGTAATCTAAACCAAAGAGATTCTTGCAAACCTTATTTTAAAAAATTGCAGATACTTACTCTACCTTCACTTTACATATATGAATGTGCAGTTTTTGTGAAAACAAATATTAATATGTTTCAGTTCCGTTCAGGGCCACGGCATAAAGATAAACTAGCGTCACTTCCCAGTCATACACGCCTGTTTAGTCAAAGTTTTTACGGAAGAGCTCCAATTATATATAATAATATACCAGAGTCTATACGATGTTGCAAGAATATTAATATATTTAAAAGTAATTAAAAAACATATTTATTAAACAAATGTTATTACAGTTTAAATACGTTCTTAAGTGACAACAGTAGCCGTTCCGATTTGTAACGAAGTGCATGGTTTTACTTTTAATCATTATTTAATTTACCTTGATGATATTCCCATTGACATGTATTACATGACATATTTTAATTGTTTGGAATTTATTATAATGAAAATACGAATTTTGAATTTTAAATTAGATTGTTCAACCTACATATATATATTTGTAAGCCACTCAGTGGTAGAATAAGCGATCGTCCAAAATTGTTTTGACACCCAACAGCCATTATATTATGTTTACCTTATTCACAAATAAACTGATTTGATTTGATTTGATTTGATTTGACATAACCCTGTGTCACTTCCACGGCACCGGGTACTTTTTGAAGGTTTCCCCCTCGTTAACAAAAAAAGGGTGTATCAAAGAATAAGAGATACGTACATACGCTAGAAGTACATTACCCTCCGCAGTTGGGTAAAAACATTATTCTAGCAAAACATTAAATTAAAATACCAATTATTTCATTTTTTCCTTTTGACTTTGAATTAAGCACGAAACACACAGTTGTCATGGCGTCCTAGTGACGTCACGCCTGTATCTACTCCATGAAAAACAAGATATTGTATATTTGTACTAAAACGAAAGTGGAAGAAACCTCTGTGGTTTGACTCCGGCGGCTCCACCGCCACACCTATTCCTGCCTAATAACAAACGTGTTAAACGCCGCTGTGTTCTGGTTTAAAGAATGTGGTAAGGGATACATACTTATCCGAGGCGTTTCCACTTAGTCTTCTTTTCGTGTTGATTGCAGATGTCTATAGGCGATAGAGACCTATTACCAACAGGTGGACTGCATGATCGTTTGCTAAATTTGAAGAACTAAAACATAGCAGCCCTAAACTGTTATTATAAGGCAGAAATATATTAAACCGCGAAAGAGTTTTTTTTTTTCAACCACCTTCACTTTTGAAAAACCCATTTGGGATTCGACTTCGGAGGCACCACAGCTACAACTATTTCTGCCTTGTTAACTGCTGTTGTGTTAAAAGGGTAAGATATATAGTTATCTGGGGAATTCCAACTTAGTCCTCAGGGGTAACTGGCTTGATTACAGATGTCCCTGGAGTGCAGTAGCCACTTACCATCAGGCGGACTGCATGCTCGTCTGTGATGGTAAAAGTGTGGTATAGGTTTTTTTTGATAATATTAGAGTAGCATGCGAGCACGCAGTCTGCCTGATGGTAAATAGACAGCCGCCCATGGACATCTGTAATTAACCCCAAATAAGATTAGATTCCTACTCGAAGGCGACCACAGATGCGCCGCTACCCCTGAAGACTAAGCTGGAATGCCTCGGAAAAGTATATCTCCTAAGGAAGAAAGTATATCTCCTATGGTAAGCCACACCCTTTAAACCACAACACGGCAGCGTTTAACACTGCTGTTATTAGGCAGAAATACGTGTGGTGGTGGTGCCGTCGGAGTTGTACCTTAGAGGGTTCTACCTCCTTTGATTTATTATTAAAATAAATACCTCTTCAGGGTCAAAGTCATGCAATCTATTATCTATTAGAACACTTACAAATTGCAATAAAAATAAATTATAATCGGCATGTTAAAGATAACTTTAACATGATTGCTTGATTAACTTTTATTGTCCAATTAACGAATACAATAAATGTATATGATTATTTCTGTTAAATCTGTTGCGATGGATAGGTACGGTATGCTTTCATGCGGCTAGTTAAAAAAGTTAATAAAAGTTTATTAGAACTCTGGTCTGACTGTAGGAAATAAGCTAGAAAATATTATTTTTATCACCATCAATTTTGGTACCACTTTTGAGCATGTGGTTTCTCAGAATGAAATTGATTTGAGTCCACCTGACGGTAAGTGGCTACTGCCGCCCATGGACATCCGTAACCAACCCCAGATATTCCTACCTGAGGATTAGATATTCCTACCTGAGGTCGGCCACAGATGCATCGCTACCCTTGAGGACTAAGCTGGAACGCCTCAGATAAGTATGTCTCCTACCACACCCTTCAAACCAGAACACAGCAGCGCTTAACACTACTGTTATAAAGTAGAAATAGGTGTGGCTGTGGTGCCGCCGGAATCGAACCACAAAGGGTTCTACCATCTTAATTGTAGTAATTGATATAGATTTTGCATAGCTTTGAGAACTTTTTAGAAAACTCTCAAGCATTTAAATTTTCTCGCGATGTTATCTATATGTTATCACAATTAAACTATGTGATAATTAATTTTATGGCGATTATTCCTGATACTAATATTACTTGATTACTAATATAAAAAATAACTGAATATGAACATCCCATAGTAAGTATTCGATTTAATAATTATGAAATTAGCAAAATAGGCGTAGCAAAATACTTGGGGGGTCTTTTAAGATGGTAGCGCATGAAAAAGATTGAAAAACACTGACTTTCAGTTTATAAAAAAACTTAATAAAAAAATAATACCGACTTCTATGTCACTACAAAGTAAAAAATAATTCAAGTAAATGTTGGTTTAGTACACATTTCTGAATTCGGCGCTCATATTGGACACGCTGTTTACGCCGTTATCCAACAAAATATATATTAAACCATGTCATAATGAGAAGGATTAGGCCATAGTCCACCGCGCTGGCCAAGTGCGTATTGGTAGACTTCACATCCCTTTAAGATTTTTTTAAACCTCTCAGGTATGCAGGTGTCCTCACAATGTTTTCCTTCACGGTTTAGCAAGTGATAATTAATTTCTAATACGCACATAACTTTGGTAGAAATATCTAATCCTATCTGAGGTTTATTACAGATGTCCATGGGTGGCAGTAGCCGCTTATCATCAGGTGGACTGCATGGTCGTCTGCTACTCCAATATTATAAAAAAATATAGCATTTACTTACTCACTAGCAGTGAGACAAGGGATTTAAGTGTCGATATTACGAATCACTTAGCTGTATGCAACGGTCTTTCTTTTGATGTGATTATTGATAATTAAGTACTTGTTATTTAACATTACAAATTTGTAGTTACAAGGTCGAAAAAAGTATCTTGTATGTAGGTACCGAAATATATCTACTTAGGTTTTAATATTGTAGTTACAAGGTCGAAAAAGTACATTAGTATGTTGGTAAAACCTACTCCTAAATGTGGGTTTTTTATAATATAAAAGAAGTAGACGAATATGCAGTCCACATGATGGTAAGTGGCTACTGCTGCTCATGGACATCTGTAATCAAACCCAGGTAGGATTAGATATAACTCCCTGAGGTCGGTCACAGATGCGCCGCTACCCCTGAGGACGAAGCTGGAACACCTCGGAAAAGTATGTCTCCCTTACCACATCATTCAAACCAGAACACAGCAGCGCTTAACACTGCTGTTATAACAGAAATAGGTGTGGCGGTGGTGCCGCCGGAGTCGAACCACAAAGGGTTCTACCACCTTGACCAGAAATAACATACATACATGCGAACATTGTATATGAAATACAAACTTGTAAAAATACACTTTGTTTTATACATTCCCATACTAACATATTTAATTTATCATTGTCTGGTTATTTTATACTAAACACACTTGTGACATATTTTATACCGGATGAATAAGATAACATTATATTCGTCCGGGTATCCCATCCTTCCGTCATATTCATAAAACAGCATCAACCCATAACCTACTAATTTAATGAATAACATACATTGAGAGATGTGACTAATCCTAAAGTAAACGGAAGAATAATAGAATTAACTAAAATAACAGTATTTATATTTATTTTCTGGATTCCTGTTTTTATCGATTTTCGAATTACTTACAAGTTTTGTATTACTTACAAGGGCTGGTTAGGTTATGGTAGAACATAAGAGAAAATAGCGAGACGGGCGGTACCGCGCCCTTGCTGCCCTGCGAGCGGGTGGGTTCAATTAATGTTATTTCAGACTTTTTTTGTTTACGAAAACCGTAAAAAAGGTACGCGACGACGTGGGAGCGATGCCGGATTATGTGGGATTTTTACCGCACTAAAACCCCCCGGTGGCCGTCCTCAACGCTTGGTGGAGAACTCCGGGATCTCCGATGGAACACAACCGGAGTCCACCGAACGCGATGTCTCTATTGGGCTCTGACCTGGGGGACTTTACGCCCTACGCCTTACGCACTGTACTCCCGCACTCCTGGTGTTTACGACGGTATGCGGCCATACACACCGCCGTCCTTCCCGGGGTTGCTAGCTGCACGAGTTGAGCTTTCACTCTTACCGCTCACAACGCCGGAAGCCCCTTTTAGTAGCCTCTTACGACAGGCAGGGGATACCGTAGCCTTATTCTAGTCCCGGGCCTTCAGGGACAATGTTATTTCAAACCTAACGATTTACGAAAAAAAAAAACATCAAATAAAAATAATTGTTGTTACGCCTGTAAAGGCCGATTGTGTGGTAAGGGAGACATACTTTTCCGAGGCGTTCAAGTTTAGTCCTCAGGGGTAGCAGCGCATCTGTGGCCGACCTCATCATCTAATCCTATCTGGGGCTGATTACTAATGTCCACTGCAGCAGTAGCCACTTACGATCAGGTGGACTGTATGCTTGCTGCTACTCCCATATTATAAAAAAATGCCTTACCTCGTTAACTCGCTAAAGACGACATCTTGTGTCAATAAACAAAATGGGTAAATAAAATTCGTAGTTAATTTTTTCAATTTTTATTAATAATATTTTATAATAAATAATTATTGAAGGTGGTAGAACCCTTTGTGGTTCGACTCCGGCGGCACCACCGCCACACCTATTTCTACCTGCAGCGTTAGGCACTGCTGTGTTCCGGTTTGAAGGGTGTGGTAAGGGAGACAGACTTTTCCGAGGCGTTCCAGCGTAGTCCTCAGGGGTAGTGGCGCATCTGTGGCCGACCTCAGGTAGGAATATCTAATCCTATCTGGGTTCATTACGGATGTCCATGGGCGGCAGTAGCCACTTACCATCAGGTGGACTGCATGCTCGTCTGCTACTCTTATATTATAAAAAAAAAAAAATTAGCTGACCCAGCAAACGTTGTGTTGCCATATAAATAAAAAAATGTTAAGGGTGAACAACCCTTATCACTTTGGGCTATGAAAAATAGATAGTAGCCGATTCTCAGATCTACTGAAAATGCATAAAAATTTGGTGAAAATCGGTAAAGCCGCTTCGGAGGAGTACGGTAACTAACTTTGTGACACGAGAATTTTATATTAGATAATAATATAATTTTGTATTATTTTATCATAAACTGTATAAATTAACATACTAACTTTAATATAAGATATATTTCATCTATTACGGATTGGTGAAGATCGTCCCTAATTTGGATGTATGACTGTAGATTTTCAGTTGGTAAACATATTTTCCAATACATTACGTATGGGAGAATACATTTTCCATTTGCAGTGTTAAATTTGTAGAGAACTCTCTCTGCGCGAGTTTAACTGGCATTTGTCCGGTTTATTTAAATATATCAGATAAGTATGCAGTCCACCTGATGTAAGTGGCTACTGCCGCCCATGGACATCTATAATCAACCCCAGATGATATTAGAATCCTACCTGAGATCACCACAGATGCGCCGCTACCCCTGAGGACTAAGCTGCAACGCTTCGGAAAAGTATGTCTCCCGTACCACACCCTTCAAACCAGAACACAGCAGCGCTTAACACTGCTGTTATTAGACATACATAGGTGTGGCGGTATTGCCGCTGGGATTGAACCACAAAGGGTTCTACCACCTTTTAAAATATAGGAGTAGCGGATGAGTACACATTCCACCGTACGTAAGTGGCTACTGCCGCCCATGGACATCTATAATCAACCCCAGATGAGATTAGAATCCTACCTGAGATCGGCCACATGGGCCGCTACTCTTGAAGACAAAGCTCGGACGCCTCGAAAAAGTATGTCTCCCTTACCATACTCTTCAAACCAGAACACAGCAGCGCTTAACTGCTGTATTAGGCAGAAATAGGTGTGGCAGTGTTGCCGCTGGGATTGAACCACAAAGGGTTCTTCTAATATAAAAATAAGTACTAAATCATGACCAATAAGGCACCATAGTACATTATTAGTTTTATTTCCCCGTATTCATATCGCAATATAGGTAATGTAATATATAGTCCATTAATTTTTATCTCTGTCGGCATCCCATAGTTAGTTGTGTGCAGTAAAATGCATTTTGTGTAAAGTAAAACAACTTTCATCCTTTCCGACGCTTTTTGGCTGAACCGACGTTTTTTATAAGGGGCGTCGCATATTGTTTTCTATACTAATATTATAAAGAGGAAAGCTTTGTTTGTTTGTTTGATTGTAATGAATAGGCTCAAAAACTAATGGACCGATTTTAAAAATTCTTTCACCATTCGAAAGCTACATTATCCACGAGTAACATAGGCTATATTTTATATGAAATATATTTGATAAATAGATTTTGAGGCGGTACAAATTTTGCCGGGTCAGCTAGTTTTAAATAAAATACATTTACCAAAGTAGTCGTCGACTAATTACAGTCCATTACAGTGTTAATTATAGTTACTAATTAGTCTAATTACAGTCCACTTGAAGGTGGTAGAACCCTTTGTGATTCGACTCCGGCGGCATGACCGCCACACCTATCTCTGCCTCATAACAGTAGTGTTAACCGCTGCTGTGTTCTAGTTTGAAGGGTGTAAGGGAGACAGACTTTTCCGAGGCGTTCTAGCTTAGTCCTCAGGGATAGCGGCACATCTGTGGTCGACCTTAGGTAGGAATATCTAATCCTATCTGGGGTTGTACAGATGTCCATGAGCGGCAGTAGTCACTTACCATCAGATGGACTGCATGCCCGTCTGCTATTCCCATATTATAAAAAAAGAAATTGCTGGGCACGAGTCTTATTTCAGATTTAGATAGTATATATTAATAGTGTAATCCGGGGTTGATTACAGATAGCGATAGTCGGCAGTACCCACTTTCCATCAGGTGTAAGTAGGTTAAGTCCGCGCCAAACTGCTAGTCCGCTCTGAAGTTGTTGCGATTACAATTTGCTATGGCGACGCGATTCATTTCTATATTCAGAGCGGACTAGCAGTTTTACGCGGAATTTCCATACTGCATGTTTGTATGGTACTTTAAAGTCACACCAATTAAACCAGTATACAGCAGCCCTATATTGTTGTAAGTTATAAGCCAGAGATGATAACATAATGTAGTTATGGAACCAAGAATTATTTAGTTACTTTTAATTTTTTTTAGTATAAAATATAAAGTTTTGAAAGGAATAGACTAATGGATCGAGGTTCAAATTCTAGAAGTGCGTATTAGAAATTAATCATGACTTTCTTAAAACGTAAAGGAAAACATCCTGAGGAAACCTGCACCGTGCACTCCTGAGAAATCTAAAAAGAGATATCAATTCGTCCTCGACTAGCGCGGTGGAATAGAGCCTAAACCGCTCTCTGAGAGGACACCCGTGGAGGTTAGTGGTCCGCCTCGCACGCTCAATGTATGAGCGGGCGGACGCCGGACCATACTCCCATTTAAAGGGGTTCGCGCCCCTATACGATCGACCACCTGCGAGGCGCCCGCTCCCGCTTCCAGGGTTGGTAGCCTCCGACCATCAGGGGACCGTCCGCTCGATAACGACGCGACAAGTACCGAACCACCCACTTAACAGTGGGGTTGGTTTATTTTTAATACTTCTTCACTATATTATAATGTATCAAATAACATTGTATTATTATGAATAAGTACTAGGAATCCGGGGTATTTTACCAACCGAGAATCTGCCAGCGTGGCGGAGCGGTCACCATACAGGTCTGACGCGCGAAGGGTCCCGGGTTCGATCCCCGGCCAGACAGATATCTAAATGATGAATTTAGATTTCTGTTTCTGGGTCTGGGTGTTTATGCATTTGTCTCTGTGTGTCCATGGCACTAACATGGCACCAACGATACAGGGAATCCTAGTGTGGTGTGAGCGTAGAAAGCATTTATCCCGGGCAACGAGAGAACCCTCGAGAACCGAATTTCCTGCCCACCGCCCTTATGTTGACAACGCCGCAATGTGTGCCCGGAGGGTAAGACGTTCCTCGTATGTCTTTTTTTATAATATAGGAGTAGCAGACGAGCATGCAGTCCACCTGATGGTAAGTGGCTACTGCCGCCGATGGACATTTGTAATCAGCCCCAGATAGGATTAGATATTCCCACCTGAGGTCGACCACAGATGCGCCGCTACCCCTGAGGACTAAGCTGGAACGCCTCCGAAAAGTCTGTCTCCCTTACCACACCCTTCAAAACGGAACACAGCAGCGCCTAACACTGCTGTTATTAGGTAGAAATAGGTGTGGCGGTGGTGCCGCCGGAGTCGAACCGCAAAGGGTTCTATCACCTTTAAAATGTCTGTCTGAGACCCGTGCCCAGCAGTGGGACCGGTAGTTGATGACACCCAAACCATTTACATCATCATCATCATCATCAACCCATTACTGTCCCTCTGCTGGGCACGGGTCTCCTCTCAGAATGAGAAGGATTAGGCCATAGTCCACCGCGCTGGACAAGTGCGTATTGGTAGACTTCACATACCTTTGAGATTTTTTTTTATAAATCTCTCAGGTATGCAGGTTTCCTCACGATGTTTTCCTTCATCGTTTAAGCAAGTGATAATTAATTTCTAATACGCACATAATTTTGAAAATCAGAGGTGCGTGCCTGGGATTTGAACCTCGGACCCCTCGATCGAGAGGCCGCGTTTCTTAACCACTAGGCTATCGCTGCTTTCTTTTACATAAAGGATATTATTTCTAATACAAAATACCCACAATGTGCGGACTTCCCAATAAACATGAAAAGACACCGTCCTATCACTGAAACTATTATTGCTTATCAGTAGATAAAGCAATTAATCGTCTGAATAACAATTCTTCCTTAAACAATATTTTAATCAATTTGCAATGTGCGAAAACAATATCGCCCTTATTACGTTGCGATAAAAGTTTTTTTTATGATTTTTCGATAATCCAATCGCAATTTTACGTGTTTTTGATTTCTGCGCGAGTATAAATACTTAGCTTTGGATTGATGGGATCAGTTTGTGGCTTACTTCCATAGTTCATACAGTGAAATATTTTGTGAAAAAATCCACTAATAATGTTCGGTATGTATTTTTAAATTGTAAACAATAGTTCGATTATTATTAGATTAGCTTGACAGTGACCGAGTGTAACGCCTGTTATTGATAATCGATCTATCCTGTCTTTGCTACATTTCGCAATCGATTGACATTTAGCAATTTCTTTATACAAGACATTGTTCAATTTCGTATTGTAGAAGGTAAAAACTTGGATAGATTGAATATTAATAACGGATGTTAAGTATCAGGATCAAAGGAATCCAGATTCAAATCCTTAAACATCTTTATAAAATTTTGTGCATAGTAGGTAATTATAATTTTCTTTAATAGTGAAGAATGTAAGATTATTGCAATATTTTCAAATATTTTAGAAGTCTAGTAATTTATACATAACTAGGTGATCATACAGTCACTGACCATCAGGTGAACTACATGCTCATTAAGTTTTCAAAAAATCTTTACATACTAATATGACAGAGTAGAATCTTAAAACAATTCTCATTTATAAACTTTCGTGTGTGAAGTCTGTCCATCATGTAGAAGGCTTCAAGAAAATACATTTAAATTTAAATATCTATTTATTTACATTCAAAATTTTTACATCAATGCAATCACCACTATCCATGTCCAAATCCTTGGGAGTTGAATTACCTGAAAAAAAAAAAAAAAATGTTTTTTTTAATGTTATTTTTATCACAAACTTTATTCAAAGTATATAATTAATTCCTTTTATTTATAACACTAATGTGGTGAGCGAGCATGCAGTCCACCTGATGGTAAGTGACCACTGCCACCCATGGGCTGATAACTCCAAAGGCTTCTATAAGAAACTAATCACAGATATATTGTCACTGAGTACTAAGAAAGTCACCTCATACATAAATCATCCACACCTGCGCACCGATAAGTGGAAGTATTTATTTCTACCTAATAACAGCAGTGTTAAGCGCTGTTTGGTTTGAAGGGTGACATACTTATCCGAGGCGTTCCAGCTTAGTCCTCAGAGGTAGTGCATCTGTAGCCGACCTTACATAGGAATATCATATCTGCAGTTGATTTTACGTCCATGGGCGACAGCTTACTATCAGGTGGACAGCATGCTCGTCTGCTACTCCTATATTAAAATAAGTATATCCTTACCTCTAATGGTTTCTCCGTCAAACTCAAATCTCAAGTTAGCAATCGGTAGTTCTAAATGTTCAGCGCACTTTATTAACGCTACTTGTAGCTTGTCTTCTCTGCCAATACCAACTACGTACGGTTGCTTCCTACCTTGGCACTGAAACTTTAGTTTAAAGCCATGTATTACTGTCTCCGTTGTTTCTTGCAACAACGATGTGCTCGTTACCCCACCGTCTATAAACTTAACGAAGCTGTAGTCTATTGAATCTGGCGTATCGTCTGGTTTTAATATATTATTGTTGTACAAAAATAATAACTTTTCTTTACTAACGCCTTCCCTTTCAGAAAAGAAGTCAAATATTTGTGATAGCTTTTGTAGTTTACGAATTTTGAATTTAACTACTTCGAGGCTTTGCCACAAAACTTTAACGGAGAGTTCCTCGTTGTCTATCGATGTGTCTAAATCGTTATTAATTGTTTTTTCCGGAGTGTTTTTGAATAGTGCTATATCTTCGGATGCATCGAGGTATTCATGTGTATTGCCAATGTTATAGGTTGGGATGGAAGAAGATAATCTTTGCGATAAATTTTGGCGTCTGGTCCGTCTAGGTAATTCGGGTGTATCGAGACTAATCGGTGAATTATTAGCCCTTCCTCGCCCCTGTCTTCCGCGAGATCTGCCTCTAACAGGTTGAAAGGAGGGTACCTCAGGAGTGGTTGGGGTGCTCGATTTACCCCGACCACGCCCTCTTTTAGAGTTTCCAGAACCTCTAGTCCCTTTCTTAGCCCCTCGGCCCCTCTTTCCTGTAGTTGTCGGTAAAATATTATCGATATAATTTACACCTTTTTTTCTCTTGCCTCTCCTGGACGGAGCAGTTTCCACTAATGGACCGTTAAGAAATAAGTCTGTTGAATCGTAATTTTTTGTTCTATCGTCAACTGCACTTGGAGGTTTTGAGGCACTGTAGGTATCAGACACTATTACTACGTCGTCATTCGGAAAACTGCTTGTTATACTACGTGTATAAGGTCTTCGATTTTCGTACGATTCAGATACTAATATCACATCTTCATCGTTAGAACTGTTACCAATTGTCGAATTATATTCCAAGGTGTTTTGTTGAGCGCGTAATATCCTTTTATTTCTCTCCAGCCGCTGAAAAATCTTATCTGGACTGTCGTCATCTGAGTCGGATGATATTAACATAATTTTATATCTAATAATCACGAAAATAAGATTTTTTGTTTAAAATGATTCACAATTGTTATTGCGGAAGCGCGAATAAGTGACAGTTGACGTCAGACAGACAATTATTGGTTTTCACTTTTTTCTATGGCTTCATGTCATTTGCACTTGCAAAACAACAAACAGCTTTCAGATTACCCATCTAAAAAGATAAAATATTATTATTGTGTATATTAAAACTCAAAATGATATAGCTAAATGCACATAAATAACATGTGACGTTGTTTAATGACACTAAAAATATATCTATATTCATATATTATTCTATTAACAGTGATATTGAAGTGAATAAATATTTTATTTATGAGATGAGAAATGAATAATTTAAAATCTTACATAGTTTCGAGCCGGATACTTGTTGAGTAATGAATTTAAATTGATAAACATATTTGATTTTATCAAAAGATAATATTACTTTCATTATACCGCTGACGCGTGAGATATTTATTTGTCATTAACTTAATTAAACGTGACTGAATTACATTCAGAAAACAATTATTTTAATTAGTAATCTTCTAAGATGAGCCGTGTTTATTAATATCTCATAAAAATACCGATCGAACATTTTTTACCACGCTTTTATTAGCTTGACCTGTACTTATGTATGTGACGGAATCTTTGAACTCCATTTTTACCCACTTTGAACGGTCTGATTAATTTAAAATTTTGAACAATTATCAAGAACCGATGACAATACACGATTTTAATAATTTTATCCTATTTCCTCATCAGGATTATCAGAAATCAGCATTAACGATTTTCCTTCTGCGATTTTAGCGGGGTTTTTAGTTTTTAAACTATGATTATTAAGAAAAACAGAATTAAAAAATCTTTATTATATTAAAGATAGAAGGATCATGCATGGTTTAAATTGTTGCCTTATATAGAACCTCCTTTTCGAAGTCGGTTAATGATATTTAACTCGGATCCTGACAACGAGTATCATTAATATCATGTATTTTTTTTTATAAATAGAAATAATAGATAAATTTATAAATAGATAATTTTTCTATGACGTCTAAGGGCAAAGATAACGTTATCAAGGTATAGGAAAAGATTAAATAAATAATAGGTATCAAGAAATATTGAACTTGAGTGGCTACTTATATGTACAGATAATATTATGAGTACCCTTTCATAAAGTTATGACGTGTAAAATAAACTTAGAATAAAGAAAATAGTAAATAGTGCCTTCATTTATTTATATTCAAAAATCTACCCCAGGATGCATCAAATATTACAATATAAATCAATTGTAGAGTTACTTAGTATTCCTTTTATAAATAGTCGTATTTCTTAATATTTTAAAATGTAGTGTTCCATTACTTTAATAACATACAAAGTTACATAAAATGATGTAGTAAACGTTATAATTATTATGAAGGGAGCCGAAATGGTAACAATATTGGTGCCACATAACTAGTATGGTGCGTATTATATATTTGTATGATCTGAGTATATATAATAAAGAATGTGCTATGAGCTGTAATTTCCTATAAAATAGTTATTCACAGAATTATTAACTAGTATTATTTGATTTATCACGTTATAATTTGCCTTGTGTGACTTAAGAATATACTCAGCCATGGTTTTGTGCAAAAATATTAGAATCAAAGGTTGGTAACACTGAAGAGGTTTTCTTTATTTTTTTTAAGTACTAACTTCTTAGACGACGAAAATTTTTCATTATGCCAATGTATTTAATATTGCATAAAAATTATGTAAAAATAAATTAACGAATATGAATATTAAATTGGATCAGATGATTTTAGGCTTCAACATTTGATGTTTGCGATAATAAATTATCTTGGTAGATCTAAGATATTATTGATTTATTATTGAGTATTATCTACAAATCACGTTGTGTCGTGTATTCAAAATGTATATATATTCATTAATGTTATATCTCTTACGCACATAAAAATAAAAACTTTTAGCATTTAGTCTACCATATTGCATACGTGCATTAGTAAACTTCATACATTTTTAAGATTTTTAATAATTATCGAAATATTAATCTACACATGGTCAATACTAATATAATTTAATTAAATTTTACATACTTACAATGGTAATAGAAATACACTAATTAGATACGTGAAATCAAACATGTATAATAATGATTATTACAGATACCTAATCATTTAATCATTGTTTCTGATTGCTATCTATTATTCGTTTTGCACGGAAAATTTCGTAGAATCAATTAATATTTCTATTTCAATATCCTAATGAGGGAAAAACCGTCATTACATCATTAGTTTTGACTTTGTCTTTAAATGAAAATATATTAAACGCTTTCTACACTCATAGCCCCACACTAGGATTCCCTGTGCCGTGGGTGCCATGGACACACAGAGACAAATACACAAACACCCAGACTCAGAAACAGAAATCTAAATTCATCATTTAGATATCTGTCTGACCGGGAATCGAATCCGGGACCCTTTGCGCGTCAGACCGGTATGGTGACCGCTCCGACACGCGGGTCGTCAACATCAACATCAATCCAACATTGATGGAAAAACATCTAATTACACGTTATAGGTAAATAAGGTAAGTCGGTCGAACTTTATTGTGTCACAAAACATTCAAAGTAGAACACAATTGCACCACTGCTGGGCACGGGTCTCCTCTCAGAATGAGGATTAGGCCATAGTCCACCGCGCTGGACAAGTGCGTATTGGTAGACTTCACATACATTTGATTTTTTTTAATTTCTCAGGCATTCAGGTTTCCTTGCGATGTTTTCTTTCATCGTTTAAACATGTTACTTCGCTAAATCAGAGGTGGGATTTGAACCTCGGACACCTCGATCAAATTCATTAGATTATAAACCTAGATTAAAAACTGTCATAATATTCCTTTTATCATTAATTAATTCCATTCACTTAGTAAAACTTGTCGATTTAAATCTATTGTATCAATATTGCATCGTTGCATCGCATCGTATGTGCTTATGACGTCATAATTCATACTTAACGAATTAAATGACTTGTCTCTATTTAAGTAAGTGATCTAAAGAAAATCTAGGCACCTCTAATTTTTCTATGTGCTTAAACAGTGAAGAAAAGTATCGTGAGGAAATCTATACACCTGAGATTTTATTAAAAAAGTTTTATAAAGTGTGTGAACTACGAACTAACAATTCGCAATTGGCCAGCTCGGTGGACTATGGCCTTAACCCCTCACTCTGAGTGGAGACCGTCTTTTTCGTCATCAACCCAATACTGTCTCACTACTGGGTACGGGCCCCCGCTTAGAAGGATTAGGCCATAGTCCACCGCGCTGAACAAGCGCATATTGGTAAACTTTAGTAACCTTTGAGAAAATTTTAGATCTCTCAGGTAAGTAGGTTTCCTCACGATATTTTCCTTCACCGTTAAACCAATTAATATTTTTTAATTCAGACATAATTTCGAAAAAACAGAGGTGCACAGGTTTTGAACTTCAGACCCTCGAGGGGTCGAGATTCAACCATTAGGCTCTCACTAACTCTTGCATTAGTATTATTTATTACTTTATTTTTATATTTTACAACAAAGCTTGTGAAAACAGATTAACTCCTTGATCATGAAATAGTAGAGCATTGACTCGTTTCGAAAGAGAATATCAGTGCTACAGTACATCTGTTAGTATAAATCATGATAAAGTTATAGCAATTAAAATTATCAGCAAATAACGTATGATAACCGGCGAATGTTACAAGAATATTGGATTATTCATGCGACAAAGTTATCAAAGACAAGACTAATAAAAATCTGTGGCTAAGGTTTCCAAAATTAATTAGTCTTTTAACTAGGGAAATATTATAATTACTATTTCGCGCCAAAAATCCGCCGTTTCGATTTTTCTTTCTAACACCTATCTAAGGACACTCGGGTCATTTAGATGAATATAATGACACCTTAATTGTCGAAATTCATCCAGCCGTTTGTTAGATCCGACCAAATAAAGAAAGACAAACATACAAAATACGCGCGAAAAACATAACCCTTCCTTGGCAGTCGGGTAAAAACACGCTTAATAAAAATATAGCCTTTGCTACTCTCATTTGAGACGAATACAACGATATGTCATATGTTAATCCGTCAAGCCGTTTGTGCTGCAGCGTGACAAAGAATGATATATACAGACACTCGAAAAACATTACCTTCCACAGTATTTTATTATAATATAGAAAGTGGCTATTGCCGCTAATATTACATATATTCATCAACCCCAGATAAGATTAGATTCGTATCTACGGTCGGCCACGAATGTTACTCCTGAGGACTAAGTAGGAACTCGGATAACCATGTCTCCCTTACCCTTCAAAACAAAATACTAAAGAAGCCTCTATTAATACCTTTTGTTATTTAAGACAAAACTGAAAAGTCACAAACCATAAATAACATAAATCATCATTTAAAAATGAATCAGTGTGATAATGATAAAATGATATTAATTATTGCAATGATAACGACGTTGACTAATCTTTCCAAATCTCCCGACAAGGATATTCATTATTTATCATTAATCCTAATTAGTTATTGTTGTTAATGATGTGATTATCATCGTTCACTACTGTTGGCAATGAATTCCAATAACAGATTAAAATAACAGTCCACTTGATGGTAAGTCACTGCTGGATTTGTAACCAACTCGATATAAAACAATTACCGAATCACCCCCTCAACAGGGGGATGATAGAAATTTTTAATATTTGTTCATTATTTTATTATGTTTTAAATAACATTATATTATTGTGAATAAATATCAAGAATCCGGGGGGTATTTACCACCTGAGAATCTGCCCGGGCAAAGAGGGTATCCTCGAGACCCGAATTTCCTGCCCACCGCCCTTATGTTGACATTGCCGCAATATATGTGCGCCCGGAGGGTAAGACGTCCCAGCGATAGATAGATATAAAACAGGATCTACCTGAAGCCGATCACATGTTGCCACGTAAGGACTAAGGTCCTCATATGTAAGTCAGTGATCCACACCCTACCACCAACGCAGAACTGCTTCAGGCTAGAAATAGGTGTGATACTGATTCTTTAAAAGATTTTTGGTTTTTTCGACGACTGTGTCACCGTTTTAAGATGCCAATTATATTTTACTAGGTTTCCCGGTAAACCAGATCTTAATCATCAAATCTGTCCTTTGGTTAAGACATTGTAGGCATAAAACTTTCAATAACTGTTCCATAACAATATTTCTTTTGTCCACAGCCAAAATCCTCCCCATCTTCGTGCTCTTTGTGGCCACCCATCAGGCTACGGTCCCCGAGGCAGAAAACCACTTGGCAGGTATTGACCCCAACACCCTGTCATGCGACCCCCTAGGAAAGGTAACTACTAACTATTTTTTTTTATAATATACGAGTAGCAGACGAGCATGCAGTCCACCTGATGGTAAGTGGCTACTGCCGCCCATGGACATCTGTAATCAACCCCAGATAGGATTAGATTCCTACCCGAGATTGGCTACAGATGCGTTGCTCCTGAGGACTATGTTGGAACGCCTCGGATAATGTCTCTGCTCCCACACCCTCTAAACCAGAACACAGCAGTGTTGAGCGCTGGTTATTGGGCAGAAATACATAGGTGTGATTGTGGTGCCGCCGGAGTCAAACTACAAGCACTCTACCTTCAAGGTAGATATGGTGCCTCCGTCGTACCATGAAGGTTGTATCGTCCACGTAAGATACCAAGTATCACTTCTACAGATATATTTCACCTTATAATAATAATAATATACTTTATTGCCTCAATATACATTTTAAAAAAGGGGAAAGATTTACAAAATTTACAGAAAAAAAAACCATATAAGTAGTTGTAGAGGCAAAAGGAGGTGACTCAGCGTTTGCTGACACAGAGTCAGGGTTCTGTGCAGCGCTGTTTTTCAGCCACATCCCTGTCCCTCAGATGTTAAGCGGGAATAAGTGACCGCTATTTCTAGTATTACAATCTTAATTTTCAGATCCACTTGCTGCTGCCCCATTTTTACGACTGCTCCAAATTCTACAAGTGTGCTCATGGTGAGGAAGTCGAGTTCGAATGCGCCCCCTTCGGCCTCTTCTTCGATTTTGAACTGCAGGTAATTGACCATTATCATTTATTTTTCACTTCTGCAATCAACGATATGATTAGATTCCTATCTGAGATACGTTGCTACCCCTGAGGAGTAAATTTGAAAGCCTCATAAGTATGTCTTACCACACTCAAAGCGACACAGCAGCGCTTAACATTGCTGTTATTGTGTAGAAATAGGCATGACAGTTGTGTCGCTAAGGGTTCTACCACCTTCATATTAGTCGTACAGCATCGACAGTGAAGATACTACTCAAGCTTAATGGCTTAAGTGGTGGTAGTTAAAAATTAAGACCCCCCAACCCCAGGTCAAAATAAATAAACGCTTTCTACACTCACAGCCCGACATTAGGATTCCCTATATCTTGGATGCCGTAGACACACACAAAGACGTATACACAAACAACCAGACCCAGGACAGATATCTAAATTCATTATTCAGATATCTGTCTCGCCGGGGATCGAATCCGGAGCCCTTTGCGCGTCAAACCAATATTTTAATTAACTATTTACAGGTACACTACTATTTATACTCTTATTAGCGAGCTTAAGTCTGAATTTGTGCGGTATTCAATATTTGAATAATTTCAGACCTGCAACTGGCCCTGGGCTACCAAATGCTGGCTCCGTGATGCCCCCGAAGTGGAGGGCTCCGGCGAAGAGGAGTACAACTGGCTCTCTGGGAAGGACTCTGGTAAACACTAAGCCTCTCCATCTATCAGGCTGTATCATGCTGTCGAGATTACCACGTCATAATCATTCAATTTTCGACTCCTAGAATAAGCTAAGTGATATTGTCAAGAATTTGTATATGATCTTGTTGATGTATCAATAAATCTATTTAAATAAATATATACCCGAAAACCATTTATCATTATAGCTCATGTTGGTGTATCAATAAACTGTATGAACAATTATAAACCTAATTCCATTTCGTAACCTACATCCAATTACATACTTACATTCAATTTTATATTGTTTACGTACCATGTAATTATTAATAATCATAATTTGAAAATACGTTGAACATATTTCACTCTCTCCACATATCTTCTCTACGAACTTAAAATACATAGCATTTGTTACGAATTCATTTGAAATATCATCCCCTCAAGGGTTAAGAAGGTAAAAATCATTAATATCCGAATATTAGCCACTAAGGTTATACATTTTCGAGTTCATTTTGAAAAAGTCTAAGAAATATATTAATTTGAATATTATTATTCTGGTTCAACTGTATAAGGGGATAAATAAGGGTTGAAAATTTGTTTCGTACATCACAATACCATTACCACAAACATGAAACATAACATAACATTACTATTGCCATAAAGAGTTTGAAATAACAACAGATAACATCATTTTCACAAAGTGATAATAGTTTACCCATTTATCACCTTCAAACTTATATTTGAAAATCACATTCCGTATGAAATAAGCAAAAACTTAACAATCCATTTAATAAATCAACTCCTTAGGGGTTGAAGAGGGTAAAAGTTGTTAAAAATGCTAAATCACTATGAAATGTTACAGTCCGTATTTAACTACTTATTGAGATCAATATTATTTTATAACAAACTATGCAAAAAACACTAATTTTGTTAGTATTTGAACTACTAGAAAGAGACTAAGTAAATTAAGACACCAACTTTAAGAGGATAGATATGGGAAGAAAGTTTAACTAAGTAGTTTCTGTAATATTAAAACTAACCTACATACATAGCCTTATTATTCCTAGGTAGAGACCCAATAAAGAAGTAACTCTAGAACCACTTCAAAACTATCTGGGATAAACCGGAACCACTCGGTAGTAGGCTAGATACAGGACTAGGTACATAATAAAAATCATTCCTCTTCTTTGATTTCTAATGGCGGACGGGATACATAAGATACAAATTTTGCAGTCATTAAATATACCAAGGGGCAAGTAGGCCAAGTGGGTTACTTAGGCCGTAGCCACTTAGCCCTTAGGGGCGAGTTTTGGGAGAAGGGGACTAATTGTTCCGGTCCGTTGCTTAAGATTTCGCAAGGGTTTGAACCACTAATTCCATTCGCTTACTGCAGCTTCAACCCAAAATAAAAACTCCTAACAAAAACTCTTTGGTATAACTCTGTCAAATCTGACATCGCCGCTATACCAACTTCATCCATCAATTCACGCTTATACATATCTCATTATATGCATCGTCAGCCAATTACCATACATACATACATTAGTTTTTTCCTGTCACGAGGGCGTGTGCCTATCCCATTCTCACTTTTCCTGTCATAAACGCCACATGCGCAGTGCCAGAAATTTCCACACTCACGGACACAAGTCCGCGTGACAAGAAAAATTACACATTTATACATTAGTTTAAGATAATTACGGGAGTCGTATCCCGTGATCCTTTTTTAAAGGTTAATTTGACTGTAGTGGCAACAAAAGGTTTTGACTGACAGCAGCACTCCACATCTATTTAGTTAATGGTTACTGCCGCTTATGGACATCTGTTAAGGCAGCAATGACCTGGGTTGGTCATTACTGCCTTAAGAGTTACATACGACCTGCATAGCGGAGTTACCATACCATGACACGCAAGGTACCGGGATCGATCCCCAATCAGTCAGACATCTATAATGAATTAAGATTTCTGTTTTCGGCCTGGGTTTTTGTGTATAATATACGTCCTTGGCACCCACAGGAAACCCTAGTGTGTGTAGCAAGTGCCCATGAGACTTGCGTCCTTGCTAAAACCTGTTACTCCTTACAGCTGATGCACCAAGCCTCATCGGACCAGCGCCACCCAATAGCGTAAGATCCATGGAAGTCCAGCCCCAGAAGTTTAACTCCAACATTGTGCTCAACTGCTTGAGAGCCGACTCTGCCGTCAGAATGGAGCCTTACAAGTAAGTGTGTCAACTTGGTGGTAAGGCACTGGTGGTGGACATCTGTTAACTTTATATGTTTTTTTTTTTATAATATAGGAGTAGCAGACGAGCATACAGTCCACCTGATGGTAAGTGGCTACTGCCGCCCATGGACATCTGTAATCAACCCCAGATAGGATTAGATATTCCCACCTGAGTTCGGCCACAGATGCGCCGCTACTCCTGAGGACTAAGCTGGAACGCCTCGGAAAAGTATGTCTCCCTTATCACACCCTTCAAACCAGAACACTGCAGCGCGTAACACTGCTGTCATTAGGTAGAAATAGGTGTGGCGGTGGTGCCGGCGGAGTCGAACCACAAAGGGTTCTAACACCTTCAAAAACAGAACAGGAACAGGGATGCGCCTGTCTGTAGGACATCTATCCTGTCATTCTGTCCAGCACATCTGTGGCAACACATCTGTCCTGACATTATGTCCAACATCTTAGTCCTCAGGAGTCCCTGAGGGCTCAGATGGTTGTAGTCAATCAGTCAGCATTCACGCTCTTCCACTGAAGCGTAAAGCTTCACTAGAAATAAGCTTATAGCAGCGTTAAGCGCTGCCGTGTTCTGGTTTGAAGGCGTGGAAAGAGATACACTCTTCCGAGGCGTTCCACCTTAGTCTTTATGTATGGGAACGCATTTGTGAGCAACCCTTGATACGGATCTTATCTGGGATTCATTAAAGATGTCCATTAGCGGCAGTAGCCACTTTCCGTTGTGGACTGCATGCTCGTCTGCTACTCTTATTAAGTACATAAAAAAAGAAATATGAATAGTATTTTATTCAATGATTAGATTCTTACCTGAACTCCTATAGTAGCGCCGCTACCCCTGAGAACTAAGCTGGACTGCCTCGGAAAAGTATTTCTCCCTTAGCTTCAAACCAGAACACAGCAGCGCTTAACACCGCTGTTATTAGGCAGAAATAGATGTGATGGTGGTGCCGCCGGAGTCGAACCACAGAGTGTTCTACCACCTCGTATGGATTAATACTTACTTTATATATATTTGACGACCCGTATGACGGAGTGGTCGCAAAACCGTTCTGATCCGCAAAGGATCCCGGGTTCGATTCCCGGCCAGACAGACGTCTGCATGATGAATTTGGATATCTGTTCTGGGTCTGGGTGTTTGTGTATTCGTCTTTGAGTGTGTGTCCATGACACCCACGATACAGGGAATCCTAGTGTGGGGCTGAGTGTAGAAAGCGTCTAATTTTTGTCCCCAGGGGCGACTGCCAACGTTACTGGCGCTGCGAGAACGGAGTCCCAAAGACCGCGTACTGCTCGGATGGCCTCTTCTTCAACGAGAAGACCCAGCAGTGCGACTTCGAAGCCAACGTCCTCTGTGAAGTCCAACAGGAGGATGAACTCAAAACTGAGTTCATTACCTACACGAAATAGACCAATCTCCAAAAAGACCATTGAATGTTACAATTCTAGACCGTAGCGTGCAAAAGCCAGAGGACTGTTTTTTTGTTGAAAAGCGTTCTATTAAAATGCTAATGACATTTTTAGGATTCTGTGCCCAATCCAAAAATGGAACCTGTTATAGTCCGCGCCAAAATGTTAGTCCGCTCTGAATATAGAAACGAATCGCGTCGAATAGCAAACTGTAGATTTTATTAGCGGGATGAAGACAGCGCGAGACCCCTCCCCGCACCCTCCGCTGCCCGCTCTCGCCCGCGGGTACATAGCTGCGTTAGTGTGCCCTTACGTTGCTTTGGAGTATATGCTTGTAGTTGTGCGCAACAAGTTCAGAGCGGACTAGCAGTTTGGCGCGAACTATACTAAGGTTTGCTATCTGTCATATGGCTATATTACATCCTCTATCAAAATTATAAAAAATTGCATCGTCTGACTTTTGCAACTTTGTAACTTTTGAATGGACTAAAAGTTTTATTGAGCTAACCTCAATTGATAAGTGGTAAAATAACTAGGAATTATTATAACAACAAAATTGGCTGCTTAAAAATAATTAATTGAAAAGGTTTAAGGTACTTAGGCTACATGTTATTCAATTGTTGTACAATTATATCTTATACAATTTCAACGAATCCTACGACACTTCATATTTTTGATGTTCATATTTCATTCATATTGAAATAACATTGATCTTATATTTATTCTGATTGTATATTCTATTTTAACATTAATTGTTTGATTTTATTAAATTTGATGTTAATAAGGATAAAATCCATCAAGCCGTTTTGGTTGCAGGGGTTGCCAACGAATCAGACATCCATACATACATACATATATCCATACATACACCCATACATACATACGTCCATTCGGTCATAAAACATTACTATCAGTCAAAATGAAGCAGGCTTACTGTGTATTTGTATTTTAAATGTTTCAATTTAAATATCATAAATCCTATAGTTCATCATAATTCATTTATCGTACTTACAATTACATACATATCATTCAACTTTAATTATCATCATCGTCATCAACACATTACTGACCTACTCTAATACAAAATGTATACATATGTATACATTTGTATGGGTAAATGTATACATTTTAAGCAGTTGCATTTTGTTTTTATAATAATTAACAATTTTAAAGTTTTTTTTACACGAAAAAGAGTTTTTTTGGAACTTTATTAAATCAAATTACGGTTAGTCCGCCATTATATTACTTTATCTTCAGATTTTTATGAAGCCGAAGTCTCCGTTGGTAAATCAATGTTAATATTTATAATATGGATCTGTTAACTCATGTCATAGATGTATAGTACAAAATGTCATTCAACTCATGTACAATATTTATACACTACAATATTAATAATAACGTTCTTAATGATGTAAATATTTGACTCGAGAACTTCACTAGTTCAACTTAGATATTCAAAGAATTTCACAATGCACATATCTATTTATCTATCTGAGGCACTATCCGCAACTCGTTATGAGATAGTGCCTCTAGCATTTCTGAATCACGCTATCGAAGTTTTCTAAACATCCAGCATATATACAAGTTCCTAAATGAATATGTAAGAATACTGAAACACAGTACATATCCTTAGCAAAAGCTTTCTCTGCCAAGGATATATTTATTTATCTTTCCAAATAATTTTATTATCAATTGTGGTTAGTTCATTAAAATCTGTTATATAATTGATTAACTACGACAGCATTAGAAGTAATCTCTAGTACTCTATTCTATCCGCGAAAACACGTCCGCTCTGTGCCGCGGTCGATCATGAACTGCGGTAAATCAACGTCTATGCGCGTCGCAGGAAATGACGTCATTTATTGCTTTTCATTTGCTATTTATCCGTTGTTAAAAAAGTAAAGGAATCGCTTAAATTATCCACAGATAACATATTTTTATATTCAGCCAGTAAAGTTGATTAAATTTATGTATTTGTCGGGTTAAATTGTCGATTTTACAAAAAAAAAAAAATTAACTATTTATGTATATTCTGTAAGTTATTTTTACAATAAAATGATTATTAGATAAATGTTGTCTGTTACTTGCCCCTGATTCGTTGATGTTATAAACAAATAATGTAGATAATAAATAAAACGCAATTTGAAAATATATGTAGGGAAAAGATGATTAGGACATTAAGGGGAACAGTAATTCAGTAATAATAAAATTAGTTATCATAGTCAGTAAGTCTACTATATAGCAAAATAACCATAGCGAGGGCTAGGACAGTCTATTGAAACAGACAGCGATCCGTGCACCGAGACGCATCCAAACCAAATGCGTCCTGATCAAGTGCTTCAACCCTTTTTATAGGAAGAGCAGGTAAAGTAATCAGGTAGATGGGTCATAAGGCGATAAGGAATGTCGTCCGGTGCAGGTGCCGCCAGCATCTGGTATTACGTCATCCGCTTTCAACGCCTAGACCTGCCCCCGACATATATTTTTGATTGATGACGACTTTTGTGTTCTATTTATGCTATCTATCTCGCTTAAATATTATAAAGAACGAGTGAGAAGGAAATAGAAATGTTGATTTCAAATCCTTTTGGAAATAGGTAATATATATTCTTTTTTAATATAAAAATAGCAAACTTCAGTCTAGTAGTCTACTTGATGGAAAGTATCCACTGTCTCCCATGGACATCTATAATCAACACGAGATACCATTAGAGTCCCATCTGAATTCATCAACAGTTGCCTTATCTCTGATCCAATATTTGGCCTATCGAAGATCGAAACATGACAATTTCCGCCTATTGCATTACATAGACATTGTCAACGTTCGATCTTTTTTAGCTCAAAATAGATAGATTGAATATTAATAATTGGCGTAAATTGGAACGCCTCGGATAAGTTTGTCGTCCCAAATACGTATGTAAATATATAGAAGTAAAAAGTTTAAATCAAAGATAGAATTTAACTTATTTCCTGCTTAATTTTATTTGTATTATAAAGAAACCTTCATGGTTTAATAATATGGTTTATTTTTAACTGCAATGATAACTATTGTTCAGTACGAGTATTAGAACGGTCTTGTTTTTATCAAGGTTAACAGTAACTGTAGTATAATGTCATTGTCGAACTAATTGCATTTAACATTCCAACGCTTGCAGGTCATGCAATCCATCAGATGGTGTACAGGCTTAGATAAGTATAGATATCTCACCGCCTTGTAATTGAAGGAAGCCATTAAATGGCTTAAACGACTGACAATTATGTCAGACATTTAATGGCTTTCATGGTGTAATTTACGCGGAACAATGCCGAAATGCGCAGTTAGGTGGTGCGAAAACACGAAATCCAAGAAAAAGTGCGGAGAAATATCGTTTGATTCGTAAATGATCTAAAAACTACATTTTTTAATATTCTTAAAACATGAAAATAGATGAAAATGTGGATAATTTAAATTGTCAAAACTGGTTACATTGTCTTGTTAGGAGTGAGTAATCTTTACTAATCTATGTCTGCAGGTCGAGCTCTCCACCTGATGATAAGTTGTCTCATCTTAAACATACATACATTTCAAATCTTTAACTCGAATATAAAGCGCATATTTTATGGTAGAACGTTTTATGGGTCGCCTCCGAAGCAGGGCTTAATTTAGAGTCATGGAGGCCCTGGAACAACGAACGAGTTGTCCCTAATTATTTTCTGAATTAAAATATATTTTTATCAAGTCTTTCAAAAATTAACTGCCAAAAATAAAATTCTTCCCACACTGAAAAACAGACACGTCAAAAATTTTTTTCCCTCTATTGTAGAGGGTCCTCTTGTGGAGGCCGTGGCGCAGAAGGTCAGCTTGCTCTTCCCTATGTCCGGCCCTCATCCGGAGATGCTACCGCCGCACCTATTTCTGCCTAATAACAGCAGTGTTAAGCGCTGCTGCGTTCTGTTTTACAGGGTGTGATAAGAAAGACATAGTTATCCGAAGCGGTCCAACTTCTCAGGTAGAAATCTAATCTTATCTGGGGTTGATTACAAATGTCCATGAGGAGGACTTCACACGTAGAGGGGTCCTTACAAAATAAATATAGTGAAATTAGATTAACAAATGTTGAAAATAATTAATTAAAGTAAGAGATACATATATAATATCATACATAAATAAAGATAATAATAAGTAAATAACAATTTGTAATAAATAATGTAATAATTAATAAACAAATGTTAAAATATCAGTATGCTGAACGTAAATAAAAACTATTAATAACAAAACAATGAAATAAATAATGCATGTGTATTTTATATAATATTAATAAAGGGCATTTTTATTTTTTATTTTATTTATTTTACAAATGTCCATGGGCAGCAGTGGTCACTTACCATCAGTTGGACTGCATGAGACCACTTCAATATAAAACACGTGGAAATATAGCAACCAATTTATATTTATATTATTTTATATTTATAAGATAACTTTTGATTTAAAATTGGTTTATTTATATGAATAATATCAAACTAACTTGCATATAATTACTACATAAACATGACCTGATTTGAACAAAACGAACGAGTGACTGTAGTTTTCAATCCCGGTCATTCCGAGATCTAAGGAGTGAATCATTTAGGAACTGTTATTATGTACATCTACCAGTTCCTATTTGGCCAGTGAGGTGGACTATGGCCTAAAACACGAGAGGAGATCCGTGCCTAGCTATAATCAGTAATCAGTATTTATTAATATTAATAGGATAGTAATAGGTTCACGACGAATCCAGGACGAAAAAGTAAGCCTTAAAGTTCGCTGTCATTGACTAAAAGTTAGGTATAGTCCGCGTAAAAGTGCTATACTCCAGCCAAATTGGAAGAAGAATGTTTACCAACAATCGTCGCTTAGCAACCGATAACGGGCATATAACAATAACCTTTTTTCATGAGCACAATTTATTAATGTATAATATTATGTAAAATAAAAGTAAATTTCCGTTAATATTTTCTGTCCTATTCGATACACTATACCTAATGTCTGGTTTGAATTAAATATTGTGAATAAATATTTGACCTTGAGTTTAATTAGATTTCGAGAATAATCTCGCAAAATATATTTTAAATGAGCATTTAAATGCGTATTAAGTGAATTTATACAATTATTATTAGAATTAGATATTATGCTGTGTATTTGAATCAGAATAAAATAGTGTAATTTAGAGTAATGGTAGTTTAATATCCTCCATGGCAATATGCACACGTCTCGTATTTGGACTCTTAGAGAATAAATAGACTGTAAGTTAGTAAATACTCTACTCCCAGAGTAGTATAGTATAGTATTATAGTATAGTATTATAGTCCGCTCTGAATATAGAAATGATTCGCGTCACTATAGCAAATTGTATGACTACACGCTCGCAACAACTTCAGAGCGGACTAGCAGATTGACGCGGATTATACGTTATCGAATTTATAATTTTCAAGAATTCGTAAATTTTGTAGTATCCATAATATATAATTTTCATTTATGATTAACCTTTAATATTCAGTTATTAAAATACTAGCTTCTATTGAAGGTGGTAGAACCCTTTGTGGTTCGACTCCGGCGGCACCACCGCCACACCTATTTCTGTCTAATAACAGCAGTGTTAGCGCTGCTGTGTTCCGGTTTGAAGGGTGTGGTAAGGGAGACATACTTTTCCGAGGCGTTCCAGCTTAGTCCTCACGGATAGCGGCGCATCTGTGGCCGACCTCAAGTAGGAATATCTAATCCTATCTGGGGTTGATTACAGTTGTCCATGGGCGGTAGTAACCACTTACCATCAGGTGGACTGCATACTCGTCTGCTACTCCTTTATTATAAATATATATATATGATTTAAGACTAAATTATCGCGAAATTGAGACATTTTACAATGTAACGTACGTACTACTTACTTTATGAGTTACTATGAGGTACTTTATGAGTTACAAATAGTCTTCGATCAACAATACCAACTCTCGATCGAAGCAAATAGTACAAAGTGCAGTCCGTAAATATATTGTTAGTGTTGTGTGTCACGATATGAAACCTAGAAAGGAAAAATGAACTAGACGTAGGCTAAATAGATTAATCTACCACTAGTACTTGTCAACGTTTTCTCGCCACCACCGCAGTTTCGCCGTGACCACGATCCATGCAACTGGGTCGAAATATCGCCAATAAAGAAATTAAAAAACAGCATAATCGTAAGTTCTCTTTATATAGTAAAAATACTGTTGAATTTTTATTTTTATCCACTGCAGAGGGTAATGTATTACTGCTGATAATGTATTTCGAGCGTATGTACCTATGTATATCTATCAATTTTTTTGAAATGCCATAGAGCCCAAATGGTTTGACGAATTTTAAAATGAGGTGTCCTTGGATTAGTCTTAATTGTGGGAGGGACATGGGCTATCTTTAGGCAGCCGTGTATGTTTTTGTAATTATTACTGGTTTTCCTGTATATTGTACGTGTATACAGTGTATAATAATTAAAACAATAACAAAATTAGTTACCACAAATATTACCTACGAGGTTAACCATATCATGTCCCTGTAGCTCCGGGACCAGAATAGGGCTACGGTATCCTCTGCCTGTCGTAAGAGGCGACTAAAAGGGGCTTTCGGGGTTGCGGGCGGCAAGAGTGGGAGCTCGAACCGTCTAGCAAGCGACCCCTGGAAGGACGGCGGTATGTGGTCGCATAGCGTCGTAAACACCAGACGGTGTGACGAGCCCTGAAGCTCATCTGAGCGGAGCCCGAAGAGGCAATGCTTTCAGAGGACTCCGGTTGCGTTCCGTAGGAGATCCCGGAGTCCTCTTAGTAACGCTGAGGACGGCCACCGGGGTGTTTTAGTGCGGTAAGAATCGCACATAACCCTGTGCCGCTCCCACGGCACCGGGTACCTTTTGAAGGTTTCCCACTCGTCAACAAAAAAAAAGGTTAACCATATCAATTTAGCCTAACAAAATCACAATTATCAAGTACATTATTAGCGTGGATTGTAGGAGTCAAATTATATAATTTCAGCTGTTGTATGAGAAATAAGGAACTGTTCGACATGGTGTCTATATATCATCCTTCTTCAATCGCACCACTCGAAAGACGAAGTTTCATCCACATCAACTGGACTCGTGGTGGTCCTCCACGGTTCTGTTTGCACTTCAAAATGTGGAAATAACTTCGTCCTCAGGTATACCCTGAGCCCTATGACATGGGGCTCTTCAAGAAGGATGCAAAAAAAGCTCTCCTTCAAAGCCGACGATGCATTGGCGACTCCTCTAGTGTTGCAAATGTCCATAGGCGACGGTGACTGCTTTCCACGAGGTAGCCCGTCTGCCTTAGCGTAGGTCTACTTATAAAAATAGGGTTAGGTGGGCTAACGCCCATTATTAATAATCAATCTTTCCACGGTTTTGTCTACCAAAGATCAACATTTGACAATTTCTACATTGTCAAATTTCGATCCTTGGTAGGTGAGAATTGGACAGATTGATTATAAATAACGGACATAAGAATGCGCGGCTTAAGAGTAGGTACCTAGTTACACAAAGCTGTTTAAAATTATTTAGGATGACGAATAAGTTACAATTTTCAGTAGTGTTTGGCTTCTATGAGCAATAGAACTAGATTCAATAACTAAAGTGCACGAAATTCGGTGCGAAATAACGAATTTTGGCTATAAAACGTAAAAGGTTTTGCTAAAATATTTAGTCAGGAGCTTCCATAAAAATAAAAATGAAGGTAGTACCCTCTGTGGTTAGCTCTGAAGGTCATCGCCGCACCTATTTCTGCCTAATAACACCAGTGTTAAGCGCTGCTATGTTTTCGTTTACCGACATAGATACCGACAAAACTTTTAAAATAAGGCAATGGGCTGGCCACATATTTCGGAGGACAGATAACCGATGGGGTAGGAAGATCCTCGAATGGAGACCACGTCTCGGCAAAAGGAGTACAGGACGCCCCCCGACCAGGTGGACTGATGACCTGAAGCGGACGGCGGGTAACCGCTGGATTCAGACTGCTCAAGACCGGTCGGAGTGGCGCAAATTAGGGGAGGCCTATGTCCAGCAGTGGACTAATAAAGGCTGATGGATGGATGGATGGATGTTCTCTCTCGTTTGAAGGGTGTGGGAGGGGACACATCCGAGGCATTCCCCCTTGGGCTTTATGGGTAGTGGTACATTTGTAGGCGACTCAGGTAGAGTCTAATTTTATCTATGTTTGATTAAAGATATTCATAGGCGGCAGTAGCTACTTACCATCAGATGGACTGAATGCTTCTGCTAATCACTTAAAAAAGAAAAACTTTATCATTAACAACAAAGTAGGTATTTATAAAGTTATCTCGGCTATGTACCGAAAATATATTGCAATTTACTTAAGCAAAAAAACAAATTGAATCCCATTTTCCGGGATAAAAAATATAAAACAGACCGCTCTATTTGTGACGTAAGGCCAAAGAACATAACGGAATAGATTGTAACTTGCTGTGTTATAACCATTTTGACAGTAAGGCACTTGTCCCACAGAGATATTTAGAAGTTACGCGATTGAGACGCGATCCATAGGTATGAATGAATACCATACGAATAGATACATAGATAGATTATTTATTCTACATACATAGGTGCGAATGAATAGCATTAGTGAGGGAACTATGGTTGTCCCTGTAGTTCCGGGACCAGAATAGGGCTACGGTATCCCCTGCCTGTCGTAAGAGGCGACTAAAAGGGGGTTTCTGGAGGTGCGGGCGGCAAGAGTGGGAGCTCGGACCGCCCGGCCAGCGGCCCCGGGAAGAACGGCGGAATGTGTGGTCGCATACCGTCGTGCACCAGACAGTGTAGCGAGCGTCATGTTCATCTGGGCGAAGCTTTGTCGGACTAATATAAACAGTGATATTTTAGCGATTTAAATTAGGTTTCTTACATGGACACCGAGATTCGAATACTAGACACACCTTTGATTTTTCAAAATTATGTGCGTATTATAAATAATCATCGCTTGTTTTAAAGGCGGAGGAAAACATTGTGAAAAAACCTGACAACACCTGAGAGTTCTTTAAATAAAATTTAATAAATTTATCGACAAATATATGCTAAATAAACCTAAATAAGACATTGTTCTTTTTTATTTGGTAAGCAAATCATTGGATGTTTGTAATATTAGTTTATTTCACAATGGATCTTACAATGAATTACAAATTACAGCAGTTCTTATAGGTCTAGATCTTAAATTTAGTCTTTATGTAATTTTAGTATGAACACAACATGCGTTGCAATCTGAGATAGGTGCATTAACGTGACAATCTTATTCGTGAATTAGAAAATAATGTTTATGTTATAAAAATACTATAACAATGAATTATTTATTAATATTAGCCGTTAATAAAGATAATATCGCTACTCTCTCCCCGTTTGCGATACAACAACAACATAAACAAGGCGTCGAAGCCTCCAAGGTTAGAACCACAGTATAGACAGCCTTCATCTCAGTATAGACAGCCTTCTCGCGTCGTGAACATGCGTCATTGGCTTCTGATCACCGCAATAGCAGGCGTGGTAAGTTAGTCCTGTCTTACTAATTTAGTCAACTAAATTATTTCAATTTTCAACCTCATAGTGTTTGCGAATGTTAGTCCTGTCATACTAATTTAGGTAGCTTAGCTAACTAAACTTTTTGGATTTCCAAACCCATAATGAGTTTATTTTGTTAGAATTATTCATAGTATTGTTTTGTGATTGATATTAATGTAAATTGTGAAATTTAAAAAAAAAAAAACAGATTTAGAATAGATAATTATAAAAATTGAACGTAACGGAATAGATATAGAAGATTATAAATTAAGTTTTATTAAAATTCAATAGATATAAAGGGTGATTTTTTCAAATAGGCCTTCAGGGCTAAATCCGAAACTATAAGGTTTAGCGAAAATTGCTCAAAGGAGTTACGAGGCTGATTTTGATAAAACTTTTCTTAGAGTAAAGTATTTATTAATCCTCTTTTACAATAGTTTAAATTAAAATAACCGAAACATTTTCCAACAATAAACCGCCAAATGTTAATTTGTGTTTAAGTAGTTTAAGATAAAAGTGAATACATTGTATAAATTAGAATTTTCCATTTTTATGGTTTAATACAGCGTTTTCCAGCCTTTTTCAGTTCACGGACCCTTAGGAAGTCAAGCACAGTTTTAACGGACCCCCTTTATAAAATAAACAACAAAAAAACGGATTAGGTATTTATTTTAGTTATTACAGATACAAAAAAAAAACAAATACAGAAGGTAATTATAACCGTTTATTATGAAAAACTGTATATACTCGCGAACCCCCAGGGGTCCGCGGACCACAGGTTGGGAAACGCGGGTTTAATAGATAAAGTGAAAAACGCCGAAAAATAGCGGTTAGTTGTATGGCCACCCACATTTATTTAGCAAACTTCTTTAATTTTTAGTAATTGACCTAATTGTTGTTAAAGCACCGTTGTACACACTGTAAAAATCAAGTGTCTATCTATTACAATTCACAAGATAGTCTTGTGACAGACTGACAGACGGACGGACAGCAGAGTCTAAGTACCTAGAAATAATGTATCTTAAAAATACGCATAGTTATAATACGTGAATCGTAAATAAAAAACTTGTTCATTATGTACCTACTTAAGTAAGTTAAGTAAGAGATCAGAAAAAACCTGTTTTATACTATAAAAAATGTCAAGGATTTAACACCTCTTCACACCATGGAGAAACCCATATCGCGATAATATAGAAAGCAAATACAATAGAAACTCGATTAACCGGACTAATTATAGTCGTTAGGCATTCGGATAATCGAATATTCGTATAATCGAATGTGTTTTTTTTTATAATATAGGAGTAGCAGACGAGCATACAGTCCACCTGATGGTAAGTGGCTACTGCCGCCCATGGACATGGCCTGTAATCAACCCCAGATAGGATTAGATATTCCTACCTGAGGTCGGCTACAGATGCGCCGCTACCCCTGAGGACTAAGCTGGAACGCCTCGGAAAAGTCTGTCTTCCTTACCACACCCTTCAAACCGGAACACAGCAGCGCTTAACACTGCTATAAGCTTATTTCTAGTGATGCTTTACGTTTCAGTAGGAGAGCGTGAATGCTGACTGATTGACTACAACCATCTGAGTCCTCAGGGACTCCTGAGGACTCAGATGTGTTGGACTTACTTTTAATATACTTGACTGACTATGATAACTTATTTTATTGTTACTGAATTACTGACTGACGTGTCCCTTTGATGTGTTTTCTCCGATATTATAAGTATCTTATTATTAAGAAATATGTTTAATAGATATAGTGGATAAGTTTGCTTTAGGGAAGGATAATCGAGTTTCGAATTGTAATATCTTTTCAAGAAAATAATTACATAAAATAATCAGATTGTACGGCCATTTTGTCTTGCAGATGTGCGACCAACAAGATGGCGGGAAAGCCCCGAGGATTACACTTAACGATGGGAACACGATGCCTATCCTTGGATTGGGAACGTTCTTGGGTTTTGATGAGGTATTTACGTTTCTATGATATATTTTTCGTGCATACTTGAGAAATCCTAAAAAAGATTTTAAAGGTATGTGAAGTCCACTTCGCTCTTGGCAAGCGCGGTGGACTATGGCCTAATCCTTCTCATTCTGAGAGGAGACCCGTGCCCAGCACTGGGACACTAAAAATAGATCAAGTGGTTGAATAAGTGATCATTAATTTATAATACGCACATAACTTCGAAAAATCAGAGGTGCCTGGGATTCGAACCTCGGACCCCTCGATCGAGAGGCGACTTTCAATTTTAAGACGCCACATTTATTTACCGAATACGTAAATGATGAAAAACTGTTAATCTACTTTGTTTGTACATATTTTTAGAATGGCCAGAAGCAAGTGAAAGAAAATGAAGTGGCACTACCAGTTACATGGGCATTGAACGCTGGATACAGGTGAGTTATTATACTTATGCTAAACTGACGCAGGTGTGTTTGTATTGATAAATAGTAATGGCCGACCGAATCTGGGGTTTCCGTTGTAACTTGTAACTGAAAACAACATTTTGGTTTCCGTTCTAGTTGCGGCCGAAACTGAAAATGAAGCTTCGGTTTCCGTTCTAGTCACTGCCGAAACTAAAAAGGAACCTTTGATTTCCGTTCTAGTCTCGGCCGAAACTAAAAACGAAGCTCCGTTTCCGTTCCAGTTTCGGCCGAAACTGAAAACGAACCTTTGATTTCCGTTCTAGTCTCGGCCGAAACTGAAAACGAACCTTTGATTTCCGTTCTAGTCTCGGCCGAAACAGAAAACGAACCTTTGATTTCCGCTCTAGTCTCGGCCGAAACTGAAAATGAACCTTTGGTTTCCGTTCTAGTCTCGGCCGAAACTAAAGACGAATCTTTGGTTTCCATTCTTGTTTCGGCCGAAACTATAACTTTTATAACTTGAAATTTCAAGTACATAATTTCTTAGAATTTAAAGATTGACTGACACACTTAGTATAAGCAATTGGATGAATTACCTCTATTAAGTTATACTTTTTGATTTAACAGGGTTAACTACATAAACAAAAGTAAAAGTGAAATTAAGCGGTTTTCTGAGATGAATACGAATCAAAAAAACACAACTAAAAACCTTTTTTTAGTTGCGTTTTTTTATTATAATAATATACATGTATATTACATACATTTTCGTAAAAATATACCTACATACATACATTATCTTATTTCCCAGACTCCTCGACACAGCATCTGCTTATTTCAACGAAGATCAAGTCGGTCTTGGCGTGAGGAAATCAGGAGTACCTAGAGAGGATGTGTTTGTTGTGACAAAGGTACCTATACTATTTACCTTACAGTAACAGGAGCGTTCAAAATTATTTTTACTGATATCGCAAAAGGTGGTAAAATCACCCGGATTTCTGAAATGAAAAAATAATGTTTTTAATTGTCTTATTATTTTATATTATAAACAATTTTTAAAAATATTTTACATTTCAGCTAGGATCACACAGTCAGAGACAAGTCCTCCAAGCCCTAAAAGCCTCTTTATCACGTCTCAACATAACTTATGTGGACCTCTACTTGATTCATTTCCCTGTGGCCTTCAAGGTAGGAGTAATAGCATCCAATATATAAGGTAGAACCCTTTGTGGTTCGACTGCAGCGGCACCACCGCCACACCTATTTCTGCCTAATAACAACAGTGTTAGGCGCTGCTGTGTTCCGTAAGTGGCGCATCTGTGGCCGATCTCAAGTAGGAATATCTACCTATCTGGGCTTGATTACAGATGTCCATGGGCGGCAGTAGCCACTATCAGGTGGACTGTTTGTCTGCTACTTCTATATTATAAAAAATATGGAGGAGGGTAATGTTTTTCAAGTGTATGTATATATGTATGTATGTATGTATGAGTGTATGTATGTGTGTATGTATGTGTGTATGTGTGTATGTATGTATGTATGTATGTATGTATGTATGTATGTATGTATGTATGTTTGACTGTATGTCGTATTTAGCACGCCCTACAGCCCAAACGACTCAACGAATTTTAACATATGAGGTATTGTAGAATTTTTCAAAAATGATATATTTTTGCAGGCAGACAACAGCTTTGACGCTGTGGACTATTTGGACACGTGGCGAAGCATGGAGGAAGCCAAGAAGCTGGGTTTGGCGAAGTCCATCGGGATCTCCAACTTCAATATCACCCAAATGGAGAGACTACTGGCCAATTGTAAAGTGAAACCGGCTGTCCTTCAGGTGGAGGTAAGAGCATCTAACAGGAGAAGCTATTTGATTTCTGATTTAGTTCATTAAAGGCTATAGAGCAGAGGTTCTCGAACTTAGTCCATCCATTCCCCACTATTGCGATGAACCTTTTTTTTATAATATAAGAGTAGCAGACGAGCATGCAGTCCACCTGATGGTAAGTGGCTACTGCCGCCCATGGACATCTGTAATCAATCCCAGATAGGATTAGATATTCTTACCTGAGGTCGGCCACAGATGCGCCGCTACCCCTGAGGACTAAGCTGGAACGCCTCGGAAAAGTCTGTCTCCCTTACCACACCCTTCAAACCGGAACACAGCAGCGCCTAACACTGCTTTTATTAGGGAGAAATAGGTGTGGCGGTGGTGCTGCCGGAGTTGAATCACAAAGGGTTCTAACCACCTTTTTTACAGTGTATTTACTTTTAGGGCTGCGATGATAACAAATAATCTTATATATAAAATTCACGTGCCACACTGTTAGTTACCGTACTCCTCCGAAACGGCTTTACCGATTTTCACCAAATTTTATATGCATATTCAGTAGTTCTGAGAATCGGCTACTATCTATTTTTCATACCCCCAAGTGATAAGGGTTGTTCACTCTAAACATTTTTTTTATTTATAAGGAAATACAACATTTGCCGGGTCAGCTAGTAATAAAAAATATTTTTTATAAAAAAAAAAATTAATCGAAAATTTGATAGTACGGACCCCTTAGTGTGCGAGTTCATCTTGCACTTAGCCGATTATATAAACGGAACCCAAAACCTCATCCAACCCCTAACCTCCTACCCCTACTACAAAATAATACCTAGTTTTGATTCCAGGTAAACCTAAATCTAGCCCAAATCAAAGTCCTAGAATTCGCTAAGAAGCACAACATAGCCGTGATGGGCTACTCCCCGTTCGGTTCCCTGTTCAGCACCAGCAGCAAGCCACCGCCCCCGAGGGTCAACGACCCCACCCTGGTCGGGATGGCGAAGAAGTATGGAAAATCTGTGCCACAGATTGCGTTGAGATATCTGGTGAGTTCCACAACTCTACTTGGGTACCAGTAGCCACTTACCTCAGTGGCAGTATAGCCTAGTGGTTAAGAAACCTGGCCTCTCGATCGACGGGTCCGAGGTTCAAATCCCAGGAACGTCTGATTTTTCAAAGTTATGTGCGTATTAGAAATTAATTATCACTTGCTAAAACGGTGAAGGAAAACATCGTGAGGAAACCTGCATACCTGAGAGATTTAAAAAAAAAAACCCAATGTGAAGTCTACCAATACGCACTTGGCCAGCGCGGTGGACTATGGCCTAATCCTTCTCATTCTGAGAGGAGACCCGTGCCCAGCAGTGGGACAGTAATGGGTTGATGATGATGATGATGATATGAAATTTGTATCTAAGAATTTCTATCTTCTTTTTCTAGTCTGATTTTAACTTAAAATATTCCATTTTAGGTACAAAAAGGTGTGATCCCAATACCGAAATCTATTCGCAAGGAAAAAGTCGAAGAGAATATTGACGTTTTTGATTTTGAGCTGTCTTCTGAAGATATGGGGATATTAGGTAAGTTATTAAAAATTAAATTTCATTATTCGCCTTATCTATACTGTACCTACTTGTAATTTCGTAGAACGTTTTAACTTTGCTTAAATAATAATTTTATTTAGAAAGCCTTAGGAATTGAAGATACAAGGGAAAAAAATATAATGTGTCTTCGTGTAATTTTTTTCCTGCAAATATTTTAATACTGAAGCAAAAAGAAATAGGTTTCAAGTAGCATACAGTTTACCTAATGGTAAGTTGTTATAGCTATCGCCAAACTGCTAGTCCGCTCTGAAGTTGTTGCGAGCAGGTGTAGTCATACAATTTGCTATGGCGACGCGATTCACTTCTATATTCAGAGTGGACTAGCAGTTTTACGCGGACTATACTGCCGTATGAACGTCTGTAATCAACCCCAGACTAGATGAAATACCTACCTGATGTCGGCCACAGATATGCCGCTACCCCTGACGACTAAGTTGGTACGTCTCGAAATGTACGACTCCCTTCAAACCAGAACACAGCAGCGCTTAACACTGTTACTAAGCAGAAATAGGTGTGGTGACGGAGACGAACCACAAAGGGTTCTACCACCTCCATAATTAATTGTAGTTTAAAGGGTGTTACAGATGGGATTGATTCCAAATATCCCGATTCCAGATTCAGGTGGTAGAACCTTTTATGGTTCTACTCCGGCGGCACCACCGCCACACCTATTTCTACCTAATACAGCAGTGTTAGGCGCTGCTGTGTTCCGGTTTGAAGGGTGAGGTAAGGGAGACAGACTTTTCCGAGGCGTTCCAGCTTAGTCCTCAGGGGTAGCGGCGCATCTGTGGCTGACCTGAGATAGGAATATCTAATCGTATCTGGGGTTGATTACAGATGTCCATGGGCGGCAGTAGCCACTTACCATCAGGTGGACTGCATGCTCGTCTGCTACTCCTATATTATAAAAAAATAATGCATACGGCAGTGACTGACCATCAGGTGGACTACATCCTTGTTGCCCACTTCTGTATTATAAAAGAAAATACAAAATTCGCTGAAATGTCACTTAAGTAACACCTTTCAATGTCTTGTTCAAGATATTTTCTAACATTTGTGAAATGCGACCCTTATTTTTCCAGCTGGCTTCAACAAGAATTATAGGGTGGTTTGGCCGACCTTCTGGCAGGATCATCCCTACTACCCCTTCGAGAGGAAAGATAGACCAGAGCCCGATATCTTCAAACCTAAAAGTTCTAAACAATAAAGTTTATAACTTTTTTTAAAGATTTAGCTGTAGTAAATGTATTTAGGAATATAATTTGACGTTTGAAATTTGTAAAAAATTGAATCTAACATATATTTTAATGTTGTATTATGTATGTAAAACTTATAATAAACATCATAATAAAATATAAAAAAATCAGTAATTGATTTTTAAGAGGACTTCACTAAAATCCTATATTGTGTTACCTTTTTTGTTTAGTAGACATAAGTACTTAAGGTACATAGGCACTTGTCAGAGGGAATACAACTACAGATGTCCATGGACGGGAGTAGCCACTTACCATCAGGTGGACAGCATGCTCGTCTGCTACTCCTATATTATAAAAGCAACAATACAAAATCTAGAAAATGGAAACGATAATATATATTTATTAAAACAATTACGGTGGAATACCCAACTTAAAACATTATATTATTAAGTTATTGAACTTGTGAAAAAATATAGTTTTAAAACTAAAAACCACGCTAAAATCGCACAAGGAAAATCGTTAATCCTGATTCCTGACGATCCTTATTAAAATCGTGTATTGTCATCGGTTCTTGATAATTGATAATTCAAATCTTGATAATTCAAAATTTTAAATTAATAGGACCATTCAAAGTGTATAGAAATCGAGTTCAAAGATTCCGTTTCAAAATACCAATAAATCAAGTTAATAAAAGCGTGGTAAAAATAAAACAAAAAAATTAACATTGGTAACAATTAATTATATTATATTTTCGTTTAAAAATTACTCAAATTCATAATTATCACAATCTTTCCACTTTCGTAGGGACAACGGTATCTCGAAGGTAGCAACACCGGGATCTTCGAACGGATAGTGTTCGTAGTGTTGCCAGAACGGTGCCTTCTCTGTGCGGTACCCAACGTCGAACTTCGCCAGTGTTGCCATCTCGTTGTTATCTAGTTCAAAATCGAATATTGACGCGTTTTCTAATACCCGCTCCTTTGAAATTGATTTTGGAATCGTGGCAACACCGCGTTGGTACTGAAAATGATAAAAATATTATTATTATTTTTATAAGGGAAGAAATTTTATTATTCTCATATAAGTGTTTCATCATCAACCCATTTATCCAACTGGGCACGCGTCTCCTCTCAGAATGAGAAGGATTAGGTCATAGTCCACCGCGCTGGACAAGTACGTATTGGTAGACTTCACATACCTTTGAGATATTTTTATATAAGTGATTATATGTTTTTAATGAAAAATAAAGTTTTTATTTAATGAGAAATAAGATAAACATTATTGAGAAATAAGTTGAAGTCCACTTGATCATTACTGCCGCCCATAAATATCTGTAATCAATCCCAGATATGATTAGATATTCCTACCTGAGATCGGCTACAGATGCGCTGCTACCCCTGAGGACTAAGCTGGAACGCCTCGGATAAGTATGTCTCCCTTACCACACCCTTCAAACCAGAACACAGCAGCTTAACACTGCTGTTATAACAGAAAGCGCTGTGGAGGTGGTGTAGGAGTCGAACCACAAAGGATTCTACCATCTTTAAAACCTAACTTACAAGGTATCTTAGAGCAATTTGGGTAACAGTCTTATTGTACTTCTTCCCAAGGGCTAGCATGGTAGGGTTGTCCATCTTGGGTTGCAAGGTCGCTGGTGCCGCCCTGCCCACCATACTGCCGAAGGTGGTGAACCCTACCACCTGGACGTTGTTGGCCTTGCAGTAGGATACCAGGTCTTCTTGGCCTAAGTTCAAATTTATCTGGAATTAACATTTAAGATTATAAAAGTTATACATATTTGTAATATTAATAATTAATATTACAAAATTTGAGTTTGTCTGTCTCTCTGTCTGTCCGTCCGTGCGTCCGTCTGTGTGTCTGCCTATTTGTCTGTCTGTCTGTCTGTCTGTCTGTTTGTTTGTTTGATTGTTTGTTTGTTTGTCCGTTTGTTTGTTCGTTTGTCTGTTTAATTATTTGTTTGTTTGTTGTTGTTTATTTGTTAGTTACACTGTCACGCCTTAACATAACCGATTGTCATTGCACACACGTTGTCAGGGGTTCAGAAAACATAGACATAGGATACTTTTCATCGTGAAATAAGTACTGTCCCGAGGGATGGATAACGATCTCTGACCGCGAGTCAAGCCGCGGGTAAAAGCTAGTTTATCTCTTGTATGGCAACCCACATTTATTTTGAAGCTTTTTGATGTGAAACATCTATAGCCGCACGTAAAACCGATTTCTGACGTGGCGACGCATGCCGTGGCGTGTCGCCACGCTATACGATGGTATATATATACAGTCTATATGTGACATATTTAGTTCCTATCACAATATGTTCTTTTCTGCATATTACTTTTACAAAATAATGTCGATGTTTCACATCTGCCAGGCGTCCCGTGACGGCTCACATTTTATTTTTTATTTTTAGTATTTGTTGTTACAGCGGCCATTGTTACAATTCAATCTATTACAATTCAAGAGAGAGAACCCAGTGACAGACGGACAGACAGCGGTGGCTTAGTGATAGGGTCCCGTTTTTATTCTTTGTGTACTAAACCCTTTTTTCCGTGGGAAAGCCCTTCATGGGTCCTCAGTTGCGAGGGCAGTGGAGACGATATGCCGGACTCTTACCGGCTAAAACCCCACGGTGTTGCTCTGGACACTCTTTGTCGGTACCACGGGTACGCTAATAGCACTCATCGTAGCTAATGGAACCCTAAAAAGGGTGTTAATAAGCAAACCTTACCTCAACTTGGTTGACAACTGGCACAACCTTACAGTGCGCGAGTAATCTCTTCATCTGGCTAAGGTTGAAGTTGGAGACACCTATGGACTTGACCAGGCCCTTCTGCAGAACAGTCTCGAAGCCACGCCAGGTGTCCAAATAGTCTATCTTCTCATCAACACCTTCCACCTGCAAAAGTAACTGTTAATATCAACATTTTGTAAGATAAATAGTAAAAATCAAATCGAATCTTTTTTAAATTCAAAATAGGTTCTTTACAGAGCACTTTTTGAATGTCAATACAACTACCACTTCACAAGGTGTTTCGTGAACGTTAGTGATGCTCTAGAGGGTAGTGTTACACTTCTGGTCCCTATAGTTCCGGGGCCAGAATAGGGCTACGGTATCCCCTGCCTGTCGTAAGAGGCGACTAAAAGGGGGCTTCCGGGGTTGCGGGAGGCAAGAGTGGAAGCTCAAACCGCCAGCGACCCCGGGATGGACGGCGGCATGTGTGGTCGCATACCGTCGTACACTTTTAAACTTGGTAGAATCCTGTGGTTCGACTCCAGCGGCAACCGCCACACCTATTTCTGTTATAACAGCAGTTCTAAGCGCTGCTGTGTTCTGGTTTGAAGTGTGGTAAGGGAGACATACTTTTCCGAGACGTTCCGGCTTAGTCCTCAGGGGTAGCGGCGTATCTGTGGTCGACCTTAGGTAGGAATCTAATCCTATCTGGAGTTGATTACAGATCACGGGCGGCAGCAGCTACTTACCTGGTGGACTGTATGCTCGTCTGCTATTCTTATATTGTATAACAAAAAAAAAATCGTGATATAACAGCAGTGTTAAGCGCTGCTGTTTTCTGGTTTGAAGAGTTTGGTAAGAGAGGCTAATTTTTACACGACATTCCAGCTAAGTCCTCTAATTACAGATCATGGCTGACAATAGCCACTTACCATCAGGTGGACTGCATGCACGTCTGCTACTCTGATATTATAAAATGTATACGTACTGATATAGACATAGGCCAGTGCATCAGGACCAGGTCGAAGTAGTCCAGCCCCATGCGTCGGAGGGAGGCCCGGACCGAGGCCTCCACGTCAGCCTCGCGGTGATTGTGTTGCCAGACCTTTAATTAAAATGTTGCTTTTGTAGAATCAACGCCAAACTTCTAGTCCACTCTGAAGTTGTTGTGCGCAGGTGTATTCAGAGAGCCAATGCGGTCGAACACAACTACAAGCATATACTCCGTAGCAACGTAAGGGCACACTAAATGCGCTGGGCGAGATCGGGATAGTGCAGGGTCCCGGGAGGGTCGCGTGCTGTTTTCGTCCCGCTGATATCTACAATTTGCTGTTGCAACGTGAGTCACTCCTATATTCAGAGTGGACTAGAAGTTCGGCGCAGACTATACTACAAATTAGATTCTAGTAACGGTATACATTATACTAACGCTATATATTATACAAGATACATAACATAGTAGTCATAACGCCATCTATCGGCTCCTTGATAAACCATGATTGAAAGTACGATTTATCTTAATAGTACATTACAATACGAGTGTCCGCTACAGAATGAAACTTACTTTTTATTTTGTGTGTTTAAAACCTTTTTATCATTATTTAGTACGTAAAATAACATTATGTTTTTCGTATAATACAATATTTATTCTTCCTCGATTGAAACAAAGGTGTTACAGAAATGAATTCTTGAAATTATCAAAATAAATTTTTAATTAAAAGTCCTCAAAAGTACTTAATTTTGTTTGACTCGTTTATTTTTTTACTTATCTTAATAAAGGAGTATAGAATAAAAAAACTCAAGACATCATTCAAACATATACCTACGCTTTAACAAAATAATATTTTTGTGTACCTACCTTATTAACATCGAAAATAATTATTTTTATCAACAACGAAAATGTCTCACCCACCTTAGTAGTAATAAAGACATCTTCCCTTTTTACCACCCCCTCTGTGATCTTCCTGCGCACCACCAACCCCACTTCAGGCTCCACCCTATACAGATGAGCTGTGTCGAAGTGACGGTACCCCACGTCAATAGCATAGGACATCGCGTCAACTAATTTAGTTAAATCCTCCATTTTTACTTCGAACTGAAAGGTAATAATATAATTTTTTCTTAAAGTAGCAGACGAGCATGCAGTCCAGCTGATGTTACGTAGCTATTGTTGAACATGGACATTTGTAATCAACTCCAGACAGGTCTAGATTCCAAAGGTCGGCCACAGATGCGCCGCTATCCCTGACTAAGTTAGAATGCCTCGGATAAGTATGTCTGCCTTACCACACTTCAAACCGGAACACAGCAGCGCTTAACACTGCTGTTATGAGGTAGAAATAGGTGTGGCGGTGGTGCCGGAGTCGAACCACAAACGATTCTCCATTTAAAACTATTTATAAAAAATTTAAACTTTATTTTCTAAGCTATGATGGACTAGTGTTTTCAATTTCAGCCTCTCTATTTCAGGGTCCGAGGTTCACAACCCACGCAACTATGAAATTTAACAGTTATGTGCGAATTAGAATTTAATTATCACTTACGAGTACTTAAACTGTGAAGGAAAATCATAAGTGAATCTACACGCCTTAAAAAATTCTTAAAAAATGTTTTTAAGGGTGTGTGAAGTCTACCAATCCGCTGGTCTCGATGGTGAGATGAGAAGAGACCCAAGTCCAGCAGTGGGATAATAATGAGTTAATGATTATGATAGATTGATAAATAATAATAGAGTATATTTTATCTGTTTACCTTGTCGTTCATCCCAAGCCACGTACCGTAGCCCAGCGCTGGGATTTCCATTCCATTGTTGAGTTTAAATTTCGGGATATTGACCTGGAGACAAAGGTAAGTACTTAAATTGCAATTAATTCATTTTTAAATGTGATCCAACCACCTAGGGCGCGGATGACGGCTGGATGCAAGTCATAGGACAGATGTGAAGGGGGAGACACTATAATCGTATCGTAGTACCCGTACCTATATGTATTTTAGTCAGATGTAAATAATAATACTAAAATACCAAAGATTCAAAAGTGGTAGAACCCTCTGTGAGTCGGCTCCGGCGGCACCACTGCGCTTATTCCTGCCTAATAACAGTAGTGTTAAGCGCTGCTGTGTTCTGGTTTGAAGGGCGTGGTACCCTTACCACGCCCTTCAAACCTTAGATTAGGGAGACGCGCTTATCCGAGGCTTTCCAACTTAGTTCTCAGGTTTAACAATTAGCAACGCATCTGTTGTCAACTTCAGGTCGGAATGCAGTTTCATTTGAGAGTTGATTACAGATGTCCATAGACGGCAGTAGCCACTTACTATGTGGACTGCATGTTTTTTCCTACTTCATTGTTTTATATAAAAAAGATTAACTCTATTTTATTCACTTCTACAAATGTAGTGTCTTCTAAATATATATAACTCAAAGGTGACTGACTGACATAGTGATCTATCAACGCACAGCCCAAATCACTGGACGGATCGGGCTGTAATTTGGCATGCAGGTAGATATTATGACGTAGGCATTCGCTAAGAAAGGATTTTGATCGATTCTACCCCCAAGGGGATAAAATAGGGGATGAAAATATTACTTCGGAACGCGAGCGAAGCCGCGGGCAAAAGCTCGTCAGTGAATATACCGCCTGTGTTCGATCTGTCGTTTTCGTGTGACGGTAATCGTGAATGTTTGAGCAACAAATCTGTTCCCAGACATGCATATAAAATTACATTGAACATCAAATTCAATGTTATTTTACAACAATGTTGAAGTACTATATTTTGTATTGAATTTTACTTTTGTTATCACGTTATCATTATTCTGTACTGACATCGTGACATGAAGATAGTATTATTGTATATTGTTACATAATTGAATACATCTTAAAATGATAATCTTATATATAAAATTCTCGTGTCACAATGTTAGTTACCGTACTCCTCCGAAACGGCTTTACCGATTTTCACCAAATTTTATATGCATATTCAGTAGGTCTGACAATCGGCTACTATCTATTTTTTATACCCCTAAGTGATAAGGGTTTTTCACTCTTAACATTTTCTCATTTATATGGTAACACAACGTTTGCTGGGTCAGCTAGTCATCTAAAAAAATATTTTAGAAGTTGTTAAAATAATTTCATCCCGTTTTAAATTTATTGGATAAGAACTTGAATTAGACAAACTCTACGTGGTCAGCTGTAGGTATAGGTCTCCTATCTCTATTTTAATGGTGACCACAGTAACCACTAGATGAAAAGATAAATGATTTAATTACCTAAATTAGATATAAATTATTATAATTATCGTTTTGAACTATACTTGAAAATAGTAACTCAAGCTAAAAATAAAAAATCTTGCTACCGAGGTATTCATACAATTCTGTCATGGGGCTCTTCGAAGGTGCAAACAGCTCTTCAAAGCCACTTACAGATGGCACCTTTGGCAGTAAAACTGCTATCTATATCGTGAATTTCTAGAATTCTAATTGAAGGTCTCGATCTCTAAAATCATCTGAAGTATTTAGGAGAAAGTGATCTATTCAGCATTATAGTCGCCGTTTTATTGATAAAATAATACATCACCGTTTGAAATATGCCAAAAAAACCAGCGTTGTTTTAAGAATTAAATAGTAAAACTTTCTTCAACTAGCAGAACAAAGATTAGTATAGCAGAATAACAAATCGACTACCGACTCGACGATAAGGCAGCAATTTCAAAACCGTTTGGTCTACATTACTAGTAAACATATATATAGATATACATTACACCTAGAAAGCAAATCGGCAAATACCATAGACGCATCATTAGTTCGTATGTCTAGTTTAAAAGTTATGTCACTCACTTTAGCCATGGCTCGAACTACGAGAATAATAGTTTAATAAAGTTGTTTACGATCACGGCTGTCTCGAGTGAACGCCGGCCGGCACTGAATCTGTGTGGGATTGGAACGTGCCGCGGAAATAATAATAAAATTGTTAGTAGAAGGAACATGAATGTGTACATAATACAACAGCCGGTTTAAATATTACGCAATCATAACATAGTTTGCATTTAATCTGGTACAATATTACTTTATAACTTTCCTGTTGTGTTTTTAGAATTATATTGTCAATAAAAAAATCTCATTTATTGACTATATTGATCTATTTAAAATATTTTATTTTGGGTTTATGTAATAAAAATAGTACTTTGTACATTTCTGGAAATAACGCCATCTGTATCACTGCACCAAAAACGTTATAGTTATAAGGTTGTTCACTAGATGGCGCTAGTAACCTAGTCTATAGTAGTGCCATCTATTAGCAAAGTTGTACAACTAGTAGTACACAAGCTAAGTACGTAGTGTAAGCTACTCGCTAATAGATGGCGTTGTTCATTTTGTTTATATCTACTCACCAACAGATGGCGTCACCAGTAAGCAACAATAATTTAGCACTCCGATGTTATCGCATAATTGCAATAGATTCATCATACTAAATCACAAAACGTAGCTGGCGAATAACAGTCGACGAAGCGTATGATTAAATCAGATATACGATCTTCATTAGCCATTGTTACGTTTTAATAATGTTTGTTTTTATCACGAACACAAAATACGGGCAATTGCACTTGTAATATGGACTCATGTGTATAATTTACGGTCATTCTGTATTATTAATAGAATTGAGAAAGAAATTAAACGATGAAATCGAGCCTGCCATTTTCAAGTCGTTAAGCTAACGGGGCGAAGCGTAAAAATATGGCGAATGTAGCAGCGAGAATGTTTTGTTCTAAGAAGGTAATAATTAACCAGTTCAAAGCACTAATAAGTAGTTATCTAAATACCTAAGTGTTTTTTGATGTTTGTTGCTCGTAATTAATATGACGTTTTACACGAACGAAGATAAATACTAACCACACATCCTTATTATAGCTTCGGGGGTATTAAGTGGCTATTTTTTAAACAATGAAGCTTAAGTACAAAACTGCCTGGATCTATTTAGGCAAGTATTTATTCCTACACCAACTAATCAATACCTAAATCCAAATGCCTACCTACCTAGGTAGGTATAATTATTTAATATGTCGCATTGAATAAGTAATGTTATTATTGTACCTACTTATTTTTTTTTTGTTTTATTTGAAACAAATTCATCTGTTTCTAGTGACTTATTAAGTTTAACCACAGATTAGTAAAGATTACTCACTCCTAACAAGAAAATGTACCCAGTTTTGAGAATTGAAGTAGTTGCGTATAAAAGTTTTGCCACGTCTCCGTGTTAAAATGTCCCTAAAATATTTGAAATAATTATTTATATATTTTGTAAATTACGCAGTATTAGTTATTTATTCGTAAATGTTCTCTAAAAATGTTTTTATTTGTCAAGAATTCAAAAAAAGAACTTACTAATAAGTCGTTTGTGGTTCATTCAATTTCAAGGCGGCGAAGTATCTTTACTAATCTATGATTTTAACAAACAAAATTTGTTGCTGCCCTTAAGAACTAAGTTACCTATAATGTAACGTACATTTAGGTATGTGCGAATATTTTAATAAAATTCTAATTAAAGCACTAGGTAGGTGCTAAATATAATGATGCCGCCGCCACAAAATACTTTTTAAGTCTTAAAATAATCCGTATGAAACTTATTAAAACATCAATTAGAATAAACAATGTAGATAGATACCTACTCGAACAGAATGCAATTAATTTGGAAAAACAATTAAATACGCCATTATTCGCTTCAATTTACATTCGGGGGGTGAAAAAATGGAGTTGAAAAGAGGGAGTTTTTTAATTAGTCACCTTCTTAAGTGTTCGGGCACTTTGGCAGATGGGGGCTGCGTTTGCATGGGCGATTTACTTGAGCGAGTAGCTACAGCAGAACGTATTTTTATTTTTATTATATGTATTTTTTTTATATAATATAGGAGTAGTAGACGAGCATGCAGTCCACCTGATGGTAAGTGGCTACTGCCGCCCATGGACAACAGTAATCAACTCCAGATAGGATTAGATATTTCTACCTGAGGTCGGCCACAGATGCGCCTCTACCCCTGAGGACTAAGCTGGGACGCCTAGGAAAAGTCTGTCTCCCTTACCACACCCTTCAAAACGGAACACAGCAGCGCTACACTGCTGTTATTAGGTAGAAATAGGTGTGGCGGTGGTGCCGCCGGAGTCCGACCACAAAGGGTTCTACCACCTTCATTACAATTTTTGTACCATACATTTCTACGCTTTTCCTTCTTTAATAATTATGTATATTTTGGAATTTTCATTACCTATTACCGACCTCCTACGCGCTATTGCCTAAATCGAATTATTTATGAAGATCTACATTCTTTCGCACTAATACGCACATTTAGAAGATGAAGGTGGTAGAAATATCTGTGGCTGTGGTAGATGAACTCTGGAGCCACCACCGCTACTTCTATTTTTGCAGCAGTGTAGCGCTGCTGCGTTCTGGTTTTACGGTTGTGGTAAGAGACATACATGCCCGACGCTTTCCATTTGTGGTAGCATCTGTGCCCAAGCTCAGATAGGTCTTATCTTAACGATGATCGCTAGAAGTCTAAGCACGACGGTAGCCACTTACTTTAAATCTTATAAAGAAGAATAACACAAAAGTAGTTGTGTCCTTTCGTCGTCGAACAACATAAGGTCCTACCACCTTCTATCACTTCTACCTTCTACCACCTTCTACTCATCTTCTACCACCGACTATTACAAGTAGACCACGTAGAAGACATTCAAACGAGGCACACCCAAACCTAAAAGAAATTTCGGAAAAATAAGACTTTTCTCATAAAGCTAACACCGTAGTAATGCAAGATCACGCCGTTACGTCTGCGTCTTTAATTAAACCTTTCTACAAGTCATTTTGAGTGTTTTTTCGAAAAATAATCCGCAATAGCCTAGTTTGATTTGGCTTCTAAATGTGAAGGTTCGAGGTTCGATCCCAGGTAGGTCTTTTTCGAAGTTATATGCGTACCTACCTACTTCTACTTACCTATTAAATATTAATTATCACGTAAACGTGCAGTTAAGAGTTCTCAATGGTGTGTGAAGTACCTTTAAAGTCCGCACCAAACTGCTAGTCCGCTCTGTAGCACTACCATGAGTTTACAAAAGTATTACTCGCTAGCGACTGCGTAAAAAAAATGTATGAAAAATTGTACAGCGCCTCTGGTGGTTACTCGTAGAACTAAAATCCGTAGTGGCGTAACTCGATACGTAAAAAACCTATCGAAATCAAATCGCTAGCGAATGTCATTATGATCTATTGCCATACAAATTCGGTCCCATGAGTCATTAATTTGACAGACGTTGTCAAGAAATACCGTAACGATATTAGTTATGTTATTCACTAGCAAAATGGCAATAGTTTTCTATTTAAAATTTCTATAGTGGCGTTTCTATGCCAACTCATGGTAGTGCTACTGAAGTTGTTGCGAGGGTTAGTCATACAACTTGCTATGGCGACGCGATGCATTTCTATATTCAGAGCGGACTAGCAGTTTTACGCGGACTATACCTACCTACCAACTAATCTGTATTTTTCCAGTATGTCAGAGAGTGGACTAAACCCCTCTCAGCCTGAGAGTAACTACACCTACCTTCTTTCCCAGCGACGGATCAAGAGTTCTGACCGCCCTAGGCTAATTATGTAGACGCGCCCCCAGCGGTACGGTAAACCTTAAAAGTAATATATTAGTTTTGACTTTGTTTACTAGCATGAAATTAATAGTGCCGAAGACACAATTTTGGTGCGCCCCCCCGATCCTCGCGCCCTAGGCTGCAACCTAATTAGCCTAAGGGTTAATCAGGCCCAGGAACAGGGCCTGATTAACTCAAAAGATCCTTCAAAAGGGTCGCAGCCTACAGCATCGCAGCATATCTGAGTTATATTAAGATATGTTCAGGTTTGAAGATAAATAAGTACCTACCTAACAAATTTTCCATGCATTAAAAATTTATTCACTAATAATGAAAACAAGTAGGTATTTTACAACTACAAATACAAAAATCTTTATTGGTAGAATGAGGTGTATACATTGGCTTATAGTCAAGAATATTCGCTCATTCTGCCATAAATGGCTTACAAATATAATTTTGAGTGGCATTTTATAATTACTATTAAATTATTTTTATTAAATCCTACTATAACTAAGTATTTACAAATAGGATAATAACTAGATAGGTATTTTATCTAGACATATAGGTAGATACAAGTATCAGTATTTTATTTATATTTAACCTACCTGATGGAAAGCAGTCACCGTCGCCCATAGATTAGTAAAGATACTTCGCTGCCTTGAAGTTGAATGAAGCCACAAACGGTTTATTAGTAAGTTCTTTTTTTGAATTCTGGACAAATAAAAATATTTTTAGAGAAATATTACGAATAAATAACTAATACTGCGTAATTTACATAATAAATAAATAATTTATAATAATAATTTCAAATATTTTAGGGACATTCTAGCACGGACACGTGGCAAAACTTTTATACGCAACTATTTCAATTCTCAAAACTGTGTACATTTTCTTGTTAGGAGTGAGTAATCTTTACTAATCTATGCCGTCGCCTATGGACATTTGCAACACCAGAGGATTCGCCAATGCATCGCCGGCTTTGAAGAGCTCTTTTTACACCCCTCTTGAAGAGCCCCATGTCATAGTCATGTCAGTATTTTAAATAGCTAATGATAGGTATGTAGGTAGAGCAGTGATAGCTTAGTTAAAACTGTAGCTCTATATCGAAGGGTCCGATGTACGAAACCCAGACACACCGCTGATTTTTCAAAATTATGTGTGTATTAGAATTCTATTATCATTTGCATTAAGGGTGAAAAAAAATTGCGATCTGTGAGACAATCTGCATAACTGAGGTCTTAAATGACTCAAACCTACGAGAAGTCTACCAATAGGGGGAGTCCGGGAGAGTTTAGCAGGTGGGAGATATTAGCCACTGTTCACAGAACCTTTGTAGAACTAGATATTGCGACGTTGTCAAATTTCTTAAACTCCATAGGCGCCCCCCACCTCGGTTACGCGATGCCGTTGCAATCGGCAGTTTGGTTTAGAAGTGAGAAATTATAATACGTTTTCGTGCCCGGAAAGTAACTTTTTTCAATTTTCTATATTTGATTTCTATTGTTTACTGTGAATAAATTTCAGCACGTCATTTATATACATCGTAAGTGATAATATCCTAGTAACATTCACGGCAGACAGCTTGTACTTAGGTGTCATAGTTTTTTTATAAAAAATTAATAACAGACAGCTTGGCGTGGGGTGGGAGACTTTACCCCGGCGTTGGGAGGAGACCTTACCCAGGGTAATCTCTCCCGCTATCAGTCTCGTTTGTCCCGCTATATTTTTTTATTTTATTTCTGATAATCATCCAAAAAGCCTTTCAAATATAAGAAAAAAGAAACAGATAGAAACAGAAGTAATGTATATTTGTCAGTAATAAGAAATGCTTTAGGCGATATTGATAAGCAACAAGTTTATCCAAATCAGCTTTAATAAAAAAAGCGTTACTGATTTCTTTGAAAACCTCAAACCAACAAGATTTTGTCAAATTTAGGGAGCATTTTGTGAAATATTCCAACGCGTCTCTTCAAAATCGTGTTGTGTTTATCCTCGACAACCACGAAAGTCATGTCATTATTGAAGTCGTGAAATACGCAAAATCAAATGGAGTAACTTTGCTGACTTTACCACCCCATTACAAACATGTTGCCATTTATTCATCTTTCAAGACTAGATATAACTCAGCCATGAATAATTGGATGATAAGTAACCCAGGACGAACTGTTACGATCTACAATATACCCAGATTTGCAAGAACTATTATGTCGTAGACTATTAGCTAATCCAATATTTTGAGTAGATTTTGAAAAACTGGGATACACCCCTTTAACCCCGACACCTTTACAGGTGAAGACTTTTTATGCTACGCGGTAACAGATAGAGGAATGACTAGTGAACTGCAAGAGCAAGATGTTTCTTCGATTTCTTAACTCTCAGTAGCTGCAGAACTACCTCCAAATGTAACCACTATCGAATTACATTCAACATTTATTGTACAACGTCAATCAGAGCCTTCAACATCAGCATCAGTATTCAAGAATGAAACGTCTAGGGCCAATTCACTATCAATTTTGGCCGAGGAGGAATCTCAATGTATATATATATCAAAGATGCCCAAAGTACCTTGTTCGTGTCCTCATTTACTATGTAACATTATGTACCATATTCTTATGATTCAATTTGTATTATGTAGAATTACAATATTTGTAGAATTACAATTTTCAATAATTATTTTGCCTATTTTTAAACCCGGGTAAAGGCTCCCTAGTTGGAGGGTCAAGTCTCCCACCCAGGCGGGAGATATTAGCCAAATGTCAATTTGGTAGAAATCGTTAATAACTCATAAACTATTAATAATGTATTAAACTTTCTTATAAGAAAATATAGATAAATAATGAGGCTTCAGATACAATTTATAGAAATAGCAATTTTGTAAGAATGGAAAGATTTATGAGCATTTTAGTGGAAGGCGGGTCATCTCTCCCGGACTCCCCCTACGCACTTGTCCAGCGCGGTGGACTATGGCCTAATCCTTCTCATTCTGAGAGACCCGTGCCCAGCAGTGGGACAGATGTTGTAGTTAGAGATTCAAAGAACTTTACTTATATTTTTCTACCAATTAGCTAAAAATATTACAAGGAAAAAATACCTAATACCTAATTATTTGCAATCTGCATAGGTACCTACCTATAAATATTTATAATTAAATGCAAAAGTAACTTTATTTATTACACGGAAATAAATAGGTATTTAATTATTTATCTACATACCTAAATAAAGTAGATATTTCTTATTATATTTTTAAATAGTTAAGTTTAGAATTTACCTACATTTTCAATAAAACTTATTTTAAACTTTATTATTAGATAAGTAGATAAAAGTAGAGACGCATTTTTTGTCTCGATTTGTCTCTACACAAGAATCATTAATTTTAAGTTTATAAACAATAAATAGATTAATTTATTTTTTCCTATAAGTAACATAATGCACATAATTTACTAATTTTAAACTAACAAAGTAGGTACCTATTTATTGGTAATCAATTCTCTGCCTATTATTTAATTTACTATAAAAAATACGGAACGTACCTACTTATAGGTGTTCTTATAAAATAATTAGGTATATAACTACCTAAATAACAATAAAAAGTCAATATTAATTATTTTATTAATTAAATTCATTCAAATAATATTTATTACTCATTTAATCAATATCTATCTACCTACCTAAATACCCAAGTCGCGTAGAAAGATTATTAAAACATAAAAAACAATCGAAATAATATTGGCAGTTAGTATGAAAATATCTTTGTATTCTCTATATAAACAAAAAAGAAAAAAAAAACTACATTATAATCTGTTATTTGGCAGTTGACATACAATACCTTTACATAAAAAATAAAAAGAAAAACATCACTCAATTAAGACAGTGAAATCATACATACAGCCGTCAATCGTTGACGGCTTCACTTTTATTTAAATTCAACAAACAAACATAATAAAAATAAAAGAGGGAAGAAGAGAGAGAATTTTTGTAATAAATAGGCGAGGAAAGGTTCTGTGCTCCGCCCAGCTTGGGTGGTAAGCTCCGCCTAGTGCGAGTGGGGACTCGGCCTTATTCGCCAGTCGACTGTGGCATTCGCGGATTGCGTACGACAATTCAGTTTTAAAAACAAATTTTTTTCATTTATAATCTGTCAATACCCGTCACTATTGCCCATAGTGTTAATAATCTGTGTTTCGCGCGTTTTATTATTAAATGCGGCCATTTCCGTGTGCGTGTGTGTGTGTCATGTAGACGGTTCTAGGTATGTGTGTGTTGTGTGAAATTTCGACCGGACTTTAATAAAAGGTATGGATTTTTTATTTCTTTTCTATTTTTAAGTTTAAATCATATATTTATTCGAAATTTGGTTGAAAATTGGTTTAATAAAATGGAAAACGTTATAAATATATTTATTATAAGTAGACTTTAATTTTTATTATTACATTTTACATTTTATACCCATTTTTAGTAATTTATTCCAAAAATATGACCGGAAATCTTAGCACGCATATCAGATTTTTTGTAATTATGTGCGTATTGCAAATAAATCATCAATTTCTTTAATGGTGACGAAAATTTTTGAAAATCAACCTAAATATCATAGCTTAGTAAAGATTACTCACTTCTAACAAGAAAATATACCCAGTTTTGTGAATTGAAATAGTTGCGTAAAAAAGTTTTGCCACGTCTCCGTGCTAAAATGTCCCTAAAATATTTGAAATAATTATTTATTTATTATGTAAATGACGCAGTATTAGTTATTTATTCGTAAATTTTCTCTAAAAATGTTTTTATTTGTCAAGAATACAAAAAAAGAACATAGGTACTAATAAGCCGTTTGTGACTTCATTCAATTTCAAGGCGGCGAAGTATCTTTACTAATCTATGTTTTTTTTTATAATTTTCTCAAATACATAGGTACATTTACAAATCAGCATTTGGCCAGTGCGATGAAAGGGCCTAAACCCTTCTCACTCTAAGAGACCCGTGCCCAGCAGTGGGACAGTAATGGTCTGATTAAATACAATCACTAATTAGGTTATTTTAGAAAAAACGTGACAGAATTAAAATACCTACTCGATTTTAATGCAACTATTAAATAATGTGACTTTTCAATTGAAAACTTTTTAATGATTATTCTGAGGTACTCTCAGAGTGTTATGTCATGGTGTTCTTCAAAAAAAGGTGTAAAAAGAGCTCTCCTTCAAAGCCGGCGATGCATTGGCGACTCCTCTAGTGTTGCAATATGTTATAATGTGTGTTGCAATGTGCTATATACCCCTGAGGACTAAGTTATAACGCCTCGGATAACCAGAACACAAAAGCGTACTTCTGTTACAAGGCCGAAATAGCAGTGCTGCTGAAGGGCAACTACAAAAGACTCCATCACAATCAAATCAAATTTTTATTCAAAATAGGTTCTTTACAGAGCACTTTTTGATTTTCAATACAACTACCACTTCACAAGGTGTTTCGTTATGGAGAAGAAGCGGCGAAGTCGTGTAGTCATTAATAGTCTTTTACTATTAAAACAAGAGCTTATTGATTTTCTAAATTAAAAAATAGGACATTTGGATTTGAACCTGAGAGCGAGTTACCTTTCAAATAACCTAATTATTTTCCAAAAAATTGAAAAACAGGACGTTTGAGTGCGAACCTAGGACCATTAAAGCAACTTTAATCATCTTCCTACAACTTTAGTTACCTTTAAGACAAGATCTAAATTACTTTTAATATCTAAAAGAATAACCCTTTGATTTGAACCTACGACTTGAATCAACTTTTAAAGAGCTACTAAATTTTCCTACCTAAATAGGTACGTACCTAATGAAACGGCTTCGAATTCGAATCTAGGACTCGAGATGTGGTAACCGAAATTAATATAACCAAATTACCTTACCTACATTATTAACATTTGAAGTTGAAATTATAGATGGCTTTGAATACAAATATCTGGTGTCTATTTTAGAAATTCGATTAAAATATAAAAAAAAACATTCTCATCCATTTTTCCAAAACGCCCCAAAATATCTTTATAAAATACAGTCAAATTGAGCACACTCTCCTTTTTTGAAATCTGGTAAAATAATTTAATCCACAAGTTAGTTTGACATACACTTTATTTCTCGTTTTCTATGGGGATAGGTATTAGGTAATCTCTACATAGTCACTGTAGTACCGGGACCAGAATAGGGCTACGGTATCCTCTGCCTGTCGTAAGATGCGACTAAAAGGGGCTTCCGGGGTTGCGGGCAGCAAGAGTGGGAGCTCGAACCGCCCGGTAAGCGACCCCGGGAAGGACAGCGGTTTGTGTGGTCGCATATCGTTGTAATCAGGATGTGAGAGGAGCGTAAATTGCTCCCCCAGGGCAGAGCCCGATAGAAGGGCATCGCGTTAGGAGGACTCCGGTTGTGTTCCGTTGGAGATCCCGGAGTTCTCCACCAAACGCTGAGGACGGCCACCGGGGAGGTTTTAGTGCGGTAAAAATCCCACATAACCCGGCGTCACTCCCATAGCGTCTGGTACCTTTTGAAGGTTTCCCCCTCGTCAAAAGGTAATCTCTACATAGAGTTGATTAGAGCAACATAGGACCGCAATTTGATACGGTACTACGACACAGATCTTTTTAAGTCTATGTAATTTTGCTTGTGATCTTGCATATCACGGGACATACAAGAGAAAAAGCAGATTAGAGCCCTACCTGAGCTCGATCACAGTTGCCTTACTAACCCGGAGAATTAACTGAAAACGCCTCGGATAAATGTCTCCCTTACCACACCCTTCATACCAGAACACAGCAGCGCTACACTGCTGTTATAACAGAAATAGGTGTCGCGGTGGTGCCGTCGGAGTCGAACCACAAAGATTTGTACCAAGTTCCTATTGGTCTGACTTTTCAATTTTATGTGCGTATTAGAAATTAATTATCACTTGCTTAAACGGTGAAGGAATACATAGTGAGGAAACCAGCACGTTTGAGTTCAAAAGTTTTCAAGGTTTTGTGAAACCTATCAATCCGCACTTGGCCAGCGCGGTGGACTATGGCCTAATCCTTCACATTCTGAGAGGAGACCCGTGCCCAGCAGTGGGACAGTAATGGGTTGTTGTCGAAACTTCCTCTGACAGGAGACACGTGCCCAGCAATGGGACAGTAATGACCTACCTACATTTTTATAGGAGTAGCAGACGAGCATACAGTCCACCTGATGGTAAGTGGCTACTGCCGTCCATGGGCATCTGTAATCAACCCCAGATAAGATTAAATATTCATACCTGAGCTCGGCCGCAGACGCGCCGCTGCCTCTGAGGACTAAAATGAAATGCCTCGGAAAAGTATGTCTCTTACCACACTTCAAACCAGAACACAGCAGCGCTACACTGCTGTTATAACAGAAATAGGTGTGGCGGTGGTGCCGCCGGAGTCGAACCACAAATATATCTACCACCTTTGTACTCATAGGTAGTTACAGCAAATTAACATAATGAAGAGACGATGATTTAATTTATGTTAATCTAAGTGAGATTTTAAGTACATATTGCTATTAAATAATAATATATTAGCTCATTTACATAGGAATATCTTATTCTGTCTCAGTTGACACATAAATAATAAATTATTATGTATATTATATTTATATAATCGTTTAATTTATTTAATAACCCGCGTGACGACCTGCGTGGCGGAGCGGTTACCATGCCGGTCAGACGCGCAGAGGGTTCGATTCCCGGCCAGACAGATTTCTAAATGATGAATTTAGATTTCTGATTCTGGGTCTGGGTGTTTGTGTATTTGTCTCTGTGTGTGTCCATAACACCTACGATACAGGGAATCCTAGTGTGGGGCTGTGAGTGTAGAAAGCGTTATTTTATTTTTTTTTAGTTTATAACGCCATATTGTAAATTCAAGGAAAAGTGGGGATATATACCTATCTTATATATAAAATTCTCGTGTCACAATGTTAGTTACCGTACTCCTCCGAAACGGCTTTACCGATTTTCACCAAATTTTACATCCATATTCAATAGGTCTGAGAATCGGCTACTATTTTTCATACCCCTAAGTGATAAGGGTTGTTCACCCTTAACATTATTATTTTTTATATGGCAAACCAACGTTTGCCGGGTTAGCTAGTGGTTTATAGATATATTCGTTAGTTATGTAATTATACAAAAGCCCATGATTTTGCTGTTTTGTAAGACCCTAATTAGGTACTAGTTTCGTGTTATTATTCCCTACTCATATTATAATAATTATATAATAAACTAAATAAACATAGGTACACATCCGATTATACCACTGCTGGGCATGGATCTCCTCTCAGAATGAGAAGGGTTAGCCCTTCTAAAAGGCACAAGTGCTTGTTACTAGAAATAGGTGTGGCGGTGGTATCCTCGTTCCAACGATACTTTTTTTATTATATTGAAGTAGAAAACAATCAAGCAGTCCACCTGATGGTCAGTGGCTACTGTCGCCCATGGATATGTGTAATCAAGACCAGGTAGGATTAGATATCTCTACCTGAGGTCGGGCACAGATGCGCCGCTATCCCTGAGGACTAAGCTGGAACGCCTCGGAAAAGTATGTCTCCCTTACCACACCCTTCAAACCAGAACACAGCAGCGTTTAACACTGCTGTTATGAGGCAGAAATAGGTAAAGCGGTGATGCCGTCGAAGTCGAACCACAAAGAGTTCTACCACCTTCGAAATGATCGATAGGTGTCTCTCTTAGCACACTCTTAACACTGATGTTATTACTCAGAAATACAGGTTCTACCACCTTTCAAAGCGTAAAGTTTTGATTTCCAATAACATTCAGTTGAATACCTAATAATAATGCCGTAGTAAGCACTAAGCAATAAATTCTAATTAAATAAATATTTGTAATTCACTTTCATAGTAGCCGTTTCTAAGTGGCCGAGTTTTTACAATGGTAGGTATATATATTCGACCAAAATATGGAAAATTTAAGGAAAACTTGTGATTTCGTGTAAATAAGTGTGGCGGTAGTGCCCGCGGAGTCGAACCACAAAGGGTTCATAGTATCTGCCATGAATTAAATATATAATAGGTAGGTTCTGAGCAGTGATAGCCTAGTGGTTAAGAAACTCGGCCTATCGATTGAGCGGTCCGAGTTCAAATCCCAGGCGCACACCTAATTTTTTCAAATTTATGTGCGTATTAGAAATTAATTGTCACTTACTTAAACGGTGAAGGAAAACATCGTAAGGAAACCTGCACACCTGTGAGATTTTATAAAAAAAATCTCAAAAGGTGTGAAGTCTACCAATACGCACTTGTCCAGCGCGGTGGACTATGGCCTAATCCTCATTCTGAGAGGAGACCCGTGCCCAGCAGTGTGACAGTAATGGGTTGATGATGAAGTTCCACTTGAAACCGATGACAGATACGTTGCCATTCCTGACTAAGATGGTCCGAGGATTTATTTAATAAAATACTAATTTGACACGTAATTAAAAATGATTTAAGTTTAAGATTATTATACTCTTAAGTAAATTTAATTACGCAAATTAAAATTCTTTAAGTGAATTCCGATTCTCTTTAATAGCTTCAGGTTATGCTTGTAGTCTTTTAAGGCTTATAATCTTAATAGCGAACATATTAGCAAATATATAACTATATCTATATTGAAAACTAGCTGACCCGGCAAACTTTGTACCGCCTAAAAATCTATTTATCAAATATATTTCATATAAAATATAGCCTATGTTACTCGTGGATAATGTAGCTTTCGAATGGTGAAAGGATTTTTAAAATCGGTCTATTAGTTTTTGAGCCTATTCATTACAATCAAACAAACAAACAACCTTTCAACCGGAACACAGCAGCGCTTAACACTGCTGTTATTAGGTAGAAATAGGTGTGGCGGTTGTGTCGCCGGAGTCGAACCACAAAGAGTTTACCACCTTTAAAAACCTACCTATTACAATAATTATAACCTTATTAGATCAGGTTGATGAGTAGTGTAGGGAGACATGCTTTTCCGAGGGCTTCCAGCTTTGTATTTCTGATTATAACAGCAGTATTTCTGGTATGAACTTTTTATAATATAGAAAAAGAGGTATTCTCTCAGGACTATGACATGGGGCTCTTCAAGAGGGGTGTAAAAAGAGCTCTCCTTCAAAGCCGGCGATGCATTGACTCCTCTGGTGTTGCAAATGTCCGTAGGCGACGGTGACTGCTTTCCACCAGGTAGCCCGTCTGCCTCATCGTTAGGTTAAATATAAAAAAAGCAAACAAGACTACAGTCCACCTGATGGTAGCAACTGCAGTCAATCCCAGATAGGATTGGAGTCCCAATCGAGATCGGGAATACAAGCGTTGAATACATACCCATGATTACAAGGATTCGAACCTGGCACCAAAGATCAAGAGGCCGAGTTTCGCACTCTATTCTTACATCCGTTTTTAATATTCAATCTATCCAAAATTTTCGATTCAAACTCAAAAAAATACCATTTATTATATAAACTAATTGTCTTATATCGATCTTCAAAACATCAGATAGATTCATTATTAATAACGGCTAAAGCCTGCTCATTACGTATATAACAATAAATAAAATTAATTATTAAAAACAATCGTTTTTTCTTCAAAATTACATTTATTCCGAAACTTTATTAACACAGGTGTGAATAATATTATTTTAGTTAAATCGAATAAATTATTCAATTCAATGCGTTGTTCTAGAACAAATATAGTATTGTTTTGTTCACATTGTTCATTTCCAATGAGTATTAAGTTATTGTTCTTTTTATTTATTCTGTTACCGTTTCGTGAATAATTAATTATTATTTTGTTCCGACCCAAATTCATGGGCCTATTCATAGATTAGTAAAGATACTTCGCCGCCTTGAAATTGAATGAAGCCACAAACGGCTTATTAGTAAGTTTTTTTTTTAATTCTTGACAAATAAAAACAATTTTAGAGAAAATACGAATAAACAAATAATACTGCGTAATTTACATAATAAATATATAATTATTTCAAATATTTTAGGGCCATTTGACACGGAGACGTGGCAAAACTTTTTTACGCAACTATTTTAATTCTCAAAACTGGGTACATTTTCTTGTTAGGAGTGAGTAATCTTTACTAATCCATGGGCATTTTATGTGAATAAATATTTGATTAAAATTTCAATACTTATTAGACGTAAGGACGACAATATGCTAAAGGAGTTGTCCGCGCCAAACTGCTAGTCCGCTCTGAAGTTATTGCGAGCAGGTGTCTTACAATTTGCGATGGCGACGCGATTCATTTCTATATTCAGAGCGGACTAGCAGTTTTACGCGGCTATACCTACTTTTCGAGGCGTTCCAGTTTAGTTCTCAGGGGTAGTGGCGCATCTGTGGCCGACCTCAGGTAGGAATCTAATCTTATCTGGGGTTGATTGCACATGATCATGGGCGGCAGTAGCCACTTACCATCAGGTGGACTGCATGTTCGTTTGATATTTCTGAGATAATTGAGAAAAGTGAGAGCCCAGCCAAGAAGTTTCATCCATTACTGTCCCACAGCTGGGTATCAGTTACCTATCAGAGTGAAAAGGGCCATACCACCATGCTGGCCAAGTGCGAATTGGTAGACACCTTTAAGAAGTTTTGTTACAGAATTATTACTTAACCCCTACCGTTAGAGCAAGTTATAATTAATTTGTAATACGCATTCGAAAAATAACATTTACATTTCCGGGATTCGAACCCTGGTCCCCAACGGTAAAATTTTAAATGAATAGTAAAATAAATGTATTTTTTTAAAACGCTTTCTAATTTGTTGGTGTAAGCCCCACACTAGGATTCCCTGTATCGTTGCTATGGACTCACACAGAGATAAACACACAAACACCCAGACCCAGAAACAGAAACTTAAATCATTTAGAAAGTCTAGCCAGAGATCGAACCCGGGACCCTCTGCGCGTCAGACGGGTACGGTGACCGCTCCACCACGGGTCATCGAATTAAAATAATATAATAATACTAGTGGTGCCCGCGGCTTCACCCGCATTTTAAAGAAATAATATGACATACATAAAACGGAAAATTTGTACCTGCATTGGAATGACAGTGGTGCCATCTGTCGAAAATTGGTCTTACCAACTCCCAAACCCTCGTGGGCTCTTGGACAACAACTTTGCTAAAGATCATCACTTGATCAAATGCATAGTTTCCGATTCTATAACTACTTACGAATTAAAAATTAATTAAAAAAACCTTTTCCTACGGACTAAATTGTGAATCTAAACCATTCTCAAGTCCCCTTGAACACACACAACAAATTTCATCAAAATCAGTCCAGTCGTTTAGGAGGAGTTCAGTGACATACACACGCACATAAGAAATATATATATAAAGATAATATGTCATCTTGAAGGTTCCCTATTACATAAATTATTATAAATTTAAATAAAAGGTTGTTTAACAATTTGCGTAGTTTTAAACAATGTTACCGCACTTGTTCAAACAGCTATTAACGTAAATGATGTTAAACATGTCAATTATTGTTTAAGTGATTAATTGCTTTATTATTGTAAACTGAACAGAATATATATTGTGTGTACATATAAATTTGAGATATATTTTGCTAGAATTTTAATACTTTTTTAATTACTAGCTGACCCGGCAAACGTTGTGTTGCCATATAAATAAAAAAATGTTGAGGGTGAACAACCTTTATCACTTAGGGGTATGAAAAATAGATAGTAACCAATTATCAGACCTACTGAATGTGCATATAAAATTTGGTGAAAATCGGTAAAGCCGTTTCGGAAGAGTACGGTAACTAACATTGTGACACGAGAATTGTATATATAAGATAAATCTTATGTTACTAAGAGTAGATTTGATTCCTAGGGAGTAGCAGTCTTTTTTGCTAGCAGACGAGCATGTCCACCTGATGATAAGTGAATACTGCCGCCCATGAACATCTGTAGTCAACCCCAGAGAAGATTAGATTCCTACCCGAGGTCGACCACAGATGCGGTACTACCCCTCAGGACTAACCTGGAACGCCTCGCAAAAGTATGTCTCCCTTACCACACCCTTTAAACCAGAATAGTAGCGTCTAACACTGCTGTTATGAGGCAGAAATAGGTGTGACGGTGGTGCTGCAAGCGTCGTTCTATCGCCGTCCTACCTATAATATATTATATGAGCTGTGCCTGCGAATTCGTTCGCGTGTATTCGGAATATAAAGTCAATTGTACATCTGTCAAGCTCTGTATCTATTTAGGAGGTGGTAAAACCCTCTGTGGTTCGACTCTGGCGGCACCACCACCGAACCTATTTCTGTCTAATAACAGCAGTGTTAAAAGTGCTGTGTTCTAGTTTGAAAGGTGTGGTAAGGGAGACATACTTTGCCAAGGCATGCCAGCTGAGTCCTAAGGGATAACGGCGCATCTGTGGCCGATCTCGGGTTGGAATCTAATCTTACCTGAGGTTGATTAGTCACATATGTCCATGGCAGTAGCTACTTACCATCAGATGGACTGCATGCTCGTCTACTACTCCTATATTATAAAAAAAGCTGATGAAGCACATCGGTAAACTGATTTTTTTCTCACCGCATACACTTCATGTAATGTTAGGAAAATTATTTCTAACTTTAAATTGTAATAACTTTTGATAGAGTATAGTCCGCGTAAAACTGCTAGTCCGCTCTGAATATAGAAATGAACCGCGTCGCCATAGCAAATTGTATGACTACACCTGCTCGCAACAACTTCAGGGCGGACTAGCAGTTTGGGGCGAACTACAGGACTATTACTGAAGTACCTGTTTATTTCTCAAATAATTTGCGGATTGAAAACACGCCAATAACAATTTGTAAATGCGTCATCACTTTCACGTTTTCCGGCAGTCGGGAAAATACGCGTTACAATCGTGACGTATGTCTATCTATATCCGTTCACTGATAATAAACGCCCGTTGTTAATAATCTATCTATCCAATGTCTGCCTACCAAAGATCGACAAATTTTAATTTCTGTTCTTATAATTTCTTTTCTTAATATTTTTTTTTATTATTTTTTAATTTTTGACAATGGATTACTGTGCGTTATTCATATTCAATCTATGCATTATTTTACGTACAAAAGATCGACGTTTGTTGGCAGGTATAGTCATACAATTTGCTATAGCGACGTAATTCATTTCTATATTCAGAGCGGACTAGCAGTTTTACGCGGACTATAACATTAATAAATAGATAAAAGATACGTACGTATATACAGGGTGAATTTTTCAAATGGGCTCTCAGGGCTAAATTCGAAACTATAATTAGCGAAAAATGCTGAAAGAATTTACGAGGCCGATTTCAATAAAAACTAAAACTGCATCATTAGTTTTTCAAATATTTTTTCCCTAGCCTGCAATCGAACGAGTTCATTTTGAAAAGTGTCGCTTATACGGATTAAATTCTAGAACAGATTCTTACCTAAGGTCGACCACAGATGCGCTGCTACCCCTGAGGACTAAGCTGGAACGCCTCGGAAAAGTATGTCTCCCATACCACACCCTTCAAACCAGAACTCAGCAGCGCTTAACACTGCTGTTTTGTGGTAGAAAAAAGTGTGTAACACCTTCATACATACATACATACATACATACATACATACATACATACATACATACATACATACATACATACATACATATATACATACATACATACATACATACATACATACATACATACATACATACATACATACATACATACATACATACATACATACATACATACATACATACATACATACATATATACATACATACATACTTACAAAACCATTGCCTTCCGCGGCCTACCCCCATATTTCCCATCTAGTTACCGTCGCGGCCGCTAGATGGCATTGCTTTACCTACTGACATACATACAAACCTCTATACATACACCATAGATTAGTAAAGATACTTCGCCGCCTTGAAATTGAATGAAGCCACAAACGGCTTATTAGTAAGTTCTTATTTTGAATTCTTGACAAATAAAAACATTTTTAGAGAAAATTTACGAATAAATAACTAATACTGCGTAATTTACATGATAAATAAATAATTATTTCAAATATTTTAGGGACATTATAGCACGGAGACGTGGCAAAACTTTTTTACCCAACTATTTCAATTCTCAAAACTGAGTAAATTTTCTTGTTAGGAGTGAGTAATCTTTACTAATCTATGACATACACTCAAAAACATTACCCTCCGCGGCCTACCCCCATATTTCCCATCTAATTACCGTCGCGGCCGCTAGATGGCGTTGCTTTATGCTCACTCGCGGCGCGCACGCCCAGGATTTATGGCCGCGATCATTATATGATAAAGTGTTTCGTGATACTGTTAGACGTGTGTTGGAACACTCGCGATTAGTTATAAGCGACTGTTTTGGAAATTTGAAGCTACTTTCCAAAGAAGTCGAGGGACGCTGTTTTTTATTATTATTATAATATAGGAGTAGCAGTCGAACCACAAAGGTTTCTTCCATTCTACCTTCGCTGTTTTCGAAATTTGAAGCTAATTTCTAGCTTACCCGGCAAACATTGTGTTGCCATCTAAATAAAAAAATATTAAGGGTGAACAACCCTTATCACTTAGGGGTGTGAAAAATAGATAGTAGCCGATTCTCAGACCTACTAAATATGCATATAAAATTTGGTGAAAATCGGTAAAGCCGTTTTGGAGGAGTACGGTAACTAACATTATGACACGAGAATTTTATATATAAGATATTATAACTTAATTTTAAAGCTCTGTTTGTTTTCCTAATAAAATAAAGCAAAATAATGAAAAAACTCGCTTAATCTATACCCGCCTGCAGTGAAACACTGCCGTAACCAATTGTCGATTAGTTTTTGAAGGAATATTGTAATTGAATTAGATTACCGTTGGTTATTTACGAGCTCTATGCGGGTATTATATTATTATGATATTTAAGATATTTATCCCAAGTTAGTGCTTAATGTCGTAGAACCCCGGGTTCTACAGGTTCTAAGGGATCTACACTTATCATCAACCCATTATTGTCCCACTGCTGGGCACGGGTCTCCTCTCAGAATGAGAAAGATTAGGCCATAGTCCACCGCGCTGGCCAAGTGCGTATTGGTAGACTTTACATACCTTTGAAAACTTTGCAGATTTCTCAGATATGCAGGTTTCCTCACGAGGTTTTCCTTCACCGTCTAAGCAAGTGATAATTAATTTCTAATACGCACATACCCAACTGAAAAATTAGAGGTGCGTGCCTGGGATTTGAACCTCGGACCCCTCGGTTAAAAGGCAGAGTTTCTTAACCACTAGGCTATCACTGCTTTCAAGGGATCTAAACTTATGCCTGCCAACACTACGGTACACCGGAGGTATCTGTTCAAGTATATCTACGCAGGTATACCGGACTGTGGGAATAGATCTGTGATAGTTCTTGAACCTGTGCAAGATCAATAATTATAGTTTAAAACTAAAAACCACGCTAAAATCGCACAAGGAAAATCGTTAATCCTGTTTCCTGGCGATCCTGATGACGAGAATGGGATAACATTATTAAAATACATACTTTTCCGAGGCGTTCCAGCTTAGTCCTCAGGGGTAGCGGCGCATCTGTGGCCGACCTCAGGTAGGAATATCTAATCCTATCTGGGGTTGATTACTGATGTCCATGGGCGGCAGTAGCCACTTACCATTAGGTGGACTGCATGCTCGTCTGCTACTCCTATATTATAAAAAAAAAATCGTGTATTGTCATAGGTTCTTGATAATTGTTCAAAATTTTAAATAAATCACCGTTCAAAGTGGGTGGGTGATCACAGGTTGATCTGATGGTTTGGTCATTTTCCACTTCAGTCTTATTCAGTTCAATGATGCCAAATCTTACGTGGTAGAAACCCTTTGTGGTTCGACTCCGGCGGCACCACCGCCACACCTATTTCTACCTAATAACAGCAGCGTTAGGCGCTGCTGTGTTCCGTTTTGAAGGATGTGGTAAGGGAGACATACTTTTCCGAGGCGTTCCAGCTTAGTCCTCAGGGGTAGCGGCGCATCTGTGGCCGACCTCAGGTAGGAATATCTAATCCTATCTGGGGTTGATTACAAATGTCCATGGGTGGCAGTAGCCACTTACCATCAGGTGAACTGCATGCTCGTCTGCTACTCCTATATTATAAAAAAAAAATATTGCAATCCTTACAAATGTCGTTATTAATTATACATTAGACAGTAGTAGTTCTTACTTACGTCATTGAAGTTAATTATATTTGACATTTACCCAAATAAAAATAACTTATTAAAAGGCTTCGTACATAATTGTTAGATAGAGTTTCTATTATTGTCTATAATTATCTGTCACGGTACATAATTTTAATTTCATGTTTCATTTTCATAAAAAAGAAAAAATATAATGCTTCGAATTTATGTTTGCCTTACCCATAGATAAATAAAGATAACACTCCTAACAAGAAAATGTACCCAGTTTTGAGAATTGAAATAGTTGCGTAAAAAAGTTTTGCCACGTCTCCGTGCTAAAATGTCCCTAAAATATTTGAAATAATTATTTATTTATTACGTAAATTACGCGGTATTAGTTATTTATTCGTAAATTTTCTCTAAAAATATTTTTATTTGTGAAGAATTCAAAAAAGGAACTTACTAATAAGCCGTTTGTGGCTTCATTCAATTTCAAGGCGGCGAAGTATCTTTACTAATCTATGAGGGTGGTAATGGAATGATGGATATTTTTTTATAATATAAGCAGCGCCTAAAACTGCTGTTATTAGGCAGAAATAAGTGTTGCGGTGGTGCTGCCGAAGTCAATCTACATTGGGTTCTACCACCTTTCAAATATACAGAAATATGCGTGTCAGCGAAAAATTTACATTTTTATATTTACCGACAATCTATACTTAATATTATAAAGAGGAAACCTTTGTTTGTTTGTTTGGTTGTAACGAATAGGCTCAAAAGCTACTGGACCGATTTTAAAAATTCTTTCACCATTCGAAAGCTACATTATCCACGAGTAACATAGGCTATATTTTATATGAAATATATTTGATAAATAGATTTTGAGACGGTACAAAGTTTGCCGGGTTAGCTATTTATTTATTATAACTTTTATCAAAATAAATAAAATATTCCATCAAAACTTTATAATTATGATTTATTTTCAACGGTGTATAGAATTTTATCTCGATTCGTTTTAAACGTTTACAAACGTGTCCGTTTGTAAACAAGCGTAAATTATTCGGAACAATAATAAACGGACTTTTATAAGCCGCTGTAAAACTAAACTAAACTTAGTCGTATTTATTTTAAGAACGGCTGTTTACGAAAGTTGCCGAGCGATTTAAAAAGTTTCGAGCGCTGTAAGCGGGAAAAATGACATTTGACAGATTATTGATTGCGTTCCACTTATCGATGACAACGATCGTGGTATCTATACAGTTATAGTGTCTAGATGCCATTTGTTGAAACGAACGACTAGCAAAATAATCGGTATTCAGTTGCTGTGTATGACAAATACATGTAGATAAGTAGATGTGAGTACACAATTATTCAATACCAAAGTACCGACAAAGATTCAGGAGGTCTTTTTTGTAAATGAACACAGGTTATACAATGGGTTGTTTTCCATGGGCGGCAGTAGCCACCGATCCTCAGGATCAGGAAATTGCTTCCATATTTTAAACACAAGAGAATCGGCACAAGTCATATTATTTAAAATATACCAGACGTAGTAAGTAGTACATAATACATATATTTTGTGTATATAAATTCGTAACTAACAACCATAAATCGTCGCCATGTTTAAAAAGCGATATTGACAGCTGTACCGACATCCATTCTAATAAATAACCATAAATAAACATGCCTAACGCAATTATAATGTAAATGTACTAATCAGAAATTTGATATCACGATAAAATTACACAATAACTGTTCGGACCAATTAAACTTTTTATTATCTGTAATAGCTTTTATAATCTGTGATACTTTCGCGCGAACGAACGGAATGGCGCGAACTTTAATGTCATTTTGACAGTTATGGTGGACTCGTTAAAGTGATTAATGGTAAAGAAATTTAATTAAACGCATGTCGTTATTTTTTGGAGGTATTTTATATATTATATTAAAAACTGGATAAGCAGATGTTTTTTTATTTACATGAATTTACTTGTTTACATAATTTGTGGTTTGAGGCATCAGTGTCACATATATTTCTGCTTATTACAGCAGTGTTACGGTTTGAAGGGTGTGGTAGGGAAAGACGGATATCTTATATATAAAACTCTCGTGTCACAATGTTAGTTACCGTACTCCTCCGAAAGGGCTTTATCGATTTTCACCAAATTTTATATGCATATTCAGTAGGTCTGAGAATCGGCTACTATCTATTTTTCATACCCCTACGTGATAGGGTTGTTCAACCTTAATATTTTTTTTATTTATATGGCAACACAACGTTTGCAGGGTCAGCTAGTTTTTTTTATAATACCTATAGATATTGCAAACAAGCCGAAAGTTCACCTTATAACAAAATTTCCCCTTATGGACATCTGCAATAAACTTGAGACAAGACTAAACTCCTACCTACGATCGGCCACAGATGCGCCGCTACCCCTGAAGACTAAGCTGGAACGCCTCGGATAAGTATGTCTCTTACCACACCCTTCAAACCAGAACACAGCAGCGCTACATTGCTGCTATTAGGCAGACATGGATGTGGCGGCGGTGCCGGCAGAATCAGACCACAAAGGTTTTTTAAACCTTCAATTACAATGTTTATACAAAAATGTGAGAAGACACTAAAAAGTTTATATTTACGTCTACAGACAGACAAAACGAACAATACCAAAGAGGTTATATGCATTGGTATTATATTTCATATTTTGTTTTGAAACTAAAGTAGCAATCCAGCATGCAGTCCACCTGCGACCACAAAAATGACCTATTCAGTATAACTGATAGCCTAGTGGTTAGAAATTCGGTTTCTCACAAGGGATCTGGGTTCAAATCCCGGATTTGTGTTTTTAGAATCACCATCATCAGCCATTACTGTCCCACTGGGCACGGGTCTTCTCTCAGAATGAGAAGGATTAGGCCATAGTCCACCGCGCTGGCCAAGTGCGCATTGGTAGACTTCACATACTTAAGAATTATTTTAAGAGATATCAGGTATGCAGGTTTCCTCACGATGTTTTCCTTTGCCGTTTAAGCAAGTGATAATTAATTTCTAATACGCACGTAACTTTAAAAATTCAACGGTCGCCTCGGATCCCTCGATCAAGAGGCTGAGTTTCTTAACCCTAGTGGTTAAGAAACTCAGCCTCTTGATGCTTACTAGAATCGCAATTATTCAAATTCGGACTCTCACAATAGGAGTCCTGGGTTCGCATCACAGATTTTTATTATTTATGTGCAATGTAGAGCAGCAACAACAACAACAACAGTGTTAAGCGCTGCTGTGTTCTGGTTTGAACTGTCTAAAGAGAGACATACTTTTTCGAGGCGTTCCAACTTAGTCCTCAGTATTGCTAGTAGCTCGATAGTCCTGGTTTTAAATGTATAAGCAGCGCATACTAAACAAGTAAAGCTTTGCGGTTTCACTCGTACCTAAAACTACATCTCGTAGCGTCATATAACATAGCGTAACATATTTCTCATTAAATTAAAAATTAAGTTCGCGCCAAATTGCTAGTCCGCTCTAAAGTTGTTGCGAGCAAGTGTAGTCATACAATTTGCTATGGCGACGCGATTCATTTCTATATTCAGAGCGGACTAGCAGTTTTACGCGGACTATAACTGCGATATAAATATCTCTTACTAACTCTATATATAGAGAAGGTTCTACCTGAAGCAGATCACAGATGAGTTGCCCCTCATACTAAGACAAATAAACATAAAAGAATATATAAAATTAGACATACTGGTACTTAAAACACCATATACGATCGATTTAACAGTTCTAAAACATTAAAATGTCGATGGCCGAAAAGGTAAGGCAGGGTTATTAAAAAACAATAACTGTCACGTTGACATTCACCTTCCCGCCATTTTTATAATCAGAATTGAGGCGCTTCGATTATCTGTCGGATTTAAAGGTGACTTACCATCAGCCATAGATTAGTAAAGATTACTCACTCCTAACAAGAAAGTGTACCCAGTTTTGAGAATTGAAATAGTTGCGTAAAAAAGTTTTGCCACGTCTCCGTGCTAAAATGTCCCTAAAATATTTGAAATACTTATTTATTTATTATGTAAATTACGCAGTTTTAGTTATTTATTGGGTAATTTTCTCTAAAAATGTTTTTATTTGTCAAGAATTAAAAAAAGAACTTACTAATAAGCCGTTTGTGGCTTCATTCAATTTCAAGGCGGCGAAGTATCTTTACTAATCTATGCCATCAGGTGGACTTCGCTACTTTATAAGACTGCAGTTTTACTAACATTATATCTACTGTTTGCAATAGTTATTACAAGCAAATTGATCCCGCCCACTAGAATGTATTGAAGTTTGCTCTACTTCGATTTAATTAATATTGCTAGTTGCGAAAATATTTGCAAATAATATGGGTATAGTAAAATGGTAAAATTATAGATTTTTTTGATAGTGGTTAAACTCTTTGCAGTTTTACTGTTACAGCAAGTTTATTAACTATTATATTATAACAGCTAAGCTGTAAGGTGAAAATAGGTTTGCAAGCTTAATAACGCAAAAATGCTTCTACGATCTTTCTACTTTGTCAAAAAAGGCAAAAAACAAGCTAAGCAACGAAATAAGAGTGCCGCTGTTTTCAATCCTTTGTTTTATCATTACTTTTACTTATATTACAAAGTAACAAATTTAAGAACAAACAAAAACAATCAATTGGACAACACAGTTAAAAATCTACTTAACATAATTAATTAGACTTAGCACGATTATCAAATCAAATATCATTATAAAATATCGATATTGAATATAATTTTGAATGCGGTTGCGTGTTTTTTGTTCAATAAAATGTTTTATAACACACAACTAACAACGACGACATGAAAGGCTATTTATCCGCGATGATTGCAACATTGACCGCGCTGAGAAGCCGATGGGCGAATGAGAAGTTTTACAGTGTGCTCTATTTCATTTTTTATTTATTTTTACATTTTAATTTTTACATTTTTGTACATAAACTTTTATGATTACACGAGCTTTCGCCCGCGGCTTCGCTCGCGTTACGAAGTAATATTATTAACCAAGAACATTTATACTTACTTTCATCCCCTATTTTATCCCCTTGGGGGTAGAATTGATCATAATCCTTTCTTAACGGATGCCTACGTCATAACATCTGCATGACAAATTTCAGCCCGATCCGTCCAGTGGTTTGGGCTGTGCGTTGATAGATCACTATGTCAGTCAGTCACCTTTGAGTTATATATATTTAGATGAGTAGATTGTGAGAAAATGTGTCAAGGTTTTAGATGGTAAAAATCGAAACAGTTATTTAGATAAGATTTTGTTAGGGAGAGAAAAGAATTTGGAACCAGCCTATGCCACTTTTCCGTATGTATCTTAGTTTCAATTATATTATCATGTTTTAAATCCTTAAGCTTTTATGTTGATATGGAGCTTGTGACCCTATTTTTCCGTATGAGGAGAAAATTTTAGTCAGAAATAAATAATGTTTCAATATGTTTGTGTTGATATTAACGTTTGGATCTAATTTACATGAATTAGATTCAAAAAATTATTTATTTGTAAAGAGAAATATTTGCAATGACAATGTTCTTCAATTATTATATTTCATTTCATTGTTACTGTATACACAGACAGTGTTTGCAAATAATTAAATGTATCTAATTGAACAAGAATAGATATTAGCGAATCTAATTTTATGTAATCGAATAAAATTAATAAATATTATGATTTGTCAACTGTATAAACAATATAATAGTAACATGCGAAAACTCAAAAAGCAATATTATATCTTTAGCAATAGGTATTTATACTTATTGTATATCTAAAAATAGGTATTTATTTATTGATAGGATTATTAACGCAATAAAAACGGGACAAAGATATGTTGAAGTTGACATTTAAATTAAATATACCTACGATTCGAGTATAATTGAAATCCGCTAGACAAAACATTAATGTAATAGTAATAACACTGAGATTATACATTTGCTAAATAATATTTATAAACACTGAAGATACACAACGAAGGTACACGATAAAGATAATGTTTTGCATAAATTATTGGTTGCACGGATTCAAGATTTTTATTGTTATGCTATAAAAAACAAATGCCAAATAACTTTTGTTCTTTTATTAATGTATGTTATTTGCTTAAACGGTTTAATATTATAAGCTGACCAATATATAAGTGTATTTAACAGAACGCATACTTCTCAGTTCCTTTATTAAGGGGTTATAAGTTCTTTATTTCAAAAATATGTATTTTGTTATTTGCTTCAATAATTTACCATTTTTAACAGCGACCAAGATTTGTGTCTTTGTATTTTAGCAAAATAACTTTAGATAGTTTATTTTCTACTAGCTATTACCCGCGGCTTCGCTTGCATTCAGAGGGCTTTATCTATTCCTGGCAACGGTATTTAAACGCTTCAGATTCAAACGCTTATATCACTTAGATAGAGTATTCTAATAAACGAATACTAATTAAAGATGGCGTAGAGGAAAATAAATGGCAATGAATACGGATGCGTGCTTGTTCGAAATGACCCGCAATTACAATTTAAACATAAAACAATCGACATCGACATATAATCATAAAGATAATAAAATAATCAAGTAGAGCAAACTTCCAAGCATTGCGTTCAGGACCACACACATCGCAGCCCGCGCACGCGTTCTCAACCAGACATTTCGTTTAATCACACAACTTTATACGTCACGTTCACCGCACGAAAGTCAACCTTATTTCAGTAAAAATACCACCAACGCAAACGGAACACGTTTATTTGTATTTCGAACGGACTCGCCCAAGTCGGTTTTGTGAATTCGAAAATCGAATCTCGACTCTAATGTACCGGTTTAAGGCGGTTTGTAAAATTGTAAAAATGTAAGCTGTTTCTGTAAAAAGATAAGTGTAAATGTAACTTAAGTGTAAAGTGTAACGAAATTGATTTGTTTTATTTCGGTATCACGATTCCGCAATTTCAAAGGTGCTCATTCTTAATAATATTTCTTGAATAAATTGTTTATTGTTATATTGGTTGACAATTTCAGTTTGTAATATTATTGTAGTTAGCTGTGTAAATTTTAAATGTAAATTCCTTGAACTGAAACTGTATTGACTGTGTATTTTCCATCGTTCCGGTCAGTAAATAAACTGTAAATTGATTCAACATTTATAGACGTTTTCTAATTTCTTTGATGTATAATAAAAAGCGTATCTATCTATCTATATACAATTATATTATTTTAAACGGTTTTAATAACAAGGTGCTAAATTTTTTGATGTTATAATTCAAATTCAAATTATTTATTGCTCATGCTTATTATCATAGGTCTTACCAATTAAATATAGTGCAAGCATGCACCCTGCTAGGGTATTGCAATATATAAACTCCTTTGCAAAAAAAACGGGCACCTTACACACACACTTTACCTTAGCTTTTCTATGGGTAAATATTATTATATTTTTAGTATGTCATTAGCTTGGATGACTAGAAATTTCTTATTATCAATGAGAATCTAGTTTTTTAACACTTTTATCCTGGTATCGGTGTTTTAGTCAATGTAAACAGAGAGCCGTGTTAAAATGGACATTTTTATGGGTATAATGAAATTAAGACTACGAGTATTTTTATGGTATTTTAATAAAAGAGACATTAAAAAATAAAAATTAATAACGAGTATGACCTCCTCTTGCAGCGATTACGGCATGTAATCGTCTTGGCATGCTTCCCACCAGGCTTTTGATGGTGTCCTGTGGAATGTGTTCCCACTCAGTCGAGATTACACGTTTAAGCTCTCTGATGTTTTGTGGAGGTGGTTGGACAGATCGTACTCGCCTTTTTAGGAGGTCCCAAACATGCTCAATGGGGTTAAGGTCGGGGCTCCGCGCTGGCCAATCCAAACGACGAATACCGACCTCTTGCATATAAGCATCTACGTCGCCAGAACGGTGGGCCCGAGCATTATCGTCCATGTAAATGGCATCTTCACCAATTACAGTCAGTGCGGGTTGTGCATTTTGAGAAAGGATTTCTGTTATGTACCTATGCGCATTTAGTGAGCCATTTTCTATGAATACTATCTCGGTACGATAGTTGGAAGTTACGCCCGCCCAAAACATAACGGACCCTCCACCATAAGGGGTGATTTCTTCAAAACACACATCGGCATAGCGTTCCCCTGGTCTTCGTAACACTCGCCGACGTCGGTCCTCACCATGCAGACAAATTCGAGCCTCATCGGAGAAGAGTACGCTACTCCAGTTACCTGGTGTCCAAGATAGGCAATTTCTAGCGAACCTCAACCGCGCAATCCGGTGCTCACGGAGTAACTTGGGGGCCCGCGCTGGTCGTCGACTACGTATATCAGCAGCTAAAAGTCTTCTCCTCACAGTCCATAGGCTAACTTGTGCTCCTCGTACCTCTTCAAGGTTTCTTTTGAGGTCTATGTAACTGCATTTGCGGTTCCTCAGCGCCTGAGTCACTAAAAAGCGATCGTCTCGCGGCTGTGTGCAACGTTTTCTCCCAGAACCTTGCCTTCTCTGAACGGAACCTGTCTCTTGGTATCGAGTCCAGGTTCTTTGTACGGTTGAACGACTCACGTTTAACCGCTGTGAGACGTAACATTGGCTACACCCCTCTTCCAGCAGCGCTATAATTTTACTAGCTCTCATTGCTTTTTCTGCCATTACGATAGACACAAAGATATCTGTTTTAAGTCACAATAAGGCAGAATTATGCGATAAACATAAATTGTTGTACTAAAAATAACGAAAAGTTACTTTTAGTTGCTTGATAACCTTTTAACCGCAAACCCGCGAAAAGTGTCACAAAATGAAAAAGGGATTAATAATTTAAAAAACAAAAGTTTTGAATTTGGAATGAACTTTTTTTCATACCCAGACTCTTTATTAAGTGCCAGTAACATAGTTTGGCTATTAAAACCTCTGAAGAACTAAATTATTACCAATAATGTTAAAAAATCAAACCCGCCCGTTTTTTTTGCAAAGGAGTGTATATATTTTTTTATAATATAAGAGTAGCAGACGAGCATGCAGTCCACCTGATGTTAAGTGGCTACTGCCGCCCATGGACATCTGTAATCAACCCCAGATAGGATTAGATATTCCTACCTGAGGTCGGCCACAGATGCGCCGCTACCCCTGAGGACTAAGCTGGAACGCCTCGGAAATGTCTGTCTCCCTTACCACACCCTTCAAACCGGAACACAGCAGCGCTTAACACTACTGTTATTAGGTAGAAATAGGTGTGGCGGTGGTACCGACGGAGTCGAACCACAAAGGGTTCTACCACCTTCATAATATTTACAATTTTATTTTTTAACACGAAATATCTTTATCAAGATTAAACAAATATTTTTAAATTAATAGTAATAATTATATCAACTGTAACATACCTACTGTGTTGGCATTGTTGTTATCTATTTCTGGGTAATAACAGCGGTGTTTTATAGATCCTTATACTGTGCGTTTAGCGCTGCTGTGTTCCGGTTTGAAGGGGGTGGTAAGGGAGAAATACTTACATATATTAGGCGTTTCAACTTGGTCATCTGGTAGCAACGCTATGGCCAACCTCAAGTACTCCAATTCTATCTGGGGTTGATTATAGATGTCCATACAGTAGTGGCAACTTACCATCAGATAGACTGCATGATCGCATGTTGTCAACATTACTTTAAAATGATTATTTCCTACTACCTACTGTTAGATAAAAATATAATTTATACCTTGTAAGTAGATAATATAAACAATAAGTGTACAATATAAACGATTTTACCAGGAAGCAGTTTCCCATATTTGAAACAAGATCGCTAGATAATATTTTTACTCAAAAATAATATTTGCCACTGCAAAAACCTAATAAGCGTAACTAACAATCTTATATATAAAATTCTCGAGCCACAATGTTAGTTACCGTACTCCTCCGAAACGGCTTTACCGATTTTCACCTAATTTTATATGCATATTCATTAGGTCTGAGAATCGGCTATTATGTATTTTTCATACCCCTAAGTGATAAGGGTTGTTCACCCTTAACTTTTTTTATTTATATGGCAACACAACGTTTGCCGGGTCAGGTATGTGTATATGATATACTAAACATGATCAAATTCTAATAATGCTAATTAAACCTTTCTCCCACCAGATGGCGTAACAAAAAATGGCGGCGGTATCCACGACCGTTCACCTCCAGGATCGCATCAAGGTCCAAGACCACAGCGATGAGGAGCAGGAACCGTACTCCCCCAGAGACACCACCACACCCGACTACCCAGAGGAGAAGGAGCGCCCTCTCCACTCCTTCTCCATCCACAACGTGCTGAAAAAAGAGAGAGAGACCAGCCCTGATAATGTCTTCTCCACCGAGAAGTTGCTGCAAAGCACGCCGAATTTCGATGACAGTCAAGCTTCGCGGAACTCAGAAAGTGTCTCGCCTAGACTTGAAGATGACCACGATAGAGCAGACATCAGTGTCGACGACTCCTGTTGTAGCGACGACACTGTCCTATCCGTGGGGAACGAAGCACCAGTTTACGACAAACCGAACCAAGACCCACAGCTCACATCCTTCAAACACATACAAACTCACCTGAACGCGATATCCCAGCTAAGTCAGAACCTAAACATGAACCAGCCCTTACTGCTGCGCCCTAACCCAATCGCACCGAACCCTCTAATGTTTCTAAACCAGCCCTTGTTATTCCAAAATCCCTTGATGAGCCAAGTGGACTTAAAGATGAACGTCCCGAGGGCAATGCCGCAAATGGTGAACCCACAATACAGCGTGAATTTTGGATTACGAAAGGAGAGAACGGATGAAAACAGACGAAATTACTCTCCAAAGTCACCAGAAAACGAGTCAGAGAGAGATTTCATTAATCAAAGCTTGAAGTTTAGTATCGATAACATTTTGAAGGCTGATTTTGGGAGGAGGATAACAGATCCGTTGACGAAACGGAAATCGTTGAAGGCGAGGCAGTTGGAGGTGAAGCCGGTCAAGGAGGTGCCTGTTCCTCCGAAGCCGGAGGAGGCGAGGGTCCCGGAGCTGAAAGGGGATAAGGGAGCGATTGACTTGTCGAAGGCGGAGGATAGTAATAGCAGCCAGGGGACAGCGCAGGGTAGGTTTTTTTATTTTATGGCATGATAAAGTTCATTTTGGTTGATCACCATGTGTTGATCTAATCTGACTGTCCTCCCATTGGCTGATAACCGGCGTGGCGAAGCGGCCGATGTACTGGTATGACGCAAAGGGTTCCGGGTTCAATCCCCGGCCAGACAGACATTTTAATGAATTTAGATATTTGTTATGGGTCTAGGCTTTTGTGTATGAATGTCCTTGTGTGTGCCCATAACACTCACGACACGTAATACTACGTAGAAAGTGTTATTTATTTCCACCTGATGGTAAGTGGCTATTGGCGGACATCTGCAATTAGTTCCGGTTAAGATTAGATTCCAGTTTGAGGTTATAATATAAGAGTATTAGACGAGCATGCAGTCCACCAGATGGTAAGTGGCTACTACCGCCCATGGACATCTGTGATCTACCCCAAATAAGATTAGATTCTACCTGAGGTAGGCCACAGATGCGCCGCTACCCCTGAGGACTACGCTGGAACACCTCTGACAAGTATGTCTCTCTGACTCCTTCAAACCAGAACACTACTAAAACAGCAGCGTTTAACACTGCTGTTATAACAGAAATGTGTGGCGGTGGTGCCGCCGGAGTCGAACCACCGAGGGTTCTACCTTCAACATATAGGTATTTCATGTATAGTTTAGTATGTAAAGTGCTTAAAAACTAAACAAAGTAGTATATAAACGTGAAATGTCCCAGGTTCGACCAGCGGCGATGGACCGATGGTGTGGCCGGCGTGGGTCTACTGCACGAGGTACAGCGATCGACCGAGTTCCGGTGAGCGAGTTTTATATTTTCAAAAAAAAAAATCAAAAAAAATTAAAAAATTTTTGACTTAACGTCTGATTTTTTTCAGCTGTTGCCTATATTGATCAAAGATTTTGAAACCTTTTACTTTACTTACTTTCAGATTTTACATATAAGTATTTTTGATTTAATTAAATTTAGCTTATATTCAATGAATATCTAACATTCCTTATTAATAATCAAACTATCCAATGTTTAGTCTACCGAAGATCAAAATTTAACCATTTCTATTTAGGTACTAGAGATGGTTAAATTCCAATCTTAGATAGGTAAAAATTGTATAGATTGATAATAATGGGACTTTTAGGTATCCGAGGCCCGTTACTAATAATTAATCTTAATTAGATTTTTTAAATCTCAATACTTAGCAAATAAAAATTAAATAATAATAAATCAATTGAAATTCCGTTTTATTTAAAAAAAATTATTTTACACATAAATGAAAAAAAATACCAACAATATTTTTCACTTCACCTAGCACAGATTAATACAAATTTTCAACATTACCTAACCGGAAATCGAACCCAAGACCATTTCTATACAGTCAGACACACCCTTAAAACCACCCATAACAGAATTAGTCAGTCCATTATCACTGAATCTCAAAACAAACTAATGTTATTAAACAAGATAAACCGTAATAGGATTAGTAGGGGTTGGTTCAACCCCAAAGAGGGTGTAACAGTTATTTACTCTTTTTATTGCGTTGGCAAATGGCGGTGGTTGATAAAAGTTCCGTTTCGTGGAAATAATTTTCAAAATATAAGAAGATATGAGTTTTTTCAGTAAAAATGCAATAAAATTTACGGTTTCTTTATATTGTTAAAAACTGGGAGAGCTAGTATGGTTCAATCAGTAAGGTACCACCGTCACACCTATTCTAGTTCAGTTCTACGTTTCGGTCGAAATGTGGGTGGCTCACTTACATATCTTATAGTTATCTTACGGAGTTTTTTATTTTTTTTATAATATAGGAGTAGCAGACGAGCATGCAGTCCACCTGATGGTAAGTGGCTACTGCCGCCCATGGACATTGGTAATCAATCCCAGATAAGATTAGATATTCCTACCTGAGATGGGCCACAGATGTGCTACTACCCCTGAGGACTAAGCTGGAACGCCTCGGAAAAGTATGTCTCCCTTACCACACCCTTCAAACCGGAACACAGCAGCGCCTAACACTGCTGTTATAACAGAAATAGGTGTGGCGGTGGTGCCGCCGGAGTCGAACCATAAAGGGTCCTACCACCTTCAAAAGTTTCTTGCGCCGCTTCTTCTCCATAGCGAAACACCTTCCGAAGCGGTGGTAGTTTGTCGACTATCAAAAAGTGTTATATCAATTTTGAATAAATGAGATTTGATTTGATTTGATTGATTTGATATGATCTACCAGGCGACCATAGTCCTTAGGAGTAGGAACGTGGAACCTATGTTAGATAGGACTCACATTCTATCTGGGGTTAATTATAGATGTCCATACGGCAGTGACAGTGACAGGTGGACAGCATATTTAATCGCCGCACACTCACAGCGTTACACTAAATCCATGTATTGTGGGTGCTATGCACACACACAAACACGAATACCCAAACACCCAGACCCAGCACATACATCTAAATTCATTATACAAATATCTGTCCGGGAATCGAACTCACAACCCTTTGTGAGTTACCAGGAAAACAAACTGCCCTGTTTATTAATAAAATTCACTCAACCGCGATATCTCGGAATCATCCCCCATAAAATAAAATCATCCCTTCATAGAGTTCACGCCCCTCTTATCTGTTGTACGCACCCTGTTCTTATCATATTTACCACTACATAACCACAGGGGTGATCCATTTTTATTTTGCGGAAAATAAGTACAGTTAATAATTATTATTTGATATACTCCCTTATTGGAGGGGTGAAAATTGTTTCTTATAATGTATAGCAAACATTGCATACTGATAAGCGGCTATTGCCGCTCATGGACATCTGTTATCAAACCCAGATAGGATTAGATTCTTATCGGCGTTCGGCCACAGATGCGCCGCTACCGCTGAGGACTAAGCTGGTACGTTTCGGAAAAGTCTCTTACCACACTTCAAACCAGAACACAGCAGCGCTTAACACTGCTGTTATAACAGAAATAGGTGTGGCGGTGGTGCCGGAGTCGAAGCACAAAGGGTTCTACTACCTTTATTACTGATGACAGATCCCAGTTGTCCATGGGCGGCAGTAGCCACTTACCATCAGGTGAACTGCATGCTCGTCTGCTACTCCTATATTATAAAAAAAGGTATAGGTACAGGTTTCCTAAAGATATTTTCCTGCACCGTTAAAGCAAGTGATAATTAATTTCTAATACGCACATAAATTTGAAAAAGTAGAGGTAAGCCTGGGATTTGAACCTCGGACCCGTCGATCGACAGTTCAACCTACCACTACTTCCAACACATACTCGTATATATGCAGTCATAGATTAATAAAGATTACTCACTCCTAACCAGAAAATGTACCCAGTTTTGAGAATTGAAATAGTTGCGTAAAAAAGTTTTGCCACGTCTCCGTGCTAAAATGTCCCTAACATATTTGAAATAATTATTTATTTATCATGTAAATTACGCAGTATTAGTTATTTATTCGTAAATTTTCTCTAAAAATGTTTTTATTTGTCAAGAATTCAAAAACAAACTTACTAATAAGCCGTTTGTGGCTTCATTCTATTTCAAGGCGGCGAAGTATCTTTACTAATCTATGTATGCAGTGATGTACTCGTAATAACCATAGATAAGTATAGATACCTCACCGCCTTGTAATTGAAGGAAGCCATTAAATGGCTTAAGCGGCTGACAATTTTGTCAGCCATTTAATGGCTGTCATGGTGTAATTTACGCGGAACAATGCCGACATGCGCAGTTAAGTGGTACAACAACACGAAATCGAAGAAAAAGTGCTGAGAAATATCGTTTTATTCGTAAATGATCTCAAAACGAAAATAGATGACAGTGACAATCTCAATTGTTAAAACTGGTTACATTTTCTTGTTAGGAGTGAGTAATCTTTACTAATCTATGGTAGTAACGCAGAAATAGGTGTGACGGTGGTGCCAGCAGAGTCTTTACAATACTATGCTTAAGTAACACAATTCAATACCCAAAGCAATCAAATTAGGGATCATTAGGCATGTAGCGGAGTTGATAAACATTTATGCGGAACCCTCGAGGGGTAAGGTCCATAAAAATTGTGTTCTAGGGATGTGCTCAGGATATCGATATATACAACTGATTGTTAATCGATAAATTGTCATCGTCAATCCATTACGGTCCTACTGCTGGATACGATTGCGCGGTGGGATATCAATTCTATTTTAAATAACATCGTCATCATCATCAACCCATTAACGTCCCACTGCTGGGCACGGGTCTCCTCTCAGAATGAGAAGGATTAGGCCATAGTCCACCGCGCTGGACAGCTGCGTATTGGTAGACTTCACATAAATTTTATAACATTTTTTTTAGATTTCTCATAACCTTTTTTTAGCTTTCGGGCGCACAGATTTCCTCACGACATTTTAATTTACCGTTAGTAAGTGATCATTAATTTCTATCTAACTTTTATCAAGTTATTTGTTTTTTCATTTGAGCCTAACGATAAAGCAGACGTGCTACCTGATGGAAAGCAGTCACCGTCGCCTATGGACATTTGCAACACCAGAGGAGTCGCCAGCATCGCTGGCTTTGAAGGAGAGCTCTTTTTGCACCTTTTTTGAAGAGCCCCATGTCATAGCGCTCCGGGAATACCTCAGGAGGAAATTCATTCCACATCTTGCACGTCCGTGGCAAGAACGTCTGTGCAAACCGAACCGTGGAGGACCGCCACGGGTCCAGTTGGAGTGGATGGAACTTCGTCCTTCGGCGAGTGGTGCGATGGAGGAGTGGTGACGTAGGCACCAGGTCAAATAGTTCCTCGGGACACTCACCATTGTAAAGCCTATGTCCCTCTAAGCTTAAAGGTTCTAACCGATCGGAGGTCCTGGGGTCGTTGACGATTATTTGGCCAAGTACCTATTTACGTAGGTAGGAATAACTATCTCTAATTCACTAGTTTAACCAGCTATTAGGACTTGGCTCCGCCCATTTTTATTCACACTTCTCCACTTATTTTGCACGTATTTTATTAAATGACATGGAGTTGCATAAAGAACTCTCCTTCAAAGCCGGCGATGCATTGGCGACTCCTCTGGTGTTGCAAATGTTCATAGGCGACGTTGACTACTTTCTAACAGGTAGCACGTCTGCATTATCGACAGGCTCAAATATAAAATATAATATAAAAATCTCGTTTTCAATGTTTTATACTATTTCTCGTAAAAAAAACAAAAAAAAAAGAGAATAAAACCACGAAGCTATAAGCGCATCGAAATTCAAAGAAATAAACAATATCAAGATCCATTAAGAATACCGGAGAGCTTCAAACGGGAATCGAACTGGCTAATTGAATGCTCGAGATACAGCAATTACTTGCTAAACTAATTATCGGCTGTGGGAGATACTCCCATGCAATTATTATGATGGGTGGCCACCGATTGTAGGTCTTGGCTATTGGAGATAAGGTTCATATTTGTGAAAATGGGGGAATTAAGTTCGATTCACACTAGTAATTTTATATTTTGATGGTTTTTGTAATTTTGTGTGAATTTGAGTTTTTGATTTTTAGGTTAAAAGTTTGATAGTGAATTTAAGTCATATTAATACAATTTGAAGGTTATACACCTAATATGGGAGTAACAGACGAGCATGCAGTCCAGCTGATGGTAAGTCGCTACTGCCGCACATGGACATCTGTAATTAACCCAAGATAAATTCGACTTTTCCACCTGAGGTCGGCCACAAATGCGCCACTACCCCTGCGGACTAAGCTGGAACGCCTCGGAAAAGTCTGTCTCCCTTACCACACCCTTCAAACTGGAACACAGCAGCACCTAAGTCCGTGCCGCCGGAGTCGAACCACAAAGAGTTCTACCACCTTGAAAAGTGAAAGAGTTTCCTAAAAAATAGAAAAAGCTTGATATACTTATTAATCTAAAATATACTTATTAATCTGTACTCTAAAAGTGCGATAGCAGTGTCACCTAGCGGAGTTGTAGCGGAACATTACAACCAAACCTATTATGAAACCACCTTTATTTATGCAAATCAGCGGCGCATATTTCAAAGCGGCCATATCGCTCGATTATTGCATGTAATCATTCTATTACTATAATATTATCTAGCTATTTTAGTTCTTAGCATTACTATACTGACTGTGGGGTATTCCAACATAGGTACATATCATATTGTGTGCAAGAAAAGGCAGTTAATTTTTTTAATTCGCAAATAATGTTTGAATGTGGTAGAACCATTTGTTGTTCGACTCCGGCAGCACCACCGCCACACCTATTTCTACCTAATAACAGCAGTGTTAGGCGCTGCTGTGTTCCCTTTTGAAGGGTGTGGTAAGCGAGACTTACTTTTCCCAGGCAAGACGTTCCACTTGAGGTCGGCCACAAATACTCCGCAGCCCTAGAGGAATAAGCTGGAATGTCTCGGAATAGTTTGTCTGTCTTACCAATAGGTGTGGCGGTGGTTTAAGGTTCGTAAAATTTAGATGGTTCTACCTTTATAGGTGGACGGCATGCTTGTTTGGTACTTCAATCATCATCAACCCATTACTGTCTCACTGCTGGGCACGGGTCTCCTCTCAGAATGAGAAGGATTAGGCCATAGTCCACCGCGCTGGACAAGTGCGTATTGGTAGACTTCACATACCTTCAAGATTTTTTGATGTGAAACATCTATAGCCGCACGTAAAACCGATTTCTGGCGTGGCGACGCTACGCTATACGATGGTATATATATACAGTCTATATGCAGTAGTGTGTACGGTGTGGCGACGCGTCGCCATGCGCAAAAATCGTAATATTTTATTTTATCATTATGACATATTTAGTTCCTATCACAATATGTTCTTTTCTGCATATTACTTTTACAAAATAATGTCGATGTTTCACATCTGCCAGGCGTCCCGTGACGGCTCACATTTTTTTTTATAAATCTCTCAGGTGGCCTCACGATGTTTTTCTTCACCGTTTAAGCAAGTGATAATAAATTTCTAATACGCGCATAATTTTGACAAATCAAAGGTACCTGGGATTTGAACCTTGGACGTTTCGAGGCCGAGTTTCTTAACCAGACTACCTATTACTGCTTACCTCTAATAAAAACCTATTTACTTATACATAGCGGCATAACCTCCCTATATGGTACATACATTTCATACGCACAATCATGCATCAAGCATGCATTGCACAGTCATCGTCATTCCCCCACCAGTTCAGCTGAGGTCAACGCTAAGTAGTTCTAATTAGAGACTAATTAGGGGAGCAAGTGTCGATCGGATCATTGAACGCAGCGGGATGCCGGGAAGTGGAAAAACTGTGCTTTGAGCCATCGCGGGCGGCTTGCCTAGTTGGGTAACACCCATTCATGATGGTTCGTTTGTTTCCAGTGTCTCACGGCAATTGACGGAACTATGGATGAACCCGACTTATATTTTTCTGGCGTATGTTTGTATGTATTTAACTGGCACGCCCTCCAAACGAAACGATCAACATTTTTTTTTTTTAAATAATTACTAGTTAACCTTGAAGTAGCATACAGTGCATCTGATGATGTGTACTGCACATAAGATAGACTAAAGATTTGAGGTCGGTCACAGATGCGTTTCTACCTATGAGGACTAAACTGAAACGCCTAGGGTGGGTATCGTAATCTGTGATCTTCTTCTTCATAACGAAACACCTGAAGTGATGGTAGGTAGTTGTACTGATATTAAAAAAATGCTCTGTAAAGAACCTATTTTGAATAAAAAAATGATTTAATTAATTTGATTTGATCGATTTCAGGAACCTGTTCTATGGGTATATATTTAGACATATGTCCATGTGCCGCAGGGACCATTTACTGTTAGGTGGACCCTCGTTTGTTACTAATATTAGAAGGTGGTAGAACCCTTTGTGGTTCGACTCTGGTGTCACCACCGCCACGCCTATTTCTGCCTAATAACAGCAGTGTTAGGCGCTGCTGTGTTCCGGTTTGAAGGGTGTGGTAAGGGAGATAGACTTTTCCGAGGCGTTCCAGCTTAGTCCTCAGGGGTAGCGGCGCATCTGTGGCCGACCTTAGGTAGGAATATCTAATCCTATCTGGGGGTGATTACAGATGTCCATGGGCGGCAGTAGCCACTTACCATCAGGTGGACTGCTCGTCTGCTACTCCTATAATATAAAAAACACCTTATAAAAAATCGTTTAAACACCGTCTTATCCTCAACAATGGACACAGTTTCCGCAATGTCACCTATTGCGTTT